>VZTA01028627.1:0-123944 GCA_013398855.1 Mohoua ochrocephala
GCGGGATGTGGGATCAGTGCGGGGTGCGGGATCAGTGCCAGATGCGCGCCCAGTGCCGGGGCACAGCGGGGCTCTGGTCACTGCACAGTCCCCACACAGAACAAGCGTTTAAGGATGAAAAGTTTGCTGTCAAAACCTTCCCTGGCCAGTGAACAGCCCGAACACGTCTGTGTGTCCAAGGGGTCCGCGTGTGACAGAGTGAATGAGACTCATCTGCAACATCCAATATTGCAGATATTGGCTGGATTTTATCATTCAGCACCTGAGACCCCATCAACACTAAGAGGGGGGCCACCCCCTTCCCCACAGACCCAAAAACTTGGGTTCAGGGTGGGTTGCAATTCCACAGCACTTCTGCCAGCCCAGAATGTCCAAGTTTAGTCCTTTCTACGCAGAAAAAGGCATTTTGGGAATCACTGGCCATGGAAGTGGTTCTATCCCAGCCAGCCCACCCCTGCCTGGTGATGATTTCACCACCAAAGGGAGGGAATGCCATTAGCTCCCTCTTCTCTATGAACTCCAAGGTAATAAGGAAATATTAAGATCTGACACTTTTCCAGCACAACCTCATGCTTTTATTATTGTGTGTTTGGTCACAGAGGTAGGTCCCTTGTCAAATTCAGGCGCAATTTTGCAGTCCAAGTCAGGGAAGCTGTAGAACAAAGTCAGTTCTCAGAAGCTGCAGGTCCCTGTCAGAGCCTTCATCTTCCACAAGCCAGGAAGAGCTTTTACCCTGAATATGTCAGAAGTCAGTCCTGTATTTCACTTATTATTTTACTGTAGATGATGCTCTGTTCGAAGGCCACTCTGCTTGAGACTGTCAGTGTCAGAGATGGGTTGGGCAGCCCAGAAATGCCAAGGAATGATCACCTCAAAGTTCACGTTTCAAGTCTGCAGAGAACAGATTTTCCGAGTCTCTTGCCCACTTGTCAGATTCATTTCTCCACCAACGCAGGGAGGGGACAGAGAGTTCTGCTCATTCCAGCCCTGATACCTCTGCTCCTGCCCATGGGCAACTCTCCCAATTATCCCCATTTGTTGCCTACACTGACAACAACTTCAATCTATTTTATGTGTCCCTCGTCCATATCCTACATGATAACACAGAAACCCTTGAGGCCTAAAAAGCATCTTCACGTGGCTGTGAAGACAATTAATCAGCTTTTCTTCCTCACAAATGTCAAGTGTAGCCCAGCACGGCACAGGAACATACACTTTCAGTGCAGGAACATACATTTTTAGGGTAGGAAAATGGATTTTTACAATAGGAACATAAACTTTTCAAGCCTTCTTCATCAGCTGATAGCGATTTCCCCCTCTTCAAAGTTTCTCTTTGTTCTTTCAGCTCTGAAAATACCCTCGAGAATTTTTAATGCTCAATGCAAGCTGTTTAAAGAATTGAAAATTAGCATTGTTAGAAAGAAACTCTATTTCTTTCCTACCCAATGCCCTATTTCTCCCAAACCTTGGAAATTTCCTGTCCACTAAATTGTCAAGAAGGCCTTTAACTGTGACACTGGAAAACTTATCAAAAGGTGCCACTGGTTGCTGTATTTTCAGGTATGACAAGCTGGGAAAATTTATGAGATGGCTTCTCATATCCCCAAATAAATGAGACTGTGGGGTGCTGCAGCACGAAGAAATAAACATTTAGGGAATGTTTATGAAGGAAATCAGTGCCTATAAATTACACAGCCCGGGCCACCCCTGGAGCAGCCTTATTTAGTGCAAACAGGGTATAATCAGCAAGAATGAGCCTTCCGTGTGCTGCTCTCCCCTCAGGGTCCCTCAGCCCATCTGATTCCCAATCCCCTCCTGCACCTGGTCGTTTCTGATAAAATTAGAAAGCAGTTCCTGACACGGAGTCGGTGCCACTACACATCACCATGTGCAGCCCGGCCTGTCATGGACAAAGGGATTACAGAAAGTGACAATGAAGAAAATCTTTTCTGAGGATGGAAACATATTTGCTGAGGCCAGAAGCATCCTGAAATGACCCGTAAGAGGCAAGAGACGGATGTCTGAGCGTGGTCCCTACCACACATTATCACAGCATCATTAAGGTTAGAAAAGACCTCCGAGACAACAAGTCCAACCTCTGAGTGAAGAAACAGCATTTATGGTTTATAAACACACGGAGCTGAAAAGGATCTTACCAGTGTAAGGCCAGCCTCACCACAAATTTTGCTCCTTCTGATAAACAAGTTCTAGTGCTTGATCACGTAATTCCTACCAGAGAGCTGATTTCCTTTTAAGTGGGGAAAAAAACCTACCAGCAAATAACCAAAACATTCTCATTCCCTCCACTGACAAATCACATTTTAACCAGCCACGATATGGACTATTCTCTAAATTAATTCGAGTTCATTAAATGAAATCATCGCTCTCATCCTCACAAACAACATCACCCAGCTCTCACTGGCACAGGCGGATCAGAAGCCTGGCTCAATTTCCAACTCTGAAATAATTTCTCTTTGATCTCCTTGGTACTGTGGGTATTTATGGACTCAGGGATGAGCTGGGGCAGTTTGGGAGTGCTTTACACTCCCCAGGTTGATGTCTCCAGTGTGAAGTTCTCTAGAGGAGCAAAGCAAAATTCTCCTTGAATTTGCCTCAACTCTTTCCCAGAGAAACCACCACCAAATCCACAAGTTTCCCGGGAACCCAGGGCCAGTGGCTCTGTTGGACCAGAGAGGATCATCCAGGAGTCCCACTGTGTATCCTGCCGGAGACAAACCCTTCCCAGCACCATCAGCACCCCCAGCACCAGGCACTCACTGTCCCCTCGCCCCACAGAGCTGACCTGAGCAGGTAACTAAAAATTCCTTCTGGCTGCGAGCCAACCTCTGCTTCCGACAGAAATTCCCATCAAACTGCCAACCCACCACTGCAGACCCAGCAAAGCCAGGCTGCCTCCAGAAAACACCACCTTCAGTCTCCGGCTGCTGGACCCTGGTGGCTGCAATGCCAGACATGTGGAGAAGGCCCCTGGATACTCCTGGCCACCTCCTGTGTCAGTCCTTCCACCCCAGCCATGCCCCCGAAGGGCAGAGCAAATGCCTTCCGCGTCCCTGCTCAAAGCAAAGCTCAATGATGGGTTACAGCCACGCTTGGCATGGCTGGAACACACGAACCCCAGGGCTCTGGTAGGGCTCTGGCACGGCTGGTAATTTAAAAAAGAATAAAAATGCCCCTGACCTTCCAGCTCTCCACAAAGTGCACGTTTTTCAAAGTCCTCAGCCAAATCTGGAGTGTTTCAAACCCTGTGAATGGCTCCAGTTTAATTTGTTGTTGTTTGGGTCTGTGTTGATTAACACATGTAAATAAAGGCAGCTGGTGTTACCTCTCTCTATTTCCATTTCACACCCTATTAAAGCCTGGTTTCACAATTAATTGAAAGCAAAAGGAGACTATTCAGAAATGAATCCTCTCTAGCAGGTCTAGTCAAAACCTGGGGAGACCCAGCCCCCCTCCTGGCAGCATCCAGAATCAAACATCGTGGATACCGACAATGACACCAAAACACTGCTGGAGAAGGAAATCAAACCCCTCACATTGCACGTTCCTCAGCACAGGAGAGGAATGGATTCTTCTGTCCTCCTGGCAGGAGAACTGCATTCGTTCACGTGCAGAATTTAAGAGATCCAAGTACCAATGAAGACAGATAATGAAGAAGTGCTTCTCCTGCACCCAAACTGTTCAAAGCCAGGCCCCCAGGAGCAGCCCAGCCACGTTCAAACGCCTCCAGTCTGGTGCAGGAGGGATTTACCTCAGTGTGGGGTCAGGGCTGGAGCTCGTGAGCCATGAAAGCACAGCAGGAACAACTGGATACAAACACCTGACACCCTCTGGACGTGCTCTGAGCCCCAAAAACTCATTGATGATACATCTATAAATTGGACAAAGTCAGCCCATGACCCCAGAAATCTCCTCCCGGGACTGCGTCACTGTTTCTCCTGCCCTTTTCTACACCCCAGCCAATCCCCACGCAAGCAAGAAACCCCAAGCAAGCATCCAGATGAGGATTTTCAAAACTGGAAGTTCACAATGCTAAAATTTCTATCAAAACCATCTCCACCAAATCATAAAGTCATCAAATCCCAGAGTGGTTCGGGCTGGAAGGGAACTTAAATCCCATCTCATTCCACAAATTCCACTATCCCAGGTTGGTCCAAGCACTGCCCAACCCCTTGGGCACTCCCAGGGATGGGGCAGCCACAGCTTCTCTGGGCAGAAACGCATCTGTTTGGAATTGGATGCAGTGCTGGATTTGCAGAGCAGGGGAATTTGCAGAGCCCTGTGCACACTAGATGGCATCGCACTCCAAACGATGGCAGGGATCGGGACACGATCCAGGGCCCTGGAACAGACTCATCCTCCTGCTCCTGGAGCCCCGGGTGTTCATGAGAGGAAAGCCCAGCCCAACCGGGTGAATATTTACAGGGCCGAGACAATGGAGACGGCTCTGGAAGAGGAACTGCGACTTGGTGGCTTCAGGCTAAAACAAAGAGGCAATTAAATTAAAGGACCTGCCTGATTTATTAATTTATTTAAAAGAGAGGTGGCCTTGCCACAAAACAAAGCATCCTTTCTTTCAGTGTCTCCCCCCAGACCAAGCAGGATTCTTCCCTCGGCTGCTGCCAATCAATGGGCACAGACACAGCATTCCCTGTCAGCCTGTGAGGGGACCATAATTTATATTTATTTGGCTCATTCGAGAACCACTTACACAGAAAAGCCACATGAACACTCCAGGAATGAGGTTTTCTACGGTGTTTGTCCATCATTTCTTCCCAGGTTGAGTTTATGTGCTGGTGACACAGACAAGGATATAAATCCCTCGAATCCACAACACCTCGTTTAAGCTTATTGAGAAGTGCATTCATCCACAGTCAAACAAATAAGACTATGGCAGTGAATATCATTTTTTATACAGCTCTATAAGATGTATACAGGTTTTATCTTCCTGCATATGGCATTTCATAAAACTGCTGACTTTCAAGGAAAGTGCATTAAAATCACAGAGTTAGTTATGACTGTCTTTTTTTCTCTGAGCTCCAAAATCCATTACATTCTGTGGGAGGCCAGTGACAGTTTTACTCCTAGTCTACTTTTCCATTTGCTGGAAACAAGCACATTATTCCTCTGAGGGAACTGAAAATTGATACAGCCCTGTCATTCCAAGCTATTAGTCTCTTACTCACTTCTTCTGTTTTCTCCCCCACTAAATCAATATTAACTTTTTTTTTCCACGCTGATAAGAATCAAAGTCACTAGAAAAAATGCCTTATATACCTGAGATATCAGCAGGGGTGCCAGGGGAGAAGAAAAAACAACACAGAACCCCCAGCAACAGTAATTTTGATGGAGGGAAGAGCGCTGTGGCAATGAGCAGCTTAAGCGGCATAAGGGAGTCATTGATCCTGTCTCGCTGTCACATTTTCTAAGCACCTTTTCTACTCAGAGTGCAGATACATTTGTGCTGTGATTTCTCAGCCTCCTGTCATCCACAGAGAGGTATCTGTGTGATCTGAACTGTGCTGTGCTGAGTAAGATTTGGGATTTTTCATGTACGGAGAAGCAGGGCCAAGAACTGAACTCTCCAATCTGCCCCCTCCTTGCTTTTTTACCCAAAGAAATGGGAAGTCCTTGTCCCATAGCTGGGACAAATCTGGCAGATGTTTTGTAACCCACTGGCATTTTGGTACAACTTCAGCAAGTGCTAAACATGGAACGGACTCGATGGAGGCACTTCCCTCAGCAAAGGGGGAAAGGGGGGCTGGAAAACGAGCAGGAGACCTACGTGGCCAAACTGATTTTCTAAACCAAAAGCTTTTCTAGGAGTAGAACCCAAAACTTCCCCTCTTAGCTGAACGTTGCATGTTTTTCAGCCAGACTAAAAGTGTCTGGCATTCACAGGAAACTCACAGCTCTGGGCTTTATTGCACATCCCCATCTCTTCCATGCACAAACACATCCACACACGTGGTCCTGTCTCCTGCTGCTCACCAGCCACCATCCCCACAGCTCCAGCATGTCTGCCCTCGTCACACCTCACCAGCAGCTGTGCTGGGGAGCACGGACAAGCTGCACCCTGCACAACTTCTCCAACTGCTCCTCCTTTGAAGAAAGGGGCATCCCAGGGAACCCGCAGGCTTTGGGCAATATTCAACTCACACAAGCATACAAAATTCAAAACATAGCTGGCAAGTAATTCAGGTGGAGTGGGTCTAAGAACTAAATATTTTCCACATATTGAAAAAAAAAAAGACCACACACTGCAGGTGTTTACCTGCTCTGCAAAGTAAATATTGCCCAGACTGAAGAGAAACATTTATACAAGGTGCAGAACAAGCATAAATCAGTTAGGACAAGGCACTATAACCTCCCTCACACACACACATGATGTTTTAATATGAGATTTCACATTAATCAGAAAATCCCAGAGCTGTTTGGGTTGGAAGGCACCTTAAAGCTCACCTCATTCCACCTTCCACGAGCGCAGGTTGCCCCATCCCACCTGCGATCAACCCTACAGCTACAGGACACAGACAAATTAGGGTGGGAAGGAACCGAGTGTGTTTGTGATGGAAACACCCAGTGCCATTTCCAGGAGTTAAATGATTTAAAGAAACTGCCCTGGACCCATGAAGGAAGTTCTCCAGAGTACAGCCCGGTGATTATTTACACTCACAGCCATTTCCGTGTCTTCAGCAGTGACAGGGATGGGGGAGAAGAGGAGGAAGAGAAAGGACAGAGACGAGGCCTGTTTCTGCCACATCCTGGGAAACTTCTAGGATTCAGACAGAGCAAACAGGATTAAATTCTTTATCATCAGTATTGACCATGTCCCCACCAAAACAGAGATGCCCAAACCTTGGCAGAGGTCCAAACAGGCACCAATGCAAGCCCTAAAATGAGTGGTTGGGTTTAGTTTTATCTCAGCCCAGTTAAGGAGGAAAATCTCCAAGAAGATACTGAAACTTAGATGTTTCACCTGAGGCTCCATAAGACTCAGGAATTCCATAATGGTTGATATGAAAGGCTCCAGCCTCCCTAATTCCGGCAAAAGGCACTTCCCAGCCAACACAAAGCTGCTCCAACTCAGCCATTTAAGAACAAAACAATTGACACCACTGTCACTGATTTTCAATTCTGAAAGGAAATTCGTTTGGGAAAGAGACTGAAATGATCACGTTGAAATCTTAGGTCTTAAGCAATTGTGGGAGAAACTCAAGTTTCTTTAAACAAACAAGTTTCTTCACTCTGGTTGAGAAAGCCTTGAAGATACTTGTACACTGAAGGGATTGCACAGAAAAACCCCTAAGGAAAAGTGAGACTTATTTTGAAATTTTTAATCCCTACAATTTTTTATCTCATTTTATAACTCGGTGATATTATTTCTTAGAGACATTACAGTGGAAAAACTGGATTCTCTTGTCAGTGGTTGGTCCTGATGATCCGGGAGGTCTTTCCACCCTCAGTGACTCTGTGTCAGTCCAGAGACATCAAACTCATGACACTGCACTGAAAAGCATCCCACGCTCTGAAATATTAATTGTAACCTTCTGACTACCAAAAAGTGAAGGCAGTGGGGATTTTAGAGCTTTTCTGGCCAGTCACAAGATGCCAAAGTTGGGATTCCTGCTAAATTTTGCCTGGAAGCGAAGCTCTTGGTTCACTAAATAAGCCCTAGTCAGGACTCACAGCCAGTCACTGGGGCACAACACACAAACCTCTGGAGCAAGGGGAGAAGGGCCAGGAAAATCAGCCTCTCCCAAAGCCAGGACACTGTGCCATCCAACCTCCCACGTCCCCTGACGCTCCGCGCCGAGAGCACTTCATCAGCACTGGCTTTTTTCCAGGGGTTACACGTCAATGTACAGCAAGCCCACAGACAGGCCAGCTGGAAAACATGCAGCTGTATTTTCTAGCACACAAGTACACACAGGAATCACCCCCTTACTTGCCTGTCACAGGTTATTTATGTTCTGTGCAAAAGCACTATATCCTGTATGGACCCGAAATCCCAGGGAAGGAAGAAAAATGCTTTCACAGATAAAAAAGTGCAGCTCCTGTATGTTGACTCAGTGAAGGGCAGCAAGAACAGCACAGCAAAATGCCTAAAATTCATGGTATTAAAGAAATTATCTTGGAAACCTTTAATAAATAGGATGAGCTTTAATTTTGTGAAGTAGTTTGTAAACGGTGTCTTGGTTTTTTGATCCATGTGTCAAAATCTTAATTGGTTGTGTCCAGAGGATGGACTTGAAGAGTTACAGGGTTAACTGCATAAAGGGTCACAGAGAGATCTGTAACTCTGTTTTCATTTTTAACTTAGAAAATGCTGCCAAAATGCCCGAGGCAGGAGATAAAATAGTAGAGATGTGAAAAGAGTATTTTCACCTCTAAATTTCCCAGATGAAAATTCAGGGAAGGTGGGTTGTGAACAACTCGGGTTACACTGGAAACAGGTTCACGTCCTGGGAACCACCCAAGAGCTTCTCATTGGAACTGTAACTGGAATTGGGCTTTTGGTTTTTAAACACTGAATTCACCTCCAAAGGGGTTGGTGCTACCCTGCCCCTGTGCAATGCACTTTTGGAGGCTCCTGCTCCCCACAGAGGCATCGCCCTGCAGCCCTGCCCTGGTCCCAGTTTCTGCACATTTCAAGGGAAAAGCGCCTGTGGGACTCAGTTCTCGCCAGTGTTTAAACTCACAAGCACGAGGACAAGAGTCACGGCACAGCCTGACCTGGGCCAGCAGCCCGGGGTCACCTGGGCTGGCCCTGCTGTCACAGCGAGTGTGACTCGTTAACCCAGCCATGGCCACCAGCCCGAGCCAAAGGGCCGAGCCCCTCAATCACCCCTCAATCGCCAGGCGCCACCAGGAGAGGGAATTAGTGGTCACAATGACCAATTTGGGACCTCACAGAGGACAGCTCTGCTTCATGCACCAGGACAGAGACAGGAGCTGGATCCCTGGGGGTCCCTTTCAACGCAGGGCATTCTGTGATTCTGTGGAAAAGCAGAACCTTTCCAGAACAAGCTCCCAAGCTGCTCCACACTGTGGACAAATGAGACATGCAAACCCTTATCTTGCTTTCTAATATTGCTATTTCAATGAAGCTACTAATAACTTAGTAGCTTCCAAGAGAAAATAATGAAATAATGAATTACCAACAGTTCTGTGTAAAAGAAACATTCCTCTACAGCAAACACTGATACAAGAACTTGTCTCGATGAGCACACAAAGGGTGTGAAATGCTCCAGCCCCTCCCACAGCTCAAACCACCTTCAGCCATGGGGCCAAGCACATTGAAGTGTGAACAAACTGCTGTGGAACCCTGGAGCAGGCACACAGAGCCTACACACCTCACAGCACAGGGACGTGCTGTCATCCACATTCATTATTAATTCTGCGGGCAATTCAACTTCTTGTTACTGCTGCAGACACAGTTTGGTTTCCAGGGAGTGTTTTATCCTTACTCTGATCATCACAACTTGCAAGATGCAGACACTCATAATCCTAACAGAAAACACATCATCCACACCTTAGTTGTTTTTATAACAGGAAAACAAACCATTCAGCCATATGATGCACCACAAAGAATTATAAGAGCATGTGGGTATTTTGTTGCTAAAAATCCAAGTCTTCCCTCTCCCCTGGGTTATCTTAAAATCATAAATGGTAAATTTGGAACATTATTTTCCAGACTCTCTGAGTGAATTGATTAATGGTCAAAGTTCTGCATCTTTGTGACATTGGACAGGCCTGAAAAGTTCAAGTCAGCTGGGAGAGGAGAGCAGGGCTCCAGGAGCAAACCCTCCCCGTGCCTCTGCTCAGCGCCGGCCCCAGCAGCTCTGCAGGACCCTCTGCTGCCTTTGAACTCCACTTAGAGGAACGTAGCTGGAAACTGAGGGATGCAGGGAGGCTTAAAAGAGTTCAAAGGGATGAGGGACCAGGGGAAATAAAGCCCAACACAGCTGTCCAGGGTGTATTCAAAGTGCCCATCAGAGCTCAGTGTTCCTCCTAAAACCCATCAATAATTCAAAGCGCACCAACTAAGAACTCGCTCCTCCGCAAAGAGCTTCCGAACCCAACCCAGCTTTTATTTAATTTGAAAGCAAACGGCAAAGCACAACACTGAATCAAACCCCGAGCCAGGGGACTCTGAACCAGCTCTGATGCTTCTCAAGTCTCACACCTTTTATTAAGCCTCAGTAACCCTGAGCTCCCCTCACCTCAGCAAGGCAGCGCCCTTGTCCTGACATGACTTTCCCTTCCTTTCATGCAAATCCTTTCTGCCCCAAGGCTCCAGCTCCCTCTGGGTTCCCTGCCCATTCCAGCACTGCTACACCTACAATTATTGCAGGACTTAGCAGATGAAGAATTATTAAATAATTTAGCAACGCTGCAAAGTGAGTTCCTGGGCTCAAGCTGTGAAAATAACAGATGTTTTGATTTTTGAACTACTTCAAGCCGATAAATGGGAACCTGGTCCAAGATCAGTTCTTTTAAAGGCTGAATGCTTTGACATGTCATATTTGCAATAAATAAGGTCCACACTTAAACACCACACAAGAGCAACTACACAGCCGCACTGCAAAGTAAATCAGAACAATTTCTGCAATGCCACCTCCCCAAGAAGTGCATTTTTCTAGTCAGTTTGGTTTATAACCATATTTATAAGCTTCATCAGTTTTCCAATAGAACAGAATGGACTTTAAGGCCTGTTCAAGGATTCTGAATATATCTAATGTATATGGCACTGTGTACTTTTATTTCCAACTCATATAATACCAGAGTTGTGGGTGTCTATTACGGAACCATCTTCCCTTTAAATTATTACTTACATCATTCTGAGTGTGATGTTGCCAAAAGCTCACTCTGCAGTCAGAGTTGTCAGTTCTGACTGCAACTCCCAAACCAAGCCCTGAGCCTCCAAAAAACATCTGATGGAGCCTGAAACATCTCTGTGCAGATCTAAACAAGCTTCTCACAAAAGCTCCTTCTGGGAAATGAACCATTTGAAAGGAGGAAATTCAGGATGGTGGTAGGGAATGTCTTGCACCTTTTAAAAATATGTCCCAGAGCAAGTTTTTATTAATATTTCTTTTACTCATCTGTTAGGGTGGAAAGAAGAATTGTTGAGTAGAATCAAAGTTTGTTCACTTAAAGAGATAAAAGAAGTTAAACTCAAGGGGAGGGAGTCTGGAAGAGGCAGTGAGAGAATCTCATGGTTCTCCATGTAAGTATTTGATTTTCAAAGCCCACAGCCACACATCCACGTGTAATGGAAGCATTCCCTTTCCCTTTGATGCTTCTCTGCCAGGAAAACAGCAGCCTGAGTTTGCAGGTTCTGCCGAGAAAATGGCCAGGAATGACAAGCCAGAGGAAGGAACTGATACCTTTGGAATTCTGAGCTCTCTGCTCTGGATGCTCAGGACAGCCCAGGGTCAGTGCCTTGCCTGCAGGACAGGGAAGCAGGAGCCTCCACCTTCTGCTCACACCCCACAGCAAGGGATAAAATAACAAACCCATCAAAGCCCACAACCTTCTCCAAATGCCTTCCAGACATTCAGCAGTCCGTGTGGGGGGAGTGTGTGCCTGTTCCTCCTCTGAAAAAGAGAAATCTGCCTGAATCCAGACCCATGGGAATGTTTATGTTCACAGGAAGTCTTCTGCCCGAATCTCTCTGCTGCAAGTAAAACAAACATAAGCGTGGTCTCAGCTCAGCAGATCCAGAAACACCCTCAGTGACCCCTGTGCAGCTGCACATCCAGAGCCCCGGCACGGGGCAGCAAACACTTCCTCATGGAGCATCCCAACACCAGCAGCCCAAGGCTTCCCCTCACCACAGGACAGGCAAGGACAGGATCGTCCCGGGCGCTCCGACAGCTCTTCCCTGATTTTATACTGAGACAACAACCTTGAGCTCATCACACCACGGCGAGACACTGCGGCTCTGAGTGAAGCAGTGATGATGTTCCAAGACTGGGAATTACCTGGAGACCAGATCATGGAACCACCATGAGGAAATGGTCACAGGGTTCAGGACACAGAGCACGCCTGGAGACAGAGGTGGAGCAGGTCTGGTGTGCTCAAACCTTCAGCAGAAAGATGTCAAAGCCAAGACAGTCAACAAATGTTGCAGGATCAGGTTATATCCCAGACACAGAACTACAGAGTCCCAGAATGGTTTGGCTTGAAAGGGACATCCAACCCAAAAGCTCATCCAGTGCCACGGGCAGAGACACCTTCCACTATCCCAGGTCGCTCCAAGCCCTGTCCAGCCTGGCCTTGGACACTGCCAGGGATCCAGGGGCAGCCACAGCTGCTCTGGGCACCCTGTGCCAGGGCCTCCCCACCCTCCAGGGAGGAATTTCTCCCAACATCCCATCCCTCCCTCCCTCCCTGTCAGTTATCCCAGCCCTGCTCCTTGGGCAGGGAATGAATGAAGGCATTCCTCGGGCAGGGCAGGGCAGGGCAGGGCACACACCCCAGGGAAAGCTGAGCTGATGAATGAACATTTAACACCCCCAGCCTGCCTTGCTGCCCCCGAGCTGCCAACGCTGTCATCGACCCTCCCAGCTCTGGCACCTGAGCAGGGTCTGAACAAAGTGCCCTTTCTGCAGGTGGGTTCAGTTTGAACAGGACGGGAATGTTCCCATCGAAGTTTGGTTTCACAGCTCATCCGTCCTCTGGCTCGCCAAACCTCCACGGGAGGGGAAACACAGAGCCCTGCTCCTGTAAATCTCAGGGATCAGAGCTACAAGGCAGTTATTAAATCACTCCGGCCAGGCACGCTGGCAGATCCGTGAGCCCAGCATTACGCTGCATTTTAACACCATTCCTGATAACAGGATGGCTGGCTACGGACAGAAACAGAAGGGATTTCATCTCCCTTCAAACGCTACCGAAACAGGGATTATTTGTCTGGAGCCCACCGAATCTTTTCAAGCTTATAACATATTTTAATTATATGTGTAACACACCTTTCTGGTTTTTTCAGGTCATTAAACTGCAGGGAAGAAAAATTTTCCAACACAACTCTGTTCCAGTTACTAATTAAACCAATTTTAACACTTTTCTGCAACCTATTGGTAATGATGATTTATGGGGCTGGCAAACAGCAGGAGGTCAATGTTAAAATAACAGCTGGGCTTCTTACAGCCACTTGAAGATTTACTCACGCCATCAAATAGCCACAATGAACCAAAAACCCTACAATTCCACAGACAAGCTTGCTGTATTTCCAGTGGTAAATGCTGGGGAAGGGAAAAAAAGCTGGATTCCTGCAGGAGGTCTCTGTTTTCTGTCCCAAATGGATCTGTTCTCCTGTGGAGATACAGATTATTCCCTATAAACTCATAAAAACATCCAAAAAGAAAAAGGAGAAGGTAAAAAAGCCCCAAAAATACCTGTTGTACTGAATCAACAGGTTAACATCTCATTTGCTTGTGGGTTCTAGCCCACCCTTCCACGGGCACAGCTTCACGAACACCTTTTTAAAATAAAGAACACAGATGGAACCAGACAGAGCTGGTCAAGATAAATAAATCCAGGGAATTATGGAGTCCCTGTGAGAGGCCATTCCACGAGCAGCCAGCTGGGCAATGCCAGCCAAATTGCCTCTTCCTTTACAAAAAAAGAGCGAGTATCGATTTCCGAGCAGTCCGTCAAAGGGAGCGAAATGTGTCAAACACCCTCAGAATGATTTAGCAGCAAATCCACGCGGGAACGCCAGCCTGGATCTCCCTCCTGCCCTGTGCATCAGAGCCACAGCTCCACATCTGAAGTCATCCTTCCACAGCAGAACCCACGCTGGATTTCTTCCCATTTCACCAGGGGTAAAAAACAGGCGACCTGGAATTTCACAGGTGTGATCTCGTTCCAGGGAGGAATTTTTCTGAGGAGCTCGTGGCAAGTTGGAAGCCAGACCAGGAAACAGCAGAATCCAAAAACTGAGGTGAACTTACTCGGATATTTTCCTAACTCCTTTGGCAGCAAAAACCTTGGCCCAGAGACTCCAAATTTTTAAAATTTGTTGATCTTGGCAGGAGGCTGTGCCAATTTTCAGGCAGTTGTGGCTGGAATTATTAAGTTAATAGAGGCAGTTTCCACCTACACTCTGAACAGTTGTTTTTATATACCCACGTCCTAAAAAGCAGCCCTTGCAACATCCCCACCACCATTGTCCTTCAAAGCCCCAAAACACACCAAAATTCAGGCCCATTTTTATGCTTTTTACTAAGAACTTGCATCTTTTAGAGGGACTGGGGCGGGGAACTGCTGGTTTATGTTTTACCTTTAAAAAATCAATATGTTTTCCTTCTTAAACACTTCACAAGTGAGTGGGATAAATGATATTGCGGCCTGGAGCCACTCATGCTGCTCCTGGCTGAAAGCATCGTACCCACAGGAGAGCTGGGGACAAACCAACCCTCCTGCACTGCAGGCACTGGGCAGGCTTGGGATCACATCCCTGACGGAGAGATCCAAGCTGGGCTGTCCCACCTCGGGCAGACACGGAGCAGGGAGCATCCCCGTCCCTGCTGTTTCCAGCTCATCCACAAGACTCCCTTTAGCTGTGGCACCTGAAACTACCCCAGTTAACCCCAGCCAAGGGCATCTGCTCGGGCTTGACTCGTTTTGTGTCCTTTGCAATCCGTCTTTACAGAGACTCCTTCACAGGCACATTCCCCCCGTGCTCCCCCTTCCCGGGAATATCATGAAATAAAAGAAAAAAAAGGCAAACCAAAAGAAGATGACCCCGAAAAGGATCTTCTCAGCAGGCTTTGCTGACAACAGGCACAGGAGGACTGAGCTGCTCTTTGCAGTGATTCTGACTCCCCAGGCACGGCAGGAACATCCAATTCCAGGGGCAGAGCCCAGCTGCTGCTGGAGGCAGCCCATCAGCCTGGCTGGAGCGTTGCAGAGGCATTCCCACAGCACACAATTCCTGACAGGAATTCCTGGCAGCTGATGCCTGCGCAGGCGGAAGTGATTCTGCCTCAAATACTTCCTTTACCACTGATAACACAATTCCTGCCACTGCCCTGCCAAGGCTGAAGTGATAAGGAGAGGATCTGCAACCCAGTCCTGCTCCCACAAGGATTTATTTTTAGAAGTCAGATACGGCAAGGCAAACAGAGATTGTGCTGTTTGAAGGGATAATTCCGTGTCAAATGCAAGATGCTGAAGCGATATGAATGTGCATTACGGCACTTTCCTTGAGCAAATGGCTTTTGAGGGAGCAAAGAATATTATCTGGGAAGTGTGGAGCCGATCAGCTCTCCATTCCATTGCCAAAACCTACTCAGCTAAGATAATGCCTTAATTCTTCCAAGTGAAGAACAGAATATTTATTCCTGGCAGGAAGTAGATATTTGAGGAATTCCTAATCACAGTTTCTTCTGTTTATATGAATGGCATACAGCACTAAGTAAAGTAAAACCATATTTCATTCAATCACAGAATATCCTGGGTTGGGAGACACCACAGGGATCATCCAGTCCCACTCCCAGCCCAGCACAGACACCCCAACAATCCCACCCTGGGCATCCCTCAGAGCGTTGTCCAAATGCTCCTGGAGACCTGGCAGAGCTGTTTTAGCATATAGTTATTGAATTACATTAATATCTTCTTAAATTATAAAAGACATTTAACTCTGTCTCAGTCTAGAGTCGGTTCTTAATGCAAACCAAAGGCTATGGGACTCCATCTCACATTTTTAAACTTGGTGAATTTGAAGCTGCCTCAATAGGTCCCACAGAGTTTTGATGAGTTCTTTTCAGCTATTTATTCATAAATCTGATAGAAAACCAACAGACATAAAACAAAGTTTGCACTTGCTACATGCAAAGTGCTGCTGTTGGACACTGTGCATTTCTATCATTTCACAGGTGTAATTGCAGACTCTTCTGCACAAATGCAATTTGACCACTTGGAAATGGTTCTGTTTGCACAGAGATTTTTATGTAGACTTACTACCAGTGTGTTCAATGAGTGAGAACCAGGTCAGAAAAGTTAAAGGGGGGATATCTTGTATTTTATGTAAACTGAGAAGAAGCTGAATTTTAAAAAAAGGGAAATTGAGAAGAAACATTGCATCTCCTTGGGAGACAGACCATGAAGAGGCTGAACCACAGTTCTGAACATTGATCCCATGTCAGACTAAAACACATCCATGAGGCAGAACCTGGCTTTTCATTAGAAGTTAAAAATCGATGCTGCAGCCCTTAAAATGAAGGCAGTAATGAACACAAGGTATTTCAGCAGAATGCCAGTGAATTTTGGGCACTGATGCAATCTGTGAGGTTTAACCTGTCGGTACAGCTTTGACATCACTGCCCCTGCCCGGTAACCAGCAATTTCCTGGGATGCCACACATGCCTGGCTGGCCAGCCACAGGTAGGGGGAAGGTCTTGCTGCTGGAAGCAGTGTGGCAGGACATTCCCGAAGAGAAAAAGCCCCCCAAAATGCACCCAGCCTCACTAGCACGGTGCAAGGATAAGAAGAGAACAAATCCCTTTTTATACCTCTCAGCAATTTAATTTAAAACGATCTCATGAGGTGAAATGCCAGGCTATTAATACCTCCTGCACCATGAGACCATATTATAAGTGACATAAACGTTACAAAACAACCTGAAATTCGGCCAGGCTGTTAATAGACAGCATTACACAATTCCTGACACGGACAGATAATACTGTATTTCTCCTATGCAAATTTCTAACAGTGAATAGATTTTGAAAGCAGTTTACACCCACCACCCCTCAGATGCAACTCAGTAATTCTCTATTAGGTGCCAAGCTGTCACTTCCCATCACTCCAGCCCACTGCTATTCTCTGCTCTACCTTGGGAGCACAAAGGAGCCTCCAACTTGATTAAAATGCATGAGCCCTGTGTGAACCTATTTTTACATCTCCCAACTAATACCGCTGTTGTATTAACAGCTTTCATTTATTTTACCATTAATACTGGTGCTCTGAGGAAGTGCTGCACTGCTTTATCTTTTCGCATTTCAGCAGCAAAGCTCTTGCTCTCAAAGAGATTTTTCACCATATAAAAACGTCCTGACACTGTGGGGATTTATCAGAAACCTTGCTTAGGAAAAGGAAGCAGTGAGAGACACAGAGGGCCTGAGCCACCTTATTTGGGCACAAATTTTGCTTTAGGTACACAAATAGCTAAACATGTCGGGTTTTTCAGAGGCAGATGTGGTGGAAACAGAGAACTGACCCTTCAACACACACACACAGAGTCTCAGTTTTATGGCAGTTCTTCTCATGCTGCCACCAGCCCCTGTTTTCTTCCTGGTTCCACAGCACAGACACAGGTAACAGCTCAGGGCTGAGATAACGGCTCAATAACCAATACCCTTTTTATTTCCCGTGCTACATCCTTCCACAATTCCTGTTTTTCAAGCAGACCTCTGCTCTGGTTGTGCCAGGGGAGCACTGAGCAGGAGCAGGGGAAGCTGCAGGAGCAGCAGTGACATCACAAAAAGCAGGGCTAAACCACTCCTGCGTGCGGGAACTTCCCACCAGAGCGTGCTCCAGGAAAACCTGGGAAGGATGGATTACCTGATTTTGCTTCTGCCTCTCACAAACATAAAAATGAACCCTGCAGGTCTGCCCTGCCTTCCTGAAAACATCCCAGGAAACGCTTAAACCCACAGAAGAATTAGCTGTTGGTCACAAAAGGATGTGCCATGCACACCTGGTGCTCCCTGTCCAGCTGCAGATTGTGCTGAACGTCCCTGGGCGATGGGAGGGAGAACTCAGAGGATGTAAAAACCACACCCGTGAGGACACAGACCTGCTCCAACATAAAACTTCTCTCCAGAATGACTGAAAAATTAGTTCTGTCAAATCAGCAAACTACCAGGAGACAGAAAGCAGGGACAGGGATCAGTCCCGCTGCTGCTGCACACAGAGAATGAAAATGAACAGTTTCCAGCAGAGTGAGGACTGCTCCCGTTTGCCCATTTCCCAGGGACCCCCATGGGAACTGAGCTCTCTGTTTTGTGGCCAGTATTTTGTGTCACTGGCCCTGCAGAGCCCACACACCAGAACCAGCCCACCCAGAGCCACCACGTGTGAGCAACAGCACATCCCAGCCCTGAACAGGACCCGAGCTCCTTCCCAGCCAGAATTTCACAGAGACAGAGAAAAAACCCAGCTGCATAATTCTGCTTGCAAAAGTGTCAAGTATGGCAGCACGAAAGGCTGTAAATAATTCACTCGGTATTACAGGAAATGTTTTACAAATGAAAAGGTTGTAACCTCCTCTTGGCTACAAGGCTGGCAGATGCTGGAGGCATTCCTGCTCCTCTAAGTGCAGAACAAAATGTGTCCTGTTTGTGAGAAACTCCTGGGTCTCAGCCCTCCCTGGAAAACGCTTCTGCCTGTATTCCTGAGGGAGGGATCACAGCGGAGCAGAGCCTGCACACTTGCAGAAATGCAGCTCAGGCTGACGAGCAGTTTCTGGTATTTTGATGACACAGCTGCTGCAATGCACAATGCAGAGCTAAGGGAAGGGGTAAATTTGATTTATTTATATTTACATAAATACATCCACACAATTGTTTAATCACACACACACGCAAACCAAAAATACACATGCGGTGATTACAGATGACTCAAGACTGAATGTTTGATACAGTCTTAAAACAGTGACATCAGCCAAATCCAGTGGAAATAAAACATCTCCAAGCTCAAAGGAGAGCTCCACATGACGGAGTGCAGATTCTGCCCCAGCACATGGAAGCAATTCCAAACAAAGTCTCTACAGCTTTAACTTCTTATCACTGAACATTTGGCAACAAACCAAATAAGCCTCACTGAGGTCCCTCTACACCTCCCCACCAGGTCAGCCAGCAGGAAGCACAAGGTGGTTTGTGTATAAAAGAAATCCAGGACTCACCTGTATGTTGCCAAAGTCCACGTTTTCATAGTGGAAATGTGCACACTCAGCCATCTTCGGGAAGTGGCCCTTTGTGAAGGATAACCTGGAGCACACCAAGAGCACACCATGAGATGGATGCAGATCACTCAGCAGAGATAAACCACAGCTACTGATACAAAACAACAGCAACTTTCTCATCCTAAAGCCAAGGGAACACAGGGATTTGCTGATGTGATGCACCAAAACAGTGGGGAAAGGAACCGAGTGCGAAAGGAAAGAGCTGAAATGCCAAGTGGCTTTTCCACTGCAGCCCTACAGAGCCGTGTGTGACATTCCAGCAGCACCACATCCCATTGCAGCCCTACAGAGCCGCGTGTGACATTCCAGCAGCACCACATCCCGCAGGATTCCGGACACGGAGCAGGGACAAGCAGCTGCACCTCACAAATGCACATCCACAGCCTTACACGAGACACGAGGAAAGCAGAACTTTACCTGTGAAAGGCATCACAGCCCATCAGTCCCGNCGTGTGTGACATTCCAGCAGCACCACATCCCACTGCAGCCCTACAGAGCCGTGTGTGACATTCCAGCAGCACCACATCCCGCAGGATTCCGGACACGGAGCAGGGACAAGCAGCTGCACCTCACAAATGCACATCCACAGCCTTACACGAGACACGAGGAAAGCAGAACTTTACCTGTGAAAGGCATCACAGCCCATCAGTCCCGGGGGGATGTATCTGAGGGTGCAGAACAAACTCTATTTATCCTTTGCCTTTTGCAAATTCAAAAGTCAGGCATAATTATTCCCAAGTGTCTCCAGTCACACTGGTGGCTGCCGGGGAGCTCCTCTGGCTCTGCAACATGCTCCTGCTTCTGCTGAAGCTATTATAGACTCCTATAGATATTCCTGGTGGTGAGCCAATGAGATTGTCATTATCTAGCTCCCTCTTCCCACGGGAGTACAAGTGGGAAGTGAGATGCAGCATCTGGCTGCTCAGCACTGGAACAAAGAGCCGTTTCCCTCTCAGCACAGCACCAGAGGGGTGAGCTGAAGGCTCAGATCCATCAATCTAGGGGAGTTCTGCTCCTCAAGTCAGCATTTTTAGCAAAGTAATATTGATTATTTCTGATCCCTGTTGCTGCAAGCATAATGACTTGGTTTACAGTCTCTGGGAGACAAGCAGAGACAGAAATACGGCTTGAGCCCACGGGAAAATAAACAAAAAACCTGGGAGATCAGGGAGGAAAAAATATCCCTTAGAAGGGAAAACTGTGTAAAATCCATTCAAATGAAGTTACAGAGGGCAGAATGCAAAAAGAAAAGAGAAAAATATATCAGATAAAAAATACATCCAGGCCACCCACTTGTCCTGGTTTAGCTTTCCGGAGCATAAGGAGACAGGGAAAATCATCTCATTTACACATTGCCTGGGCTTCTTCTGAGATCTTTCTCTATATATGCTCTATTGTGGGTTTTTTTTAATTAATCACTTTCAGGAAGAATCACAAAAGAAAATTAAAAACACTGCAACAGTGAGGTTCAAAACTCCACCTAGCTTTGTTTCTATGGCCAGAAAGAGGAGAGAGAGCCAGCAAGAGCTCTCGTGCCCAGCTTTAGGCTCCATCAGCTCAAACTGCCTTTGTTCCACACAGATCTTGGTTGCTCTGCTGAAGATCGACCACCACACATTGTTGCTGAATGCCCTGCACTGCAGCACAACAGCTAAAAACTCAGCACAGCAAAACCAGAAGCCCAGGAAAGACAGGAAAAGCACAGAACTCTGCTCTTACTTTTTCACATTCTTCACCTTCATGCTGGCCGTGCTGCCGCAGGACCGGAGCGGCAGCTCCCCCGGGATGTCCGGAATGTCGGCACCTCTGGCCTGCAGGGAAGGAGACAGGAAAAGCAAGGGAGTTAAACCAGGGCTGAGAAGCTCTGGACTCTGCCTGCTGAGCAGGAGCCCCTCTGCTCTGCACGGGAGTACAAACCTCACATGTGCTCAAGTTGAATTCTGCCTTTTAACCAGGGAGAACCGACCCTTGGGATGGGGATCGGGGAGGTGACAATCCCTTCCTGCCCCAAGCCTTGCTAACCCTTCGTGTAACTGTGAAATCCAGCATTTAAATCATTGCTACTTGTGCCTTCTAAAGCGGAGATTTTCAGAGGTGGGAGTGAAGTAGATATTCCCACACTCCGTCCTTGGACTCCTCATTAAGTACCTGATTTTCCAGACATCTGTGCATTCAGACTCAGGCAGAGGCACTGCAAAAAAGCTGGATTGCTCACACAGTGGAAAACAAGTTAATGACAGAGCTGCTTACATGTGGGAGGTGAACTTCTAAAATAGATGTTTGAAGCTATTGGCTTAAGTGCTCGAGGATATTAAAATTCCTTAATCACCAAAATTCATTTACTTCAGTGAGGCCAGAACTCCAAACTCCCTCCTTTCTGTTCTGTCATACTTTCCCATCCCCTCCTTCCTCCAGCTGCCTTTTCCCAAGCCGTGAACTCTGCTGGGGTTGGATTCTCCATCACAAGGGACACAAACACTCGGCTCCATGGGTTTCTCCCACTGTGATCCAGAGGAATGAGGGGGTTCAGTGAGGCTTTTATGGAGAGAGCAGTGATCAAACAGCAAGACCATCGGAGACTTCACAGAGCAGGAGGAGAAAAACAACTGATGCTGGCCAGAGACTGCCCCTCAGTGATGGGAGTGACACCAGCTGAATGAGCTGCTTCTGCTTTATGCAATGCACTACAAACATGAATAATGGCCCAAAGAGTGAATGCTGAACCAAGAGGAAGAAAGACACTTCAGTGTTACTTCCCTTACAGGCCTGGAACCAAAGAGTATTCCATCAAATCCCTTTTTAATGACAGGAGCAAACAGATGATTGCCCTGACGTTACATCAGTCCCAGTGGTTCTGAGCTGGTCCAGCAGCAGCTCTCTGAACAGAGCTGGATCTGTCCCAAAGCTGTGACTAATAACAGAACACAGCTGCAGTGTGAAATACGGAGAAATTGGTCTCCACCCCCAAAACTTTACAGTTGGACCAGCACAGCCCAAGCTAGCAGCCCGTGTGTGGGATGACCACCGGGACAATCGTTGTCACCCCTCCCTGAAGCTCCCATTTCACCCTGACATGGGTCACCCGGACCTGAGCTTCACCACGTCCCCAAGAGCTGCCGTGAGTCAGTGGCATTCTCCTGCTCGTTTTCACCAACACAGCAGTGACAGAGAGAAAGGGATTCATCCCACTGAACCCCAGACAGGCACAGGGGTGAGGCTGCAACCACGTTATCCATGGCAGGGTCCTGCCACAGTCACCAGGGACGCTCTGGTACTTCGACTCCATTCCCCTGCTTCAGACAACAGGAGGAGAATCCTGGAAAGGTTCGGGTGGGAAGGGACCTTAAAGCCCATCCAGTCCCATGGGCAGGGACACCTCCCACTGTCCCAGGTTGCTCCAAGCCCCGTCCAACCTGGCCTTGGACACTGCCAGGGATTCAGGGGCAGCCACAGCTTCTCTGGCTGGACCTGCCCACCCTCACAGGGAAGAATTTCTTCCTAACATTCCATCCAACTACTCTACGTCAGTTTGAATCCATTCCCCTTGTCCTGTCGCTCCAGGTCCTTGTCCACAGTCTCTCTCCATCCTCCTCCTCAGCCCCCTCAGGCTCTGGAAGGCCACAGTGAGGTCACCCTGAAGTTTCTCTTCTCCAGGCTGAACAATCCCAATCCTCCCAGCCTCTCCTCACAGCAGAGCTGCTCCATCCCTCTGGTCATCCTGGTGCCTCCTCTGGACAAAGCCAAGCAGGAGCCCCCATTCCCCTGGACACGGGGCTCCAGGATGAGCCTGGCTCTGAGGAGATGAACACCCTGCAGCCACCCACCAGCAGCTGCACCCATCCAGCTCCTGGCGTTTCCAGCACCGCCCTTGGAAAATCTGCTCGGAGCAAGCTCCACCCTTTGAGCACCCCCGAACAAACCTGAGCCCAGGTCACTCCCTCTCCCAGCTGCACCTCCCACAGCCCTGACCACAGCTCTGACCCCACTGTCCCACAGCTCTGCACAACGGGCACAGCCGCTCGCCACAGGAAAACAGGAACAGCATTTATACACTTAAATGAACCTACCCTGGGCTGGCTGACTTACTGTGCACACAATCACTTCAGGATGTAATAAGACACTTGAGAGTCTCGTGGTGAATTTTAGCATTAAGAGGATCACCAATTTAATAAACCTTACAGGTCTTTTACATAAGAAAATAACTAATTACAAGAATAAATGTGCCATTCCAATAAGCTGCTTTTAGGCCAAGCTGGATGTGCTTGCTTAACTTTCTAAGGAACAGAATTTCCGTAGGAAGAAAAGTAATTTTTCTTCTCCATCAGCAGTAGGAGCTGGTGGGATACAAAAATGGATAAACAATCTGACAGAAAACGTGGGCTTCAAGCCAGTTTGCAGCAGTGGGCAGAGAGCTCCCTGGATCTGACTCAAAGCGGCGTAGGCAAAACTCACACCTCCAGGAGCCCGAAATGCCAGCACCTCTCTTGGAAAAGTTGTATTATCCTCTCCTTCCCAGTGCAGCTATGTCCAAATCGAGCTGGATTCCTGCCTCTCCCGTGTCCTGCACCCAGCTAACTGGACAACAGCGAGATGCAAGGCAGTAATTAACTCTGAGGGCTTTTCCAATTAGACCTGAGCTCCGTGGACTCTGCTGCAGAACCATCTCTGCAGGGCTCACAGGTGAGGCAAAGGCACAGAGAAGTGATGGCACAGAACTTGTGCAAGCTCAAATCCTTATTAAGAGGTACCAACACCAGAAAAAAACTTGGTGAAGAGACAGAGACCAAAAAAGAAACTTATTGCAATTTTAGAAACTGTATTACTTCTAAATAACCACGACTCCTTTCCATTCAAACCAAAGATACACAGCTACACAAAATAGACTTTATTCACTATTTTGCACCTGTTTTGATGCAAAACTTGACATGCAGCATGCAGGTTACTCTCCCCTCGAAACATAAACAAAACCCTCCAAATGAGATTTGTCATCTTTTGTGCTTTGTGTCACAGCAATTTAATTTTAAAAATCATTCTGAAACAGTTGGATTATTTACATCTGAAAATTAGCTACCTGGCATCATCAGTGGCTTCTCACTTCCCCATTCTCTACGCATCGCTGTGCTGTGGAAACCTGGTAATTGCAGAGCAAATCTGTTTATGCAAATTGTTTAGTCCCATTTTCACAGCTGAATGTCACTGCTGTACCAATCTGCTCCGGTCCAAAACTTGGTAAACAAATTAGAGCTCAACCCAGAACTCAGTGAATTGATTAATCAGGAACCTCCGTCTCTTACCTTTGCAGGGAAGGCTTTGGAGCGACACCACCTCAGCAGCTCGCCCTGAACCAAGAAATTCTCCTTCCAAAAGCTGCACTTGTATCAGCAGCAGTTGAGACAATATTGCAGAAATTCAGTATTTTGTCACAGATACCTGCAGGGATTGCCAGGCAGGGAGATCCCAGTAAACCCTTCCTCCAGGGAGGAGGAAGAACGCCTGACTGCCTGTCCAACCCTCCCATGGATCACAGGACCACAGAATCCTTACGGGTGGGAAGGGCCTTCGAGACCAAGACCATCACCCACTGCCAGCACCGTGTTCACCACTAAACCGTGCCTAGGGTTCCGTATCCACACGTTTTGTGAACACTTCCAGGGACAGTGACTCCACCCCTGACCTGGGCAGCAGGGCCAGGGCTGGACAGCCCTTTCCAGGAAGAAACCTTCCCCAATATCCAACCTGACTCTCCCCTGGCCCAGCCTGAGGCCGTTCCCTCTCCTCCTGTCCCTGTTCCCTGCCAGCAGAGCCCGACCCCCCCCGGCTGCCCCCTCCTGTCAGGGACTTGTGCAGAGCCACAAGGTCCCCCCTGAGCCTCCTTTGCTCCAGGCTGAGCCCCTTTCCCAGCTCCCTCAGCCGCTCCTGGGGCTCCAGCCCCTTCCCAGCTCCGTTCCCTGCCCTGGACATGTTCAAGTGTTGCTCCTAAACTCCCTGGGAATCCAAGAGCTCTCACAAATCAGGCTGTTCAGCTTTAAGCATTTGAAATTTCTAGTCCTTTTATTTATAGACATGATTTAGAAAACTTCAGCTTTGTGCTCTCTAGCACACAAAACCTTAGTCATAAATAATTTATATCTACCAATTCCACTGCATAATATGAAAGGATTTTCTCCTAAAAAGTCTCCTTGCATTTATCAGAAAACATGTCAACCTGTCTCCCTCACATGCAGGGACGTAACACGACGTGAAGATACGTGTAACACCCAGCACAACAGTCCAGCGAACACGACCTGATGGAGTTTCCACCTCGGTGTCCTCCACAGGGGAGAATCCTGAACCAGAGCAGAACCCACAGCCCTCCTCCTGCTGCCTCTGACTTTCTCTGGGATGCACAAGAAACCCTGGAATCCCACCAGTAACCCCACGGCTGCTGTTCCACAGGACTACAGAGAGAGCCCTGAGGAGGCACCACAGATACACCTCGGCAGGTGGCTGAATCCAGGAGAGATTTCCAAAGGCAGGAATTTGATCCAAGGTTATCACGAAGCAAGAATAACTAATAGACAGGCACTAACATTTATTCATCTTTCCACTGTCAGTCTCTCACCAAAACCAGTTTGGAGGGACCAGATTGCTTTGGATTCTGTCAGCGCACGGCCTTGTTTCTAAAAACAGCAGAGCTGATTCCAAATGCTGCTTGGTTTCCATGACAGTCTTTCCTTTACATCATCTTCATTTCCCCTCGATTTTCTTGGAGGGAGAAAATACAAAGAAAGGAAAAAAACCCAAATCCCCTTCAGAGCTCTCAAAACCCCCAAAGCTTTACTTCAGTTTTACTTCTTTGCTGGAGAACAGCAGGGAACAGAAATGTTGTCTCAGGAGAAGTCTCTACTCTGTAGGGAGCAGTAATTTCTTCACCTGGCACGAGGAGGAATGAAGAGGCCTGAAGTGGGAGCTCATGGACAAGGACATCTACAGCCACCCCAAATTTTGGGTACCAGCTCACTGCACAGCTGCCTCAGCATCCGCTCCTTCAGAGAGTTTGCTCTGCAGCACCAGGAAGAGTGTCCCACAAAAATCCCTGCTCCCAGAGGTGGAAGGTGATGGCTCCACCAGCACTGTCCTGCTCTCAGGAATTACTGCCCAGGAACTCCCCTGCAGCACAATGAAGGGAGAAATTTGGTCCATCTCAGCTTCGACCCCGCAGCCTTTAACACACTCCAGGGAGAGAAACTTCTCTCTGCTCTTCCTTCAGATGTTGTGACAACTACCCTAGCTCTCCACAACGAATAAATCAACGAAGGAAAGGGAAAATGCTTCACCAAACTGAAAGTCACCATGCCCGAGCTGCTCCAAATAACTCCAGAGGAATGGTCCCAATTCTGCAGCACTTACCCCTAAAAGGATTAAGATGCATTGAGCACAGCAAGGCTACAGCTGGGTCACTGTTTTGAATGGCAGAAATATGTGGGAATGGATGAAGAGACAACGTTCACCCCAAAATGTCAGAGGCACAGGGGCGATGTGATGGAAATATTGCAAATACTTGCCAAGTTCTTCATGTTGCCCCTTTCCATGGATTCATTTCGTGGAACCAAATCAATTTCCTAAGTATTTTCATCCAGCATGGCTCTGCCACGTTAACACATTGCAGCTTCATTTTTCAGAGCTGCTTAAGACATTTGGACACATTTAAAATAAAGAAGCAACACCCAGTTCAGGCACCCAGGTCTGCCAATGCCATCTTAAACAAAAATATGTGCTTGTTATACCACAGCAGCTTTACCAAAATAACATTAAATATCCCCCTCCAATTCTGCACTTGTTAACTGACCAGGAAGGTTGTGGTCTCCCCATCCCTAGAAGTGTCCCAGGCCAGGCTGGATGGGGCTTGGAGCAACCTGGGACAGTGGGAGGTGTCCCTGCCCATGGCAAGGGGTGGCACTGGATGGGCTTTAAGGTCCCTTCCAGCCCAAACCATCCTGGGATTCTGTGATTTTAAGGATTAATCCCGTGCTGTTCACGTTCTCATCAGTAGAGAGCAGCACAGGCACATTCAGCAACACTCAGCACAAGGATGTATTTCAGAGTGAGGAACGCTGGAACCTTTTAAATTTTATAATTTTTTTTTAATTGAAGTCATCACTTAGCTCCTTCCTTAGTGCAAACACCCTTCTGGCTGGAGGGCTGCTTTAGGTGCAGAGCTCAAGGCCAGGAGGGCTCAAGCAATTAGAGGTAGTACTGACTTTTTAATTTAGCTCTCAGTTTGGGGATTGTGGAATGTGGAGAAACACTCACCCAGCCAGAGATGCCTTTAAAATCGCATGGCAACTGAGATAATGGGATAGAGGAAAGGAGTGAAAAAATGACAAGTGCTTACAGCAAGGAAACTTTGAACATTGGCAGTGCACACTCTTAATCCCATGTCTAAGAAATCTGCATTCAATAAAGACATTTCAATGTGTATCATTTCGTGAGTTTAGAACTTTTAATTCCATTTTCCACGTTCCCAATTCCGAATTGCTCCAACTGCATGGCATGTGGGAAAAGGGAATTCTTCTCTTTTTTTAAAAGGACCACACAGAATGTGCTTTTTCTACTCCCAGCATCTCCACTAAAAAGGGGAGGTGGGGGGATAAGAAAAAGCCAAACAAAAAAACCCCAGCACTTTAAAGCATTGCCATGAGCTGGCCAATTCAGGGAAACCTCTCATTCCTGAGACTTAGCATCACACAGGAGTTAGCCCAGGGCATCCATTTACCATAGTTTAAAGGATCAGCCGGGAACAAGCAAAGAATTCTTAACTATTTGTCTACTGTGTTTTCCAATAAAGATCTGCAGCTCACGGGTATGTGGGCAAAACCTCCTCCAGCTCCCATGTGAAACCACTGAAGTGCAATCCAAGACATGGAACAAGCAGCTTGGCAGCTCTGAGCGCCTCCTTTGGCACTGCCACTGTCACTGTGACCAAAATTCACCTCTGCACAGCAGCTTGATTTTGTGCCATGGCAACATTTCCCCAGCGAGCCTCAGAGAGACACACACGGGTTTGGGATTTTCACGGATGCTCTGCACGTGAATCCAACGCACCCAAGGGCTGCTGGTGATTCCCAGCCTTACACTTGTGTCTTCTTTCACAGAACCCATCCTTTTAGGGGCTAAAACGATGCAACCAAGAAAACGTGAATGGTCAGCTGCTGAAGGCAGCATTAGCATGATAACTCCCTGCCAGCCCTGAGTTTGGACCTGACACTCCCACAGTGAAGGCTGATTTCCATTCCCAAAGGGCCGGGCCCAGGAGCTGCAGGGTACAGTACACAGCCCCACACAATGGCAGGGTGCCTCAGGAATGCACTTGCTTTAGGAACAAAAATCCCACATACAATATGCGTGGGAAAGGCAGCCAGGGTTAGAGTCCTGCTTCTGCACAGCCTACAAAATAAATTATAGAGAAAAGCCACAGAAAACAGAGCATCCAACGAGGACAATACTTTTGATTCCAGTCTCTTGTTGGTAGAAAAAGAGACCCCAAAGATCCCAGCTAGTGCTTGATGCACAGAGGGAGGAGGGGATCCTAATCATGGCTCGGATATAAAAGGACAATTTGGAGCTTTGGGTTGTTATGGTAGAAAGCAATTTCTCCCCACACAAAACCCAAGAGAGATGGATTCAGGCTCAAACAAGTAAATCCCACTCTGGTAAGTCCCCTGGCCACAGCCAGTGATTATGCAAATAACAATGTGATGTTATGTTACAGGTATAAATTGGATTAGCAACTCAGGAGTTGTCCCAGTGCAGCATTAGCAAGATGGGGAAGGTGGAAAAAACGCAGCCTGACGTTCAACCCCAGCATCTGAGCCAGTACAATCAACAGGAATTTATATTCCTGTGTGTTAAGCCAACCTGGGCTCAGCTTTTGTTCACAGAAAAGAGCTGTTTCCAATGGCATGAGCACAAAACTGGGATCCCCTGCACTCCCTGCCCAAAGCCCTGGAACAACACAGCAATGTGAGGAATGTGTCTGCCTGGAGCACGCAATTTACACCACACACTGTCCATGAACTCCTGACCAGCACAACAAAGAGTCACTTCACTAACTCTGCCCAAGGGTACGGGGAGAGCTCAGCCTGGAGAGCTCAGCCTGGGGTCGCACACCGGGCTCCACAAACCGGGCCGCACTCCTCACTCGGCCCTCGCACCGGGAAAGGTGACACGTGCTGGAAATGGGAGGTGACATCGGTCTCCAGAAATGAGCCGGTGACACTCAGGTGAGGCCAGAACAGGACACTTGATGCTGCAAGAGCTGGGAAGGTGAATAATGACCACGGAGATGCTCCAGGGCTGGAGCCCCTCTGCTCTGGAGCCGGGCTGGGAGAGCTGGGGGTGCTCACCTGGAGAAGAGAAGGCTCCAGGGAGACCTCAGAGCCTCTTGCAGGGCCTAAAGGGGCTCCAGGAGAGCTGGAGAGGGACTGGGGACAAGGGATGGAGGGACAGGACACAGGGAATGGCTTCCCACTGCCAGAGGGCAGGGATGGATGGGATATTGGGAAGGAATTGTTCCCTGGGAGGGTGGGCAGGCCCTGGCACAGGGTGCCCAGAGCAGCTGTGGCTGCCCCTGGATCCCTGGCAGTGCCCAAGGCCAGGCTGGACATTTGGGGCTTGGAGCAGCCTGGGACAGTGGGAGGTGTCCCTGCCCATGGCAGGGGTGGCACTGGATGAGCTCTAAGGTGCCTTCCAACCCAAACCATTCCCTGAGTCCATGAATAATCTGTGCCCTGGCAACCACGGCATTTGATCAAGTCCCAAAAAACATCGTGCGGCCTTACACCAACACAGCACTGACCAACATTGTGCAGCAAGGCAGCAACGTAGGGGGCGGTTTAAATAAAAAAGTCAGGCTAAAGATTACCAACATCTTCAGGGAATAATTCATCACCTTATAATTAAGAAGGCTGAATCATGGCCAAAAAAAAATTAATGCCTACAACCTTCAGAAAGACAAACTCTGACATGATTCGTTTGTCCCTTGGGCTTAAACTGGGGTGGGGAATGGAAGGGGATGGATGAGCAAACTATTGATAACCCTTCAAGAACTGTTCCATCTTTTCCCTGCATTATGGTAACGAAGAAGACATAGACACTGATTTAAAAAAAAAAAAAAAAAAAAGCCAGTTAAAATGAACCCCTTATAAATAAGAGACTTCTTTCACTTCCTAGATGTTCCACCTTATTTTTAAGCAGCTGTGAGTAGGGAAAAGTGATTGACAGTAAATAAATTATAAGTTTTATCTCCCAAATAAGTACATTTCAAACAACTGTGGCATTTCCTGTAATCTGACAACAAAACAGGCATAGAAAGAGATCAGCTTTGGAACAGGGTGGGAGGGAAAGAGGTGGAGGGTCATGACAGCATCATCCTGACTCCAGAGCTCAGGGCAGGGAATAACCTGGAGCAGCTACAACAGCATCCCCAGCGCCATGGGAACAGCACCACCAGCAAGAGCAGCCTGGCTGAGCCAGAGTGAGGAAAGGAATGCCAAACAGGGTGCACAACAAACTGCACTGACCCAGCCTTAGCAAATTCTACATCATTCCTTCATTCTGTTGTACAGAAACAGACTTTCAAACAGGTATTTACAAAATATAACTTGGATCTCCTGGCTCAACGCTGCAGTGCCAGAGTGCACACACGATAAGGGCTGTAAATGTAACCAGAAACTATTGCTGCTCTTGCCTCTGAAAACTAAATGATTGCTATGAATTAATGCTTCCTGCCAAAAATACAGTATCCATTCTGGATTAATTGAACTCATTTAATTGGCAAACCCAAATGGAAGCCAATGTGCCAATTAAGTGATTGCCCCAATTTCCGAAGATTCTCGGGGACAAGCTCCGTGCTGGGAGCCAGCCTGGGAAATGAAAAGGCCCCTCTAACCAAGAGGCAGAGAAAGAACCTCACACAGCAACAGAAACCTTTGCCAAAAGCTTAACGAGGGAAAAAAATGCTCGATTCATGCAGCAACAACAAGGAAAAGCAAGTTCTGTGGGTTGAAAAGGAAATACAGGTTACTGGTGCAATGCCAGACCAGAACCGCTTTGCCCAAAACGAGATTGCACCTGAGGCCTGCCCGCTGTGCTGGCCTGTCCCACAACATTTGTGTCACATCAGGGCCCGTGCTGTCCACACTTCCTGGACTTCTATCCCATCCTTACCTCTGTCATACCTATTCCCCAGCCTGAGCTGCAGCAATTCACACAGAAATGCTGCCCAGTGCTGGACACAGAAGACACGCTGCAGTTCCTGCAAGATTAACAAATCCCAACTCACTAACCCAGGCAAGTCGAGAGCCTGAGGACCTTCAGCAGCACAAAACCACAAAACTCACAGGTAACATTTTCCACAGTGTTTAAGAACGGCAGTGACCCCTCAGACTTAGAGCCAGAAGCCAAATGCTGGAGCATTTATGTGGAGAACCATCTAAGCCAGGCTCTGAGCCTGCCCGGGCTCATGGAGAATTTGGGCAACGCTCTCAGCGCAGAGTGGGACTGTTTGGGTTCTCAGCCCTCCTGTGCGGGGCCAGGAGCTTGGCTCAATAACTTGTGGGTCCATGATTCCTTGTAGATTCCACGATTCTAAAGTCCATTTCTACCGAATTGTCCAAGGCCTTCAAAAAACAGCAGAGAAAATCCTACAACTTCAGCTTCGTATCTCCTAAAACTTCCGCTTGCACATGAGAACTTAGAACTTTAGACTTTTAAAAAGAACTTTGCAGCTGGGCAGTCAGAGTTCAAAAGCACTTTTTTGCCCAAGAAATTTTTTCCATGCTGTGGAATCCACCTGAGAACAGGATCAGTCTGACAAAAGTGACAGTGACTTCAGAGCTCCCAGCCACATCCTCAGCTGCGAAACTCCGGCGTTGGTTCATGCACGAACAAAGCATGAAGAGACACGGGAAAAAAAATCCAAAGTATCAATTTGAACATGTTTAAGGGTATTATATCTACATATCTCAGAAGCTGTAATTAGATCATTGCAGTAAAACACTATTTGGAAATCACTACAGCTGACAGGGCCAAGCAAATGGATTCACCACGTTCCCTTTTTATTCAGATTTTGCCACAACTCCTGGAAGTATTCACGTTAGCCTGCATCAGAAACAGGCCTGACGTTTTGTGAATTAAAAACCAACACTAATTAAAAAAGAAGCCCCTTGTAATTCTATTTTTGGCATCCATTCTTGCAGAAGCCCCACTCAAGACCTGGGGCAGAACTGGCCGAGTGCTGTACAAAGAATGAGAAACAAACACTAAGGACATAAAAATCTTTCTTTAAACCCTTACAAGGCACTAATCTCTGCACACATTCATAATTGCATTTAAAAATAGTTTTCTCCTCACTCATGTCCCAGATTTAACAGTGATATATTGAGGTCTCATTAAAAAGCCTTTATCACCTTCACAAGCCACGGTACCTTCCCTACCTGGTACCAAATGCTGAAAATACGACAGCTCTCAGAATCCCTCTGACCTAAGAACTGAGATTATTCCAGGACTTCACAGGACAGGCTCCAAGCCCTGTGCCTTTCTAAAGCATTTACAGGCTTGCAATTCTCCTAAGAAAATTCCATCAGCACAAGCCTAAAATGGTGATGGGTTCCAGCTGCAGCTGCTGCCTTCTTGTGCACTTGTCAAATTCACAGATTCAGGAGAGTTCTCCATTTGAAATTTAGAGGTTCCCCTTTTCCAGGCAAACTGGTTCTGCACCAGTAACAGCTGACTCCAGCTGTCGCCTCATGACCCTGTTATGGACAACACAACTCCCAGCTCCCATGAGATCCCAGCCAGAGGTGCACCAGGGGGGAAAATAAACCTTCCATGGGCTTAGAGACTCATATTCTGAAGGCTTCCAAAGCTGAAAGAATACCCTCACAGGGAACAATTCCTTCCCAATATCCCATCCAGCCCTGCCCTCTGGCAGTGGGAAGCCATTCCCTGTGTCCTGTCGCTCCATCCCTTGTCCCCAGTCCCTCTCCAGCTCTCCTGGAGCCCCTTTAGGCCCTGGAAGGGGCTCTGAGGTCTCCCTGGAGCCTTTTCCTCTCCAGGTGAGCCCCCCAGCTCTCCCAGCCTGGCTCCAGAGCAGAGGGGCTCCAGCCCTGGGAGCATCTCCGTGGCCTCTCTGGACCCTCTCCAGCAGCTCCACGTCCTTCTTGGAGCATTTTCCCCTGATCTCCAGTGTCAGGTGAACGCAGCTTCATGTGGCACCTTTCTGTGTCAGCACAGTTGCAATGGGTGCATAAGTGAAGATTTTTGTATTTATCTCAGCATTTTAATCCTGCTTCCCCACAAAACTTAGCCAAGTAGAAGACAAAGGCAGCAGAAAGAGAGGGTCTGTAAGCACTGCACCCTGATGGGGGAGAGCTGTTGGCTCAGTGCTTTTAAACACTGCAGCTTCCTGAACTCAGGGAGAGGTGATGGGAGGAACTCAGGACGTCAGTAACACGTGGTAAATGTAGCATTAAGCACAGATATCAATTTATGCTAAAGTTCATGCAGGCTGAGGACAGCTGTTTTGTAGGCTCACGTGAGAAATATTACATAAAAGCTCTTCCACAACTTCATTTCTTGTAACTCAGAAATAGAGCACTCAGCAGGGCCTGACGAGGAAAAGATACCCCTTTCCTTTAAAATAACATTACTGTCTTGGAGAAATGCTAGAAAGTCCATAAACTGCAATTTTCCTTGGCTCACACAGGGCTTTTCAGCCCGAGAACTCAGAAGTGTTCTGTGAAGAAATTCAATATCATCAACTGCATTTTCTTAAGTGGAGCAGAGGCAGAAATCCCGGGATGTGTGAAGGTTACCCAGCAGGTGCAGCACAGTGGGAATTGGGGGCTGAGACAGCCAGAAAAAAATGTGTCTAACACACCCAAATTCTAAAAATACAGAGCATGAGCCGGGGGGGAATACAAATTATAGCAATGCTTGAGGAGCACACAGGCAGCTGCCTCCCTACCCAGCTCCTGGCAACTCTGTCCAGCCAGGGCCGCCTCCCCTTCAGCCTGGAGCTCACCTACAACACAGAACTGCACCAGAAGTACTGAGGAAGAGATGTCCCAACCTTGGAAGTGTCCCAGGCCAGGCTGGACGGGGCTTGGACCAACCTGGGACAGTGGAAGGTGTCCCTGCCCATGGCAGGGGGGTGGGACTGGATGAGCTTTAAAGTCTCTTCCAACCCAAACCATTCCACAGTTCTGGGATTTCCCCCAAACAAACCAGGTCTCCAACACCAAAAATCACTTGTCTCCCTGCTAAACCACAAACCCAAAACAAGCAGTGCTAAAAAGCAGGTGGAAGTATAAATAATAAACTAAAGAAGACAGAAGAAGTTACATCAAACAAAGGACTGAAGCTACTCAGGTGCCTAGAATGGACTGGCAATGACAGAAACATTAAAAGTAAGAGTTTCTGTCACCTTCTATTTACACTATAGGAGGACATTCAACCTCCACACATTTAGAAAGACCTTCGGTTTATTTCTTGTTAAGAAAAAGCTCTGGAAACAAAGCACTTATATAAATTAATAATAAGCACTTTGAAAAATATTGTGGATAAAAGCGGGGAGGAAGAGCAGGGACGACTCGTTCATGCAATTGTGAATGCATAAATTGACTTTTCCCAATAAAAGCATGTAGCAGGCAAAGTTCAGGAGACAAGTGCCAGGGCTCCCCCAGCTCCCCACAGTGCCCCTCGTCTCAGCCTTTGCTCACCTGGCAGAAGGGGAAATTCATGCCAGGTGACAAAGCCTGGTGCCCGTCAGGGCTCCAGCAGCAGCCAGGGGAACCCATGGAGAGAACAACTTCTCCAGCCCTGCAGCCTCCATTCCCTGGGGCTGGGGCTTCAGGCAGCAACAAAACCTAAAAACTGCATCTTCAACGACCACTAAGCGAAGATGAGATGAACTGTGGCACTCTGGGACAGGCACACAGCACAGGAGGAGCAACCTCTGGGACAGGGCTGAACCACAGGCTGCTAAAAATGCAAAGTGAAGGAATAGAGCGAGGGGAGAAATCTCAGGCCTAAAATGATCAGGAAAAAGGCAGAATATTGGCGATATATGCTGGTTAAACAGAGACCAGTGACAGTGCTGAACAAGGTCCTGCAAATATTTACACCTAAACACTGCCCCTGACTGGAGGTAAGGCAGAGGCTGGAAGTGGGAATTTGATTCACTCAATGCAGTGAACACAAGCAAGTGAGGTTTTTCTGCCCTCCCTTTTCACACGGTGTTCAGAGGACCCTGAGGTCAAACCAACACTGTGAGCACAAATCCAGCCACTCTAAATACAGGTTCAGTAGCTTTACTGTCCTTCATCACACCAAGTCACCGTGCAGCAATCCCAGCTGGGAATCTCCCTCTCAACCATCCTCTCAATCTCTTCTCCACTGGACCAGTCAGTTTTGGCATTGCTGGCACAGAGCTGTGCAAGAGGACACGTTCTAAACCCTGAATTAATTGGGGAGCGAGAGGAACGTGATGCAGGATAAAATAAACACTGAACACAACAGCCTCGAGCAGGTGAACATTCCCTTCACTGCAAATCAACCAGGAGAAAAAAAACACCACCAAATGAGATGTGCCAGGAAACCTGTGTCACAGGTGAGGACACTGAATTACAGCCTGACAGCTCTGAGACACACCTGGAGGTCACAGACAGCAGAGAGGTGTCACACAGTGACTCCCACCAGACTCCAGGGAGTGGGAAGCTCCGAGCTGGGAGCAGGTGCTGCTGCCTGAGCAGCACTGATGGGAACAGACAGTGCTCCCAACTGGGGCCAAGGTGGAGAGAAGGCAAAAAACAGCCTCACACGAGGAAGAAGAAAAACTACAAAGTGAAAAGTGCAAAAATTGACAGGCTGGGAGAGCTGGGGGTGCTCACCTGGAGAAGAGAAGGATCCAGAGAGACCTCAGAGCCCCTGTCAGTGCCTAAAGGGGGCTCATAAACAGGAGGGTGGGAGACTTTATACAGGCAGAGAGTGACAGGGGGAATGGCTTCCCACTGCCGAGGGCAGGGTTAGATGGGATATTGGGAAGGAATTCTTCCTTGTGAGGGTGGGGAGGCCCTGGCACAGGGTGCCCAGAGAAGCTGTGGCCGCAAAAACCCCCAGGTATATTAAGGTAGTCCAGGTGTCTGTGGCCCACTGCCCGCCCGAGTGCCTTCTGTGAGACGAGAACAGCACCTTTGTGAGTGCTTTCTGCAGCTCTGGTCCCTCTGATGGCAGGTTTGCTCTCAGGCTGAGGTTTTATTTATGTAGACTTAGCCAGCATTTTGCTAAAATCTCATTCTTCCACAATGCTGCGTGCTTCAAAGAGCATGTTTTTACAAGAAGTTCCCTTCATGCTCAGAAGTCTTGCTGAAAAAGAGGTTAATGCAGACTGAAAATCGTTGTGACATTACGGACCTTTTAATTGGTTACGAGACCTGCTTTGGGGCACGTATTAATAGGGCAGAAGCGTTGTGAAAGCTCCTTCCCTCTCCTTGACAAACTGCCAGAGGAAGGGAAGCGTTTCGGCCCTGCTCAGAGTACTGTGCAATCCATTAAAAAAGCTGAAACTCGGGGAGCACAAATGGAACAGAGGAGCAGAGTGTTCAGAGTGACAAATAATGGGAAGGGGAGATGTGAGCCGGTGTTTTACCATGGCGCTGAGCGTCTCCTCCCAGTCCGGCCTCTCCCGGGGATGGATGCTCCTCTGCAGCTCGGGAACAAAGTCATCTTCTTCTGCGTGGACAGAGGACTTCATCATTCTGGGAAGGAGGACAGAAGTTGGATATTCAGTGACAATTCCTAGGTAATTTCACACCCGGTCTGTTACAGTGCTCAGTTATGTGACAACACATAATGATTTTGCACAGACAGAAATCCCACAGACTCCTGAGCTTCCCCCACTCCCTCATTATACAAGCAGGACAAGAGTGTAAATCTGGTGGAGAGAAATCTGCACTTCCTAACCAATCAGTGGATAATTTTGTTTAATCACTGCACAATTTGCAAGTCTCACAACACAGAAAAATGCAGAGGAGTGATTTTCAGTCCACTTCAGAAAAATGGCTGCTATTGCCCAGGCAAACAGCAAGAGAAACACACGTTTGTAAGGAGAAATACACACATTGATTCCTCCTCCTGGAGGTTTTGCCTGAAATGGGGACAACGGTTTCCAAATCTTAGTCTGACTCCACATCCCAAGGCCTGATCCATCAGCTCTCATCCCTTCCTGATCCTATCTGAAGAGCGAGCACCTCAAATCAGCCTGATGTGACCAAGGGAAACCTTTCTTCAGATAAGGAGCCATCTTCCAAATACCCTGTGAAGGTTATTCCAAGCCTGCACAGAGATCAGAGGCTCAAAATGAAAACTGAGAAGGAATTCATAAAAGCTCCTCAGCCCCTCCACGTGACAGCACTCTGTAGATATGTATTTTTTTTCACTTTGTTTGTATAAATGTGCCTTTGCAGAGATTATGGCGCAGACTTGAAGCACCAAAGGCCTGTTCCTAGTCTGGTCTCACCCATTCCAGTTTCATTAAACACGATATTCTGGCAGGCTTTTATTCCCTTAATAGATCACCACTTATTTATTTAGGATAAGCATTTTGATAACCAGCAGTGCAAAGGCATGGGCAGGAAGGGCTGGTTTCTACCCCTACTGATTTATGCAGCACTTGACTGAAACACGCCTGGTGAAGGCCAGTTAATAAAACTCCTTTCCTTCAGATCCACGATTGGAAGTTCTGAAACCCCAGCGTGCTGCTTGACACTGGGCCAAAGCATTTAACTCTGCTTTGTTCTCTCCAAGAGGGTTAAGGATGAAGTAATTAACACTGCAGTAATGGCACGGGCTGGGTTAGGAATTACAGCCCGTACAATTTCATCCCCAGCTCTGTGATCCTATTCCTGCTCCGATACAAAACACATCCAGAGAAAATGAGCCTCAAAACCGGAAGCCACAATGCCCCAGGGAAATGCTGCTCCCTGGGTTTGTGTGTCCTTCCCACCCCAAACATCACCCACTGTCCTCGGGAGGAAAAAAAAAAGCCCCTACGTGGGGAAAGCTGCAGGGAGCTGAAAAAAATCTGCACGAAAATGCCGTGATTTAGACTACAGAGGTGCAATGTCAGCTCAGAAAGGAGACCCCCACCTTTGCAACAGATATTTAAACATTTTGGGGGGTTGAAAGACTAAAAGTTTGCTGCTTCAATTCTCCTTTGCACATCGAGAGGAGGAGACCTGGCCGGGCTCTCACAGCCCCAGCTCCACCACAGGAGAGGTTTCCCACCTAATTTAAAGCAGAGGAAACCAAGTTGTGCAACTCAGAAACAAGAGATAAACCAAAAAAGAAAAAAAAAAGAAAAAAAACCCTAAACTTTTTAAATCAATGCCATGATGCTGAAAAAGGCTCATCCTGAGGATTTCTAGGTGTTGGGGTTTGACCATATTGCAGCTGAATAAAAAGATTCTAAACAAATTATCCCACAGCAGCGTCAGTCTAATTCCCTGAGGTGATGGAATGGAAGGAAGGGTGATGTGATCAAGACCCACCTTCTACAGCAGCTAAAACAATCAGCTTATCAAAGGGCTTCCTCGGCTTAAAGACTTCAAAATAATGGGACTGCATTTACATCTTCAGCAGCGCTTGGGAGTACAAATGGATTCACTACACAGCTTCTCAAGCTCCTGGCAATTCCTGACAGATTTCTCCTCTGAAATGTGTTGGCTGCAGTGGTGACAGTGAGTGCAGGGGATAGTATGTCCTAATTTAAAACAATCCTGGGAATCGGGCGCGTGCTCAGGGTCGGTACCCTCACGCTGGATCGACACGGATGCCACAGCACCCAGCTCTTCTTACCACACTCCAACCTATCCGCTCACATTATTTCTTTAATCTATGTCTATAAAACTCCACGGTAAACTCTTCCCAAACCCTTCCCACTGAGATCCCAAAATGCAGTCCCATTATTCTTCCTGTGAAGGTGTTCTGGACTTTTACTGCAAATTAGAAAAGCTCCGCATGCAAAACTGAGCCTTTAAAACAGTCAATTCTTTGAGCTTCTGCCAGACTTGGAATATTCTACTGCTGAGGGAAATTCAAACTTGGTCACAACATCACAGAAATATTGGAAATGATACCAAAGATTTTCTCTCTGACACAATTATCAGCACTTGATAACCATCTGTGCACCCTTATTAATCTTTAATAGCCATTATTTAATTCCCTGCCATCTGAGACCGAGAGCAAAAGGCTGGAGATGCTGCAGGTAAATATCAGTCCTTCATGGATTAAGTCTGGTGGCTTTTTCCTGCCCATCAGTGGCCTGGATGAAAGAAAATAACTCTGTGAACTAGCAGCAATGAAACAGGGAGAGGAGTACGGCCAGAAAGGAGAGAGGAGTAGGGAGAGAAGCAGCTTCTCAACACACTCTCCTTTTTACAATGTTTCCTCTGGGCATGCAAAACCTCCGAGCAGCAGCTGGGGAAGGAGCTTTCCTACCAGCCAGGCATAGGGAAAACCCTGGCCTCACCCCAAGACAAGCTTGGAATACTCTCTGTAGGTATAATCACACTCACACATTTTTATATGCACGTGTATTACGTATGTTTGACATTATTTTAATTTATAGAGCAAATAAATAGCACAACATACATATGTTTGATTCACCACACGTGTCAAGCTGTAACAAGACAAATTACCTTGTTTCTGCCATGGATTCTTTTCCACAGGAGGGGAAAATACCTCAAATCCCAGGAGCACTTACACAAAACACTGACACATGGACCTTGTCAACATTAAAGGCCAAACAAACTGAAGGAGCTCCTCTCTAACAGCTCCATTTGGGTATTTCAGGGGACATGTAAATGAGTGAGAAGTCACTACAAAATTTGATCCTGGTCATTAGAATAGAAATATAATTTTATTTCAAATGCCACTTCCTCAACCTCTCAGCAGCTCTGCCCTTGCAATGAAATGTGACACCGTTATATTAATAAAAGTTCTGGTGTACAGAGGCCATTAAGCAATTCCTCTGCAGATGAATGAACCCTTCTTCATTGTAAATTGAGAACCAAATGTACTGGAACAAATGTTTACAGGACATTTCACCAAAGGCCCAGCCCACTTTCACACCCACCCTTTGAAGTTCTCTGGCAGGTCAAGTTGATTAATTTAGTCAGAACTTGTACATCTGTACATGACACAACTGTATCGAGAAAACATCTCAGGTCCTTCTCCACCTTCCCAAACCCAATGAGCTGCTCCCATCATTTATGGCATTTCCGTGCCCTGTCAGGAATCCAAACCCTCTGGTGCCTTATCAAGCACCAGGTCCTGCCTGCTCACACTCAGCTGTGTCACAGGGCAGGAAACGCCTACAGGGGATCTGCAGGGTGATTTGTATTAAGTAAACTGTATCTCAAGTAAATGTAAACTTTGTATTAAATAGATGAAGATGCAGCTTGACGTGCCTAAACTCTACAGTTCCTGCTTGCCTACAAAACTGTAAATTTTAAATACACCTTTCACTAGACAAGAACCTCCCCCATGGCTTTGAAGGGGTACCACGTCCACAAATCCAACACATTTTCACAATTCTGTTTGCACAAGAGAGAAAGAATCACAAAAAGGGGATTTGTGGAAAGAGCTCCTCAAGTTAAACACGGCACAAAAGGCAAAAACAACCCATCCTAGCCTGGGTGGAGCATCCCTGTCCTTCCGAATGCAACAAGTAGAGTTTTAATCCCATAACTCTCAATCACAGCTTGGAAACACAATCCAGCAGTGAATCAACAGAGAAATACCTTGAAAACTCTGCTTCAGAGGGTTTAAAATAAGTCAGTCAAGATGTAAAGCGTGGTGGGCGTCACCCTACAATATGTGACAGCAGAATTAAGTCAACTTTTCACCTCTCATGAGCTGCCCATTGCCACCAGGAAAGGAAGAAAAACTATTAAACAAGAACTGAGATTTGGCCCAAAGTTTATAAACACTTGGGCAAGAAGCTGGAATCATGTGACAAACATCGATCCATCTTCAGTTCTGACCTCAGACTTACACCACAAACACAAACTGGGAAATTACATTAGGGAGATGGGGAAAAGACCAAAATGCACATAGCCCTCTCAGCCCAGTTTTCCGAGAAAACTCTGTGTCCCTGAAACTAAAACTGATACAGTGCAAAGGAAGAAAACAGTCACACAATACTGAAAGCAGAGAGAGCTCACGAGCCCCAGGAACAAGGAAAGGAGAGGTGGGAACTGCAGGCTGACAGCGCTGACCTGATGAGGATTTAATTTCGCATGTTTCGAATCAGCTTTGTCAACACCTCCCTGATTACATTATGTCCATCTGTATTATATAAAACGAGATTTCTGAAGTCTGACTCCAGGATCACACAACATGAAGCTGGAAAAGCCTGACAAGGTCAGCTCCGAGCCCACCTCATAAATAAACAAATGCTAAATGGATTGTGTGTAATCCTCGGCCACGGAGTGAGAACCTGGCACAACTAAAGGGTTGCTGTCACTGATTGGACAGTGTTGAAAGCTGTAATTGCTACTTTTGATGGAAGTTCATCATCGGAGAGCCAAAATTCAATTATTAGGGAAGGCACTGCACAAGGAAAATCAGAAGAGTAACAGTATATTACAGTAAGAGAATATCTAAAAATCGCTGGAATGAGATGTCATTCAAACATCAGCACGGAGCAAACTGCATTTCTCTGCACTCTGGCTGCTCCTGGGCTACTCAGGATGCATTTATTGCCTGGTTCTGAGTTGAGCTCAGAGGGTTTCAGCCTGGGGGGTGTGGATGTGTCAGGGTCTCAGAACTGCAACTGTGGGTGACAGAAGTCAAAAAATGAAACCAAGCTCACTGTGCTGTGCAGCTCCTGAGTCCCTGAGCCCTTCTCATGGAATGCAGGCTTCCAGCAAATCCATCCACGTGCCCAAGGAAAGGAGGCTGGGAATCTGAACTGCGGGAACAGAGGTCTGAGCAGGAGCCGCGCTGCTGCGATGAAACATTAACCCCATTCCACTGGCTGGGATGGCCTTCAAAAATTAACCACGTCGGCTACAGCCACAAAGAGGGTTTTAAAATACTTTAAGCGCCAAATTTTCTGGTTTTCCCAATGTTCAAATTCCAAATTCTTGGCACACCCGTGCTCAGGGAGCCTGAGATCACCAATGCACTGGGATGGCGTGGAAGGGCTCGTGGGGATCCCCAGCACCAATTACTGTCAGGAATGCAATTGGCACCACAAACCACTTCACACCAACTTTTACTTCTGGGGTTTCTATCCCTACAAAGTATTTTTTTAAAGGAAAGAATCACTTCCCATTTGATGTGCATCTCCACCTGTTAAATGAGATTCTCAGCTGCCTGAAATCTCTTTAAGAAAGGAAAAAAAACCCTTTTCTTTTTCTTTTTTTTTTTTTTTGCATTAACTTCTCTTCCTAAACGAAGAATATATGACGTTAGAAAAACTTTTTAAAAATTAAATATAGGAAGTCTTAAATAAAGATCTTTTTGCAATCAGCACTATCACTTGATTAATTTTTAAAATGCCAGAGTGGACATGACAACCCTTCCACTGCGAATGTTCCTCTGCAGAGGGAGGCAGACAAGGCCAATGGCACTACAGAGATTAATTAACATATTGGTTTCCTGCCCTGCTCCAGCTCTCTGGACATGCTTTAATATAAGCTCCAATACAGTCAGACAATTATCTTTGCTCAGGGGCTTTACTGTGGTTTCAGACTTCCAAATACACGTCTTGTTTATTAATTTGCAAGAACATTTAAACCACATGTTCTGAGCTCTCAAAGTAAAGTTGCACAAACAAGACCAGATTACCTGGCATTTAAAACCTGTGGACAAAAGGGCAAGTCTGGGCAGGACAGTTCCCATTTTAGCAAAAAAAGGCATCTTCAGGTACCACAGGCAGCCTCTCTCACCTCGGGAATCAGCTTTTTATTCCCAATTGACTTCTTGGTGTCCCCAACACTCTGAGCATCTCCCAACCCCTCCCAACCCTCACTGCACAAGCAAAGCCCCCGAGCCCAGGGGGGAATGTGGCTTTACACTGAAAAAGGATAAAATTAGATTAGATATTTGGAAGGAGTTCTTTTCTTTGAGGTTTACACTGGCACAGGGTGCCCAGAGCAGCTGTGGCTGCCCCTGGATCCCTGGAAGTGTCCAAGGCCAGGCTGGACGGGGCTTGGAGCAACCTGAGATAGTGGGAGGTGTCCTTGCCCATGGCAGGGGTGGGATGGGATGAGCTTTGAGATCCCTTCCAACCCAAACCAGTCTGGGATTTTGTGATTCCAGAGCTCAAGGGCACTGCCTACGTTCTCACACAGCCACAGGGCTGTCCCAGCAGGACCCTGGCACCACTGAGCAGGTTCCAAGGTACCAAACAGCTGAACGTTCCTTCCACCCATCAAGGGAAGGAGGGAGGATGGAAGAGGAGAAGCCAACACTGTACTGTAAAACAAACCCTCTGAGTGCTTCCTTTCCTCCAAGCACAGTTCTGTAGGTACACAGCAAAATCAACCCCACACCACCTTCAGCAAATCTCTACATCTGAAAGCAGCAAAAAGCAACTGGGGGGCAATAGACCCACCTTCTTTTTATCCTGCCCTTCCACCATAGTTTTGGCAGCCTCTCGTCTCACCTGGGTGTGTTTTATGTCTCAGCTCAGGAACACCCATCTCCAAGTACGTAAGTGAGCACAGAGAAATGCACTCCGTGCTCTGGAAGGGACTGGAACACGGATCCAAGAGCTTTGTGCAACTGGGCTGTAAGAATCTGCATCCAGGTTTTGCATAACTGGCATTTCTTTAAGCACTTTATGAAAAGAATAAGTTCCTGGAATATTCAGCTTTTACAAGCTCTGAGACATGTTCTTAGTTATTAAAAAGCTTTATAAAAATAATCACAGAATCCTCATGCTTTTGCATACGTATTACTGAACAAACCTGCTCTTTTATTTGGCAACACATAAAAGATGTTATTTTAGTACATGCTCGGCTTTTTCTTTCAGAAGAACACAGTGACAGTCAATAAAAAAAATTCCTCTGGAATAGGTTTCTCTCATCACTTTGCCCAGGATGAGAAAAAGAATTAGGAAATCACTGAACAATCAGAATTGCTGAGCCCTGGCTTGGATTTCTTTTGTTTGAGTCAGGAACAAGTATAAAAGTATTAAAAAAAATACCCCTAGGGAAAAGGGCACGAACCTCTTATTTCCCATTAATAAACTGCTACAAGCAGCTCTGAAGCTGGAACACAGAAGGGAGATGGGAAAAGATGCTGCTCCCGCCTTCCTCCTCCGCCGAGGAGTCTGAACGTGGGCCCATCAGCAAAGGCTCCTCAGGGGGCAGTGCGATGTCCTGCCTTGGGGCCTTTCCCACTCCCACTGGCCACGGTGGGAATGATCTACACCCCACAGCAGGGCTCACCCTCGCTCCCTGCCCTCACCCAAGGGACACCAGCAGGGACCCTCTCACCCAGCTCTCAGTCAGGACCTGTTCCCTGCACTTCCTCTGCAATCTCCTCTGTTTGTTTTTCTCAGTCAGACCAAGCTTTCTCCCAGCCAGCCCTGCTCAATGCCCAGCAAGTGCTGTTCTGCCCCTCGCTGGGCCCTTCGAACGTCACCTTCACACAAAGCAGGAACAAACCCCACCTGTAAAAAACCCGAACCCAAACCCCACCCGCTCCCAGCTGATCCAAATGCGGCACACGGCAAAGGAGACTCCAAGTTGTAAAGAATGACCTAAACCTAAACCAAGGACGTGCATCTGGGCTCATCTGGGGTTTGTCTGTGGTTCAGTGCCAATGCAAAGCCATGGCAAATTCAGTCTTCCCTCGTGGAAGCACATCCTGGAAAAACAATGCTTCCAGCACAAGGAATGATGGAGAGCAATCACCTCATCAGTCACAATCAGCCTCACACGCAGCTAAATGACAACTGCTCATAACATGAACCAACACTCAGAACTCGCCCAGTCAGACAGCTGCTGAGCAGGGAAACCTCTCTCCAAGTAAAACATTGCTATGGAGCCAGTCGCCCACCCAGAGCTACACTTTCTATCCACCCCACACCTTCTGTCCATCCAGTACACCCAGACTGCCTGCGTGTGTGGTTATGGGGAGCTCTGCGGTCGAAACCAGGGGAAAAAACCCACCCCGAGTAGACTTGCTAGTGAATCCTTACAAGGAAATGAATGGAAATGAACTCTGGGACACCAGAACCTGAATAGCTGAACAAATAATAAAAGATAAGCATAAGCAAATAAATAAAGAGTAGCTCCAGTTACTCTGACTTAAATAAATAGTCTTAACTGACGGGTGGTCCTTGCATCATATTTACAACGGCCCTCCTCCTACCCTCCTATTATCACTGCATTTCAGTGGTATCAAAAGCAAACAGGAGGCTGCTCAGTCCTTTCTCCATCTAGAAATCACTGCTTATATATTTCACTATTATTATTCCTACTGGATAGCTCCTGACCGGCTAAATGGAATTAAATGGAGGCCTCCGACTGCAGCAAGTCATCATCAGGGACAGATTTAGGCAGGTGGGGGTCACACGGGCAGGGAATGTGCAAAGCCACACTGTAATTAATTCTCGACAGCAGAGCCATGAATCCAAACAATTAATGATTCCCCGGGCTCACCCAGCACTGGGACAGACCTGCCCTGCCACCCCTCTGCACGGGCATCTCTGCTGCAGGGAATGGGCAGATGGAAGTGGGAGGGGTGTGGAAGACACGGGGGGACAAGGAGGAGCAGTGCCTGAGAGCTGCAGATAAAGGGGCACGGGGGTCAAACCCTCTCACGGGGTGTCACAGCACATTTCCCCTCACCGCCAACACACCCAGCACTGATGAAGTCTGTAACACTCAGAAACACATTTACTTTGGCTTTTGGAATAATTTACAATTGTTAATTAGCATTTTCAGTGAATAACAAGACTCCGATAACCAGGCAAGAGCTCCCCACTCTCCCTTGCCTGGCTCTCAAGGGTCCAGCTGCAGCCACTAGTGTCCCTTTTCCCCTCGGCACCCACAGGCAGGGTGGGACACAGGCAGCCGAGCTGGCACACAGGGCTGCTCTCAGTGGAAACCCTGCTGCTTGGTTTCCTGCTGCCTCACAGATGAATACAGAAAGAACAATTAGCCAAGCCTTCAGTCTAATTTAGATGTATTTTTCTTTTTGGAGGGGAGACTGAGAGATGGTACATCATAAACCCAAACCTTAACTCTAAAGCTGCTCACAGGAGCAAAGTACTGAAACCCAGGTGTAACCTCTATTGTATGAACTTCTGATAACAAACAGTGACCCACAAAACATTAATGCAAGGACTGTCTACATCAAAGCAGACAAGAGGTGAGCAAAGAGAGGATCTCCATCCATTTTCCAAAAACCAAAGTAACTGACAGCCCACCTAAGCTGTCCAGTGTTCCAGAGGAAGACTGGCCCTAAAGAAGGAAATAACTTAAGTTTCCCAGTCCATCACAAAAGGAAATATCCAACACCCTAACAGGGCCTGGAGGAACAGGAATCGAGGCTCAGGGAGAACAACACCCTCCTGTGCAGGGGATCACACCCTGCTCTCAATCCTTGCCATGAGATGTTGGATCCCGATGGAGCAGAGACAAGAGCCAGCCCAGCTCCCAGCAGGCAACCAGGGCACTCTCCCCAGGAACATGAGAGCCTCTCTCTCTCAGAGAAGGCTCAGGAGCTGAGCTCTGCCCTTTCCCAACCTGTGCCTCTGAGTATGGGAGTTCATGCAACACCTCCTCCTCACCCATTACTTTATGAACTCCTTTCAAAGAAGAGAAAATGAGAAGAGAAAGCGACAAGCTACGCACAGAAAGATTGACCAGGACCACTGAGCAGGGAAACTCTGGGCTGCAGAGAGCAGCATCACCACAGAGCTCAGACACGGCACCTCCACCAGGCAGGAGGCTCCAGGGACAGACCCTGCCAGGGTGTTCCCCAAGGGAACAGCTCCCACCTCCCCCTGATGCCCAGCAGAGGGGCTTGCCCATCTCTACAGACACTGCCCTGGAGGACAAGTGATCCCACTCCAAGCAGGGCTGGCGTTGTGCTGGGCCAGGAGAGCTGCCGGGCCCGGGAGCTGCTGCCGGGCAGATCGGAGCTCCAGGACGGGGACACCTCGTGTGTCACACAGCAGCGCTTTGGGTCACCCGCACCGCCCGTGGCTGCACAGAGAGGTGACGAGGGACATCCCCACCTCAGAGACCTCCTTCTGCCCTGGGCCACCCCCTGCCCTCCGAACCTCGGGGGGGCCTTTGCAGATCAAAGAATGCCACAAGGTTTGGGTTGGAAGGAACCGTAAGGATCATGGAATTCCAGCCCCCTGCTACAGGCAGGATGCCACACACTGGATCTGGCTGCTCAACCCGACTCGGGACCCTGCTGCCAGCCTGTGTCTCTTCCTACCTATGAGAATCTGAAATTTATCTTTGCTTTGCAAATGCTGAGTCCCTGGGCATGTAAGGGTGATGCAATGCCTCATCATGCAACATCACCCTAATCCCCTGGGAATGCCAGAGATCAGGAAAAATGAATCGTTTTGTTGGTTGTTGTTATTTCTAATTAACTGGGGGGGAAGCATCTGAAACACAAACACTTTGGGGAAAAAATTACAGGTCATAGTTGTGTTTTAATTTTAAAAGCAAACTATGAACAAGAAAATGTAAGAATTACAGAAACAACCTGTGACTGAGAACAAGGACATTTTAAAACTGAAAAAAAAAAAATGCAGCCATTTAAAACAAAACATTTTAATTGCACTGCTTCAAAATTTTGTGGGCTTGTGAAACCTCTTGAATTTTATATTAGGCCAGACAAGAAAGTCTCTGAAATACCAACCCAATTTTAAAGGCAGAAGGAAGGAGGGATAAAGAAAGAGGAAAACAGTGAACTATATATTCATAGTCAAGTCGAGATTGAAAAGATACTCAAAGAACAGAGGCCCCCTCCAATACATTACAGGGGATGAAGAATATGAAAGGTGTTGAATTGCCCAAGCAGATGCCAGCAGTGCAATGCATGGAAAATCAAAAGCAAACAAGGCTTCCTGTCCCCTCAGCTCCAGGAGAACATGTCTGCATCCACCAGCTGCCTCTGCGCACGGAAAAGGAATAATTTCAAAATGTGAACATCACAGGAATTACGGGGCCCTGAGCACAGGACAAACGCTGCCCCTAGAACATGCCTCACTCACCCTGCTCACAGAGGGACACCATGGCAGCAGCTCTGCAGGAGTGCTCGGACGGAGGGCAGGTACACTGAGCGCAGGAGGAGAGCACAAAGGGACGTGACAACCGAGTCAGGACTCCAGAAAGCAAAGCTCACAAATGACCGGTGAGCTGTGCAGTGACTCAGCAGGAAGGGGAAAAAAAAGGGAACAAAAAAATACAGCAGCTGATAGGAAAGTCTTTTCAATAAGGACAGGTACCATAAACAAGTAAGCAAAGAAATAAAGAGACAGAAGCAGAGCTCCCAGGCTGAGTTCTGCCTGCGTGCACAGAGCTGTCTCTGCCCTTCCCGGCCCCCTCCCAGCACACCTGAGCAGGCAGAGCAGCAGGAACGCCTGCCTTTAACCCCTGCCTCCCCAGCACCTGCCAGGCTTGCTGCAAAGGTGCTTTTCCTGGTGAGCAATGTGAGGGGAAGCTGCAGCCCGGCCAGAAGTCAGGAAAGCACAGAGCAGACAGAATGCCAGCCTGGGGATCCCAGGGAAAGGAGCGGCAGAGTCAGCCTGCTGCCCTGCCAGGCCCAGGAACGTGGTCAGGACAGGAAGGTGACAGAGCATCTCTGCCCCTCCTCTGTTGTCCTCCTGAGCATGAAATTCCAGCTCCTGTTTCTCCTCCATAACTTTCCAGGAGGGCTCTGCCATGTCTGTTGAGGCTCAACAGCTCCTCCTGGAATGGTAAGATTAAATGTAATCTGTTAAACAGAGATAACGTGCTCCAACCAGATGGATGAGCAAGCCAAGCTGTGCAGATTTCACTGCTCAGTTTGAACATATTCTCACTCACGCTCTCCCCTGCAAACCTTTATACAAATAGCTTTTCAAGAACATTTAATCCTCCGCCCTCCCAAATTCCCACGGCATCAGTCTGGACCCCAGAGAGACCCCAAGGCACTGGGCACCTGCCTGGCCCGAGCCAGGTGACATTCAGTGACATTTGAGCAGATGCTCTCGTGCTCTGCAAGGCAGGGAGAGGAAGGAGATGTCTCAGGTAACTGCAGTTCCTTTCCACCACTCCTCCCTGGCAAACCCAACCCCTTGAAAAGCACCGTGTCTTATCTCTGCCTTTTAAATCTCGCCTGGCCCGCTTCCACCGGTGTCAGTTCTGCATCTCTGCCACCATTCTGCTTCTGCACCAGGGTAATGAAAGAGGAGAGGATGCCAACAGCTCCTCTGTGCAGCAGAATAACTCTGTAGCTGTGCCGGCTGGGGCAGGGAGATCTAAAATCAGAGGGGAGGGGAGAAAAGGGCAGCGGAAAGGTAACAGCACTGGGAATGAAAGGTAACAGCACCGGGAATGACGCTCTAAACGCTCTCCTTTGCCGCCACACCACCCTGACGGCCAACGCAAGCTGTGAAAATTAACTACGGAGAAAATTAACCCCTGCAAGGCAAGGACAGCTGGGGCTTCATGACTGGCACACAGAATTAGGTGCGTTAGAAGAGCTGGCAGCGAGGGATCGAGGGGGACCCTGGCCTGGTGTATCACAGCCAACTACAGTTAAAAACAGGAAGCCAGGGTGAGGACAATCACAACATCTGCAACATCCTCCTGACATCTGTGTCAACATCCAGCCCCCGCAGCACCTCGGGCACAGCTCAGGGAACTCGAGGGGCCGGGATGAACAAGGACAATCCTGCTGAAAACACAACCCACCTTTCAACCCTGTTTCAAAAGACCAACGGGAATAAAATAAAATTTTGCCCTGAAGTAATTTTTCTACTTGAGCCATGCAGCTCCTCACAATTAAGTCAAAATGTTCCTGTAAAACAGCTATTTTTGTTACTCCTTCTTTAAAAATGGTGTAAATAATGCACAAGAAGACTCAGCATTGCCTGAGTCAGTGAAGCCTGGAATAAAACCCGAGAGTGCCGGCTGCTGTCTGTCCTCCATAAAAGCCTTCTCTCCATAAAACATGGCCACGGACACTTTGTCAACCCATGCTGACAACCTGTTTGCACTCAGGCGCTGAGGAACAACGCTCCCCCTCCCAGGAGCTCCCAAAACGCCGCGCTCGGGGGGAAGGAGTTGCTGGGCAGGGCTAAGGCAGCATACAGCACATGAATTGTTTATTCTCAGTATGACTAAGGTAACACTTTGCTCCAGCTGCATCACGGCAGAGGCTGGAATACCTCACTGCAACCTTTCATTGTCCTGACTCATGCTGTCAGTAATAAAATACCCTCTTGGGAAAACAAATAAATAGACAAATAAAGCCTTAATGATTTGGTAAAGTACCTACCAGTGAAAGCACACTGTCCATTATTCTGAAGGCATTAAAAAAGGTTGCAGGTGTGATGCGCTAGAGCAGGTGATGAAGGGATTTACAGCTTTGTCACTTTGACAGGGGAAAAAAAAAACAACTAAAAAGGAAAGTGTGAAGCAGCTTTTGAAAGCATTTGTCTCAAGCACCCAAAGGGTTGTCTGGAAAATGAAAGCATTTCTATTCCACTGGCACTTGTGCAGAGCAGCGGGATAATGAAGTGACTGGGCTATTGCCCTTCCCAAAGCAATGAGATCTTGCTGAAAGCAGCACACATTAATCTCAGTGCCCAGGAAAAGGGCACTAAGCAGTGCTCTGCCAGCCTCTTCCCCCCTCTCAGTAACCAGGATGATTTCAGAACTGACACTTGCAACAGAGACTTTTCAGTGCATAATGAATAACTCTGCAAAAAGAGAAGGCTGTGAGAGAATGGGTAAAAATAAAAATATAGTGAACAAAGGAGTAAAATTACAAGATCTAATGCAGCCTCGGGGAATAGAGCAGCCTGACAGCAGTACTTCCAAAGACTCCTGGTGAGGATGTGGCTTACAGAGCCATGGAACAGGTAGTGAACAGTCCCGGAAAAGTATCTGCTCCTCACTCCCACATCACCCCCACGCTGTCGGAACGCTCGGAAAAGACAGATCCTCTTGCCATCAGGACAGGGAAAAGCCCAGAGCAACAAAAATGAGCCTGTAACCATCCCTCAATCCTCTTGCCAAAGAGGATTGGGATTTCCCATGGCCGTGGTTCGGGTGTTAGAAATCTGCCTGGTCCAGGAGCTGAGTCCCTCCCAGCTCACGGGAAGGTTCATTCCCATGCCAGGCTCCTCTCCCTGCTCTCCCCAGAACGGGGCTGGTGGCTTCCCACAGGGATGTGACTCGGTGATCTGTGTCTCCCTCTGCGCTCCCGGGCAGTTCACGGAGTGAGGCTCCATTCTCTGTGACAGCCCAAGCCACAGCTCCCGCCCTCCTCTGAGGTTTTTCCTTCCGAGAGACAAACGAGCTCACTGAGATGTTCTCTGCAAACTTTGTGCAGAGATTGGGGTGGGTTTTTTAAAAAAATTTTTTCCTTATTTGGAAAAAACATTTCATAAACCATGGAAACACAAAACGGTTTGGGTTGGGAGGGAGCTTAAAGACCACCCAGCGGCACCCCCTGCCACAGACAGGGACACCTTCCACTAGCCCAGGCTGCTCCAAGCCCCTGGCCTTGGACACCTCCAGGGATGGGGCAGCCACAGCTTCTCTGGGCACCCTGTGCCAGGGCCTCCCCACCCTCACAGGGAAGAATTTTTCCCCAAAATTCCATCTAACCCTGCCCACTGGCAGCAGGAAGCCATTCCTCCTTCTCCCAGCACTCCAGGATGTTCAATTTAACCATGAAAGTCCTTCAAGCAAAACCTAAGTGATCTCTAAACTATGTAAGTGACCTCTTCAAGCTTGCTCTGCTTTATTTTTCATGCAGTAACTGAACAGGCAACACCATCCAGACCCGATGCCTCCCGTTACGCCACGGAAAACCCACAGGACAGAGCACGGTTAGTGAAAAAGACAAACCTTTCTGCTCCTGAATGGAGATTGATGTCTTTTTGTATTCCCATTATATAATTAAAGCTTTCAACACACTCGTTTTATTGTAAATGCAGCAGTAATTAAATACGTTCTCTAAAAATAACATGATTTTCTTTTCCCTTGCAAACAGATCCAGCGCGCAGCTAGAAGAGAAGATTTCCTACCACACAAAATGTGTCTGCACGTGAAGCTTCCTGCTAGGCCACACTCACACCATGCCAACACTTCCCACTTTCCCAGCTCCCACAAACAGCCAGCACCAACCCTCTGCACACAGAGCACCACAGCCGGGAATGGAGACAGAAAACAGGGAGCCAGCCCCCTTCCCAGATCTGATGTCTTGTTTTCCCCTGACATGCTGCCACTCGCTCATCGCTGCACAGAGAGCCAGCCAGGGTCAGTTCACTTCTGTCAGCACACTCAAGTAGCAAAAAGCACCATTTTTATGAAGTTCTGAGGTTCATGACAGGGGCAAAAGGTATCCCTTGGTGGGCTTGTTTTTCCTTCCTGTTCTGTTGGCACAGAAAGTGTCAAACATCAGTGGGTGCTGTTTCTCTGATTTACTGACTTGGGGAGTGTGTTAGGATAGCTGGGAAAGGGGGAATGTTGGGGAAGGATGTTTGAGAGACAAGGCATCAGTAGCCTTATAAATACTTTCTTTATGGCACCAGCAAAAGCAAGAATATTTCACCCCATCAGAGTACAGACCTGGACATATTCTAATGGATTCACTGGCTGTTGGCTTCCTCTGAATTCCTTCTTTCTCCAAAGAGAGCCATATCCCAATTTTTAAGAAACACACATGCAAAGGTAAAACCAAGAGTGGGCAAACAACAAGTTTCCAGAAGGACCTGCAGTTTCTGTTTCAGTATTCCCCCTCTCTAACAGTGCTGAACACCAGGAAAGCTTCTTCCCAAACCAGTATTTCCAGTTTGCGCCCTGTGCCGCACAGGTGACTGAGCTCCCTGCTGATCAGCACTTCCAGCACCTACTGGATGGTGATAACACACCTCCAAAGCCCCAGCTACTGCAGGAACCTCAACACTGGCCAGAGCTCCCCACACACAGCTTGGCAGCCAAAGGGGCTGGAGCACAGAGAGCTCAGCAGGTGACACCTCCAAACCCCACCCAACACCTCAGCATCCATTTCAACCATGACTGCACAACTCCTCTTTGCCAGGAAGCAGCAGTCTGAGGTTATTTCCTACGAGCCTTCCTGATTCTGTGCACCCAGACTTTGCTTTGTCCTTAGAAGGTACCAAGGAAATTCTGTGTCTCACAAGAGAGAATGGGCCAGAAACCTTCTCCTACCTTCTGTTCTTCTACGAGCCGCTGGGGATTGTCAAAAATGTTCCCTAAGCAGAGGCACATCCTGATTCAAAAAGGGGCCAGGTACTAATTAAACATCCTGTGTGGGCAGCAGCAAGGGCTTTACATCGCAGTGGGTGTCTGTTTCCAACGCCATATCCAATGTCCATTCCCTGTTAGCTGTAATCAGATCCAAAATCTCATTTACAAAGTCTGCACCGGGCAGAGCAGCACCTTTTCTGCCCGTGCTGCTGTGGAGTTCATGAAACATCTTACACACTCCAACACCAAGGTGGTATTTCAGTTATTTCAACAGGATACACAAAAATAATCAAAAAATACAGATCCATGTTGCTGTCATTTCCCTGTGGGAGGCCCTGAGTAACTCTACAAGGCAGGGAACATTACCCCAGTGCCTCTTCCAGCACCTGAAACTCCCCCTTGACCCAGGCAGAAGGGAAGATGAGGTTACCTGCTGGTCCTCTGCAAATATTCATAAAGCCCTACACAGAGCAGGAGATGCTGCCACAGAGCCTCACAGCTCTGTGTGGAGCTGTACTGCAAATCCCTTCCAAAGAGAACAAGAAGCGTGTGCACATTTATACACATGAAATACAGCAGAAAGCATGTCCTGCTGCTGGTTTTCAAGGAGCTGAGGAGAAATGGGGAAATATTTTTACTCTCAGACCAATCCCAAGGACTTACAAGACCTGTACAAATGTCCCTGGGACTGGCCATGACCTTGAATTACAAGCACATTAAAACAATGTTAGAATTTCTCACCATTTCACTGCAAGTCTCGCAGCATTTCGTATTTTCAAAGCTCCAGTCATGGAGTCAAACAGCGATGAAATATTCTCAGTCTTCAGTATAATTATTAAATTATCTTCTGGAGGAAAGGTGAACAACACGACACATCTTGCACATAAAAACTCAAACTGGAGGGCAAATAAAATTATAATCAAAACACACCTTGAAAGGCATCATTTTTAAAGTCAGACTTGTGATTTTCAGTAACTTGATTGCTGTTTTTAAATGCTGGAGGGGTCAGTCCTACCACAGATGAAAAGTCACTGTAAAAGGTCAGCATTTCTTTAAAATGAGTCCTTGGGAGCAGAAATGAAGTGTTTTGCTCCCTCTGCTCAGGCCCAGGGCCGGGAATCAGTGCTGGACCACAGGGGCCCTTTGCTCCTCTCCCCCTGAGGTAGCCACAGGCAGAGGAATTCCAACATCAACGTGCCCTGGGCAGAGGAAATTTAACATCAAGGGGCAGAGGAAAAGCCAAAACCCTCCCTGGGAGATGACAGGAGCGTGTTTTAACCAAACAAATTTTAGTCCCAAGTGCAAACTTATAAAAGGTCAGTTCACTGCACTAGAAAAACCAAGCAAGTACATAAAGGAGAAATCCATACTGCTTCCACTCGTGGACTTGTTTTCCATTCCTGAAGGGAAGGGAAGGGGGAAAGGGAAAGGGAAAGGGGAAAGGAGAAAGGGAAAGGGGAAAGGGGAAAGGGGAAAGGAGAAAGGGAAAGGGAAAGGGGAAAGGGAAGGGAAGGGGAGGAGATGCAACATATGCAACTGCATTTATGTTTTTCGCTCTACTCTTGTGTATACACATAATTTTAGTAATTTTTAGTCTGTCCCAAAGCTACTGCATTCTCCAAACAGCACTGCCTGGCAGCTCTGAGACAGGCCCTCTCTTTCACCCAGCTTTATCTCATCCCTTGATCTAACAGCTGCTCCAAAAGCCAGTCAGATCTGCCAATGCAGCACTTGTGAAGGAAGAATAGAAAATACACGATTACCTCATATTACTCCAGATACATTTTCCCTTCCGATGCCTGGTTGTGCTATTTGCCAGGAGAATTAACCCCGCTGTACACAGACCCAAGGACTGAACACAAAGAAAACACATAACTGAAAATACGCTGGAATTTTCTGTTGTTAATTTCTGCCATGATGGTTTATAAAGTGTGAAGAGCAGAGTTCACAGGGTGTGAAGAGGTGAGTTTATAAGGCATGAAGAGAGTCAAATAAAACCTAGAAAAATAGTTTACCAGTCAGTTTGAACTTTTCTCCTTTCAGTAATGTTTTCCAGCAATTTGCCATCACAGCTAGGTGGTGTTAGCACCCAAATACATCATTTTAAACATCCTTCCTACTGCTCAAAGGAGCAGAAAGTGCTACAAGGGCCCAGGAGGAGGTTCCCACCCCATGAACCAGCTTTCACCACTGTTCTCAAGCCGCTGAAATCTGCATTTACAGACCATTCCTCATGTGTCATTAAGCCTGTCTTCACAGACTGCAGAGGAAAAGTGCGTGGTAAAATCCCCGAGGGGTACCCCGCTCTCTCAGAGGGTTGTGCTCCAGGAGGTGGGAGTTCTTCTGGAGCTGTTCTGAAGCACACTGCTGCTAGAGCACAGGGAGCAGAGCCATTGATAACCCGTGGAACCATTCATTCTGCACAATTACACTCCTTTTTGGGTTCTCTGGCTGCAAATTAACCCGTGCTGGCTTTGTGGACCCACACAAAACTCATCTTCACAGCAGCAGGTTGGAAGCCCTTCCCTCCAGCCCCGCGAGCCGGGGGCGAGCGCTCAGGGCTCCGTCACTGGCAGGGCTCAGCACCAGGAGCCAGATCCAGCACAGCTGCATTCCAGCTGGCATCCCTGCTGCTGGCATCCCTGCTGCTGCTGCTGCTGCTGCTGCTCACGCAGGGTCCGAGGGTCCCAGCCCTGTCCTTGTGGGGCTCTCCTGGCTGCTCCTGTGGCAGCGCAGTCAAACATGAATTCCACTGCTCACTGACTGCACGTCGACTCATCTGAAACTAATTCACAGCGTTTGTAACCATTCCTGCTCTGGCATTCCCCCACCAAACAAGACACGAGAAATGAGGAGAACCAGAATCAAGGAGCTGAATTCAATATGCCTTGATGGGAAGCCTTTATCTTCACGGAGTCCTGGGGCCGAGTGGCTCACACTTCCCCTTGCCGACGTTTCCAACCTGAGCGTTTTAACTGAGTAACAAATTCATTCTCAGGGGAATAAAGTTCTCTCCTGAAATTCATACGCAGCACAGCCAAGATGAGGATTGATGTTGTTTGCACATCCCACAGCTCTGCAGACCCTGCAAATCCCACAATTCTTGCTAAAGGGACAGTGACAGCAGCAGCCAAGCACCTTCTGTCTGCCAGCCCCAAATGGAGAGGAGAACAGAACAACAAATAAAAGGAGTTTTGCCTTTTGCCTTTTGTGAATTTTGAGATTTAAAAGTGTCTTGAATATGTATTTTAAATGAGCAAAAATTCACTTTTAAATGAGCCTAAAAAGCAAGAAAAGGGATTGGAAAAGGTCAGCACAAACAGGCCCCATACAAAGCAGAACATTGTATTCAGGGTCTGTCGGCATCTGGAATTATTTGTGAGCAGCTGCTCCTGAGAAGTTCCATGTGTGGTCAAGCACTGAAAAGGGAGAATGTGCTCAAACCCAGGGACATTTGCTGGAGAAAAGGTTTTTGTGCGATTCGTGTGTCTCCAATGTTTATTAACACTGAAGAGTGGAGAAAAGCTGTATTATTCCTGCAAGTCATCAGTCCTGCACACAAGGGAAAAAGCAACATCTCCGCCAAGGTTCTGCTGCTCCAGAACTGGGAAAAAGCCATTTTTGTCAACTGCGGAGGCACCACTGGGAAACTGGGGGAAATTAATTAGAAATGAGGCATGGACTTTGCACAGAAAGGGCTGTGAGCTGGGGAGATGTCCAGGGAGATCTAAGACAGAGATTCGGGTGGGTATGAGATGAAACTGTTATCACCTCAACAAGGCTAAAAACACTGCATAAACAAAGCCCAGGAGCACAACACAGTTTCAGAATTAATACCGATTTGGAGTTTTGGTTCATTTCGTGCTGCTTTTATATATATATATGCACACAGAAACTGTGAGAGTTCTCCTTCTTCATTTTGGCTCTGTTTTGAAGAAAAAGCTTCCCATTTTGCACTCAGAAGCAATCAATCATGGATGCTTTTATAAGCAGGGGAAATTACAATTCAGGTGTCCATCTGCATTCCCAAACCAGACCATGCAGCGTGTCATTTGAAAACAACAAACTTCATTAGAAACAGCGAACTTTATTAGGGTGAAGCTGGCAAGGAAAGCCAAGGCGAGGAGGTAAGGAAGTTCCGAGTGCTCCAGGCCAACGCTGCGCCTGCACAGCACATTAACTGGGAGAAAAGGGAAGGAATTGGTATGCCTAACATGGCTTTTTCCCCACAAGAACTCCACTTGTGGTGCTGGGAGCTGTCACAGCAGTTTTTCCAGTAGTGCAATTATCTCCCTATGAAACTTGCTTCCCTCTCCAGAGTCCGGCGGGGGGAAGGAGGGGGTGTTTGTCTTTTCTTTCCAATAATGAACCCCTGGCTGGCAACCTCAGCAGCTCTGCTCTGTTTCCCAAACTCATGCTGGCTCCAAGGCTGCAGATGGAAGCTCAGCTCCTCCATCATCCCAGCAACCACATCCCAACGCGTCCCGTAAAGAACAGCTCCGGGCTTTGCCAGAGCAGCCCCCACACACAAGCAGCAGAGCTCTGACACTTCCTCACCTTCCCAGGGGGATTTGAGGATCAGATACGGAAGCGATCAGAGCCTTGTTAATCTCATTATATTGCTCCTGCAAAAAGCTATGAGCAACCATGGCAGTATTAAACAAATTAGTTTGTACGTGAAAAAAGTCAACGCAGCTTTGGTTAACCTTCTGGGCACGAATTTAATGGCTCTCTGCAACCACAAATACCAGGACTTAAGAACAACCATCCTCTGAAATTGATATCTGGTGCGTGCTGGCCTTGTTTCCTCCCCACCGCTAACAGGGAACGGAGATTCCCAGCCCATGAAAACCTAAGTGTTCTCGTGTGCGCCCAGCAGCAGCTCCCCTGGCAGCACAGGGAGCTGGGAAAGTCCCTCTAAAGGAAGCTGTCAACACCGAGCATCAGATGAGACCCTGCAAGATGAAGTCATCAGTGTAGTTTCCTCTTCTCATTCTATTCCTCACTAGCCATGCCCTGTTTCTGGCCAGGCAAGCCCTCCAGCCAGCCTGCTCCTCTCGCAGTGCTCCCAACGAGACCCTGAACCGCAGAAAAGGCTCGGATCTGCTCCTGCGCTCCGGCTGCTCCCTGGGCTGACACCACCACGAGCTGGTTTCACAGCAGATTTTGCTCACACAAAAGGACGTTCAAAGGAGCCACTGCCTTTATCCTCACTGGAGAGTGCCGAGTAGCAAACACCTGCTATCAAATTTGTTAGGACACATGCCCAAGGTCAAAACCCACTCTTATTTCACCTGTAGCAAGGGGTTTGCCAGGTGTTTGATGCCATTCCAAGTCCTACTAAAGGAAAACATGAAAATATGGTCATGGTTCCTCTTCCCATCACTCCAAATTATGAGATTTGCTCAGAAACCGTGAAAAAAAAATGCACCAAGTAGCTACATGCTCTTTTTATCTACCTTTTGACTCTCAATTGCATGGACTTTGGGTTGTCAAAAGCTTTCTCCAAGCACATCTTTATTAGAACACAAACAGATTTTCACACAGCCACTGTAGGCATATGCACTTAAAATAGTTGGATATTTCCAACTTAAATAGTTGGATATTTTATGTAAATAATTTTTTTAAAAGCATGGCACGCACTGGCCCAGCACATTACACTCCCAAAACAGAAGCCAGCACAGTGACACTGAAGACACTGCAAGAGAGATACAATGCACATTTATAAATTACATTTATCTCATACAGCAAGCAAAGCTATTCCACTGAAGTATCAGTAAGGGAAAATGCACAGAGAACAGCAGACTGAAAAGGCTTGGAAATATTGTATTTATTATTTCTGAAAAAGGTTTGTGTGATATCTTGTTATGTTTCACTTTTAAAAGGACAAAACCTTCTGAAATACACAAATGAAAACAAGTGGCCAGAAAATCAAGCCTGTTTGCACGGCTAAAATACTCCTTAAGGGCTGAAATCTCATCTGCCACATTCCAGTCCTGAACAAGGTCTGGAGCACTAATTTATAAACCCTGGGGGGAAAAATGTTGAGAAATCCTTGACTATTCAGTAGCCCTGTGAATAGGAAAATCTCTGTCTAATGCACAAGGAAAGGGAGCAAGCCCAGCCCGGCGGTGTTCATTAGTGTCACACTGAACAGGGACATGCACCCGGTGATGTGGAGGCAGTGGAGAGTCGCAGCCACAGAGCTGCCCCTTCCAAGGGGGGTTAAACCCACCAGGGCTGCACACTGCACTAAATCCATCTGCCAGGAGAAAGCCACCACCACCACTGCCCCTGTGTCAGCGCCGTGTCCAGGGAAACATCAACTCTGATTCCCGAAAAGCCACGGGATCCCCCAGCTGAAACTGCCCCCAGCTTGAACTGTCTGAAGCAAGAAATGAAGGCTGAGTTAAACTCTCGTCAACGCCGATGAACAAGGGCTTTCTGGTCTTTAACATCATGGAAGCGTCAGGTTAGAAGTCCTTCCCCAAGCTGGATTAACTGGAGAGTTTAGACCTTGGAGGAGCCTCGGAGCGAACCTGGAGTAAGTCTGTAACCCGAGGAGCAGCAATGCTCTGTCACCTCTGGGTGCCTCGGGATGTTAGCCAGGCGTGGGACCTGCTGACGGGAGAGGCAAGGCCCAACCCTTCATAAATGCAATAATCTCACACATCCAGCCTGTTCCTGGGCACGCCTGGCTCTGCCCAGTACAGCCACTGCCCCTCGCAACCAAGGGGGGCCTCTGTCACCACAGAGCTCCTCAGACCGGACCGAAGGAAAACTGGAACAGATCTTTCCGCAGGTATTGCACTTTTACTGCTGCTTTACCCAGAGGAGGAAGCAAACTAGATTAGACGTGGATTGCGTAAGGAAAGGTAACTGACGGAAAAGCAGGTGTTACATCACCTCCAAGGTGTCTCCAGAGGTGCTGGGATAACTAATTCCACAGTCACACTTTCAGAAGGAGCGAACACGGAATGTAAGAGAAGCTGGAATAAAAATGGCACTTTAAAGCAAGGTACCAAGTTCAAATTCCCACCCTCCTTCTCCTGCCATCCCCACTCTAAATCACACTGGATCTTCCCATCAGCCAAAGGCGCAGCTAGGAGTGTGAAATGCACCCAGGTGCTGAGGGTTATACTTCAGCTTCTTTCTGGATCCCCAATTCAGGCATGAAACAGTACTCACAACCTCCTTCAACAAATACACGAGAGCGAGCAGCTGAGCAGCTGCACCACTCCATCCTAAGGAGCTGGAGGGAATTCTAGAAATGCCCACTCCTTCTCAGCCCCTGCCACTGCACCCTGTCACTATTCCCACTATTCAAAAACACACACGAAAGGTGTACATCTGCCTGGTTTTGCTTTTTACAGGAAAACACACCGGAGCCTGTCCTGCTCTGACTCAACAGCTAACGAGCTGCCTGCTTTGGTCTTTATCCTCAGGACTGAGGAGCTCAGATCCCATCCCAGTTCTCCTGCTTTCTGTCCATCACATCCACCCTTTCAAAGTCACCTTATTTCTCCTTTTCACCAGGGATTCTGTGGTTTTTTTTTTTCCTCTTTTCTTCAGGCTGATAACTGAACGGAAGCTGGGAATAACATTCCTTTTTTCAACACAGGTGAAAACTAAGGGATTTAATTCCCTTTAATAATGACTATCAGGAGCAGAATATCAAAAGATTAAAACTGTGGTCCCTGATACTAGGGCATGAAGTTTTCATAAAGTATCAAATAATGAGAAACATGGCTCAACACAAAGAAAGATTAAACCAAAAAGCTCGACAAAGGGGGATTAAATGATTATTTCTGTATTTTTGATATAAATACTGAGGATGTGTCACACAGGACATTGTTACACTGGTTGTTGCAAAAAGACCCGGGGGAGCCAAGGACGTGCTCACTAATGCTCTGATAAAACTGTCCCCTCCTTGCACAAGACAAAATGCGGGGTTTTTTCCACGGAAAGCATCCCGAGGGGCCGGAGCCTGGGAAAGCCGTGTGCCGGAGCTGGAGGGCACGCGGAGGTCAGGAGGAGAGGCAGCTCAGCCACGAGCGGAGGAGACGCCGTGACACCCAGGTCACCCCGAGCTGCCCGTGCCGAGCGCCAACCCCGAACACCAACCCCCAGCCCGGCTCGGGAGATGCTCCCCATCCCCAGAACGCACACGGCTCTGCCCCTGTCCTCCCAGCCACGGCCCTGGCACGACTCAGCACTGCTGCTTTCTGTCCCTCTTCCCCCCAGCCCCAAAGCCACTGGTACGGGTAGGGCGAGGGCTCTGCAACCCTCGGACGTGCCGCTCGGAAAAGGACGTTTTTCCTGAAGAAAATCTGCATCAGCACCGTGCATTCGCTCTGACATCAATCACCAGCAAACTCCCCGCACTCCGAGCATCCATCAGGAGCACTGGAGTGAAAGCAGAAAGTTAAAAATACTCCTATAATCCTGTTAAATGCAAGCTTTGCTTCTAAAAAACAATACCAATTTTATCTCTGTGCTGAAAGGCAGGACATGAGCAAGAGATCTGCCTTCAGAGAGCCAACCATAATAGGCTCATCCGGAGTCCTGTCATACTCTGGACTCTCTGCACAAGTGACAAAAAGAGGGGATGTCACTGCCAGAACCAAAACCTATTTAATCTGCAGACTTCATGGATGACAAGACCCATTTGGAGGAAAGCTGCATAGATTTTATCAAACCACTGCTAAACTTTGTCTTCAGCCAGAAACCTCATACTGCACATACTGACACTGCCAGCTTCTCACAAATATCAGCGCTCTCGTTCCCGAGGGAATTCACACCAAACACAAATCCTGTAGTTCCTATTTACAAAATCCCCTCTGGCAAGCATGTGGCTCTATCCTTGGGTGACAACATATTGCCAATATATTGCATTTTGTGCTTTTTCCATGACAAAGGAAGCTGGGGAGCGTAAAGCCTTCAGCATTAGCACACAAGACACAGTTAATTTTTAAATACGGTTTTGTTTCCAAGTAAGGGGAACCAAAATTTTCCAGCCACCTTTCTCACAGTGCCCAAGTCAAACAACGAGCAGATATCCAGCAGCAGCTCTCCTAAGGATAAATACTTCAAGGAAGAAAGAAAACACAGACAAATTCAAAGAAATGTTACAGTGCTGGTGGGAGCTACTCTCCTTCGGTTTCTGGCAGCGCAAGTGAAGTAGGAGGAGTCAGCATAAATTACCAAGACTTTGTTGAAAATGTGTTAAACAGTGAAAAAAGAAGCTGTGTCTCCAGCTTCCGGCACCTTGGCTCATAACTAACTTCTGGTGTGGTAAAACCACCTTGATCTGTAACCCAGGCAGGTGGTAACAGCAAATTTTAAATTATACTGGGTCCACAGCTCCCTCCTTTTTTTCCCCTCACCAGTAAATATTTATTCACTCTCAGCCCTGAAGTAGAAAATCCCCGTTGAACTGCAACAGCACCAGGCACACTTCCTATCAGCCACAGCACAAACCCGAGCCCAGGGTGAAGGAGATGATTTGCCATGAAGATAATCGGCACTGCCTCATTCCACAAGAATTTTAACGACACACACATGATAACCTGGCCCTCCAGAACTATCGCTCCCAAACCCATATCCTATCAACAGCTCTTAGTTATCCATTAGAAAGGAAAAAAAAATACGCTCAGCACAGAGCCCTTGTGACTACTGCTGCTTTCACATGAAGTAGACACTGTGTGCTCCTTTCTGCTATGCGCAGGGTAGAGTACATTTTTTAATAGAAAAAAATGCATTTCTGTCATGCTGATAACCACATTCTACACACTTTACCCGAAAATGCCTCAAGGACTGCTGTCACAAAAAGGACGGGATGCAAAATTAGACTTTGTCTGCTTTCTCCATGCTGGTGGGAGCTACACAGCGTAATGTGGCTGAAGCAGGCAATTAACCTTTCTCCATTCAAACGCTCAACCACTTAAAAGACACGCAGTCATTTACATGGGTTTAAAAATACAGCAAATATTAAAATGAACTTGCATTTGCTGGGTGGAAACGCCACGCTCGCCTTCCTTAATCCCGCTCTACATTTTTATTAGGCATCGCCGGCTCTGACCAAGTGTGAAACAATCGCATCCCTCGGAGACACGGTCTCAGCACTCCATTGATGAGGGTTAAAATAAAGGAGGGGAAGGGAGGCAGGTCCCGGAGGAGCGTCCTGAGGGCTGTCGCTGGCACTGACCTGTGCGATCCATCGAGGCCGGTCCCGGCTCCGGCTGCGGCTCCGGCGGTGCCCACGGCGAGCGCGGCCGAGCGGCTGCCGGGGAAGGCGGCGGCGGCGCCGGTCCCTCCCTCCATGTTGCGTGTACGGCACAGAGCGAGCACAGAGCGAGCAGAGCACGGCGCAGGGCGCACACACAGCACGCACAGAGCCGCGGGAGCTGCGGGATGGAGCCGCGGGGGAAGGAAGGGCAGCGGCTGGGGCTGGGGCAGGGGCAGGGGCTGGCCCCGCGGCAGCCCCGCTCCGGAGCCCCGCGTTCAACCCCCCCACGAAGGTGTGTTTATAAAGGAAAAGCACAAGGCAGCTCGCGGCTCTGGGCTCCCATCCTGCCCTCCCTCAGCAGCACCGATTCATGTTTTCCTGAGGCTGCTACAGGCATTTCAGCTGTAACCCTTTCCCGGCTGCAGGAGGAAAAGGCATCTCTTTGTCCTGAGCACCTCCATCCCCGTCCCTCGGATCCACGCCGGGATGTTTTCACCTGCTCTGCATGGTCTGACCCCTAAATAACACCTAAACAGGTGACCAGTAAGGACCTCATGAGCAGGAGTTATTCCCAGTTCTGCCAACTGGTTAACCTTGGATATATCACATTAATGTGTTTGCTGTTCTGCTTCCTCTTTTTGGAAAACAGGGTAATATTTACTGCATTCCCAGGGGAGACTTTGTGAGCCTTAATTTATTTCTCTGTTTATGCAGCCTTGAAAAGGAGCTGTGTAAAAACTGCTATTACAATTTCTAGTTCATACGCCAAACCAGAAATGAGAAACAATTATTACAACCCAACCTTCAGATCCCATTAAAAGACTGAAATCCTTCACCAGGCCACCAGTGCAGCAGTGAGGATGATGAGCTCTCCATCCGAGGCACTGAGGTCTAGCATATACGAGGGAGAGCCTGGATGATGGATGACTCTCAGTCCTGGCTTGGCCATCAGCCTGTTGTGTGACCTTCATCAAGTCATTTTAATCTTTCTGTACCGGTAGAGAATGCAGAGCTGTTCTCATCTCTGTGAAACGGCCCAAGACTTTCTGCAGTGTTATCACTGCTGCTCCTGCCTGAAGCTCAAAGGTACAAGCTAGAATTTGTAGCAATACTGGATATTGTCCGGCCACAGCCCATGAAAATTCCATGTGGAATCGAAAGGTTTTGCACACAGTTCCTTTCAGCTCAGTAGGATGCTGAGGGTTATCGGCGTAAGTGACGATTTTGGGGGGTGAAATTCTGTATGCTCTTTGGACTCAGCAAGACACCAAGTTCAGAAAGACAAAAAGATTTCCAAAACAACATCTTTTTGTTTAAAATTCAACAGAAGAGGCTGCACAACCCCAAATTATACAGAACAGTCAGTATAACTGTTCTTTTATAGTCTGTAATGGTTGGATCAGCGCTGCTTGCTAAATGCTGTATAACCAAGTGACAATAACCCCGTTCATCAGCCCTGATGCCTAAGGACACAGCCAGGCCAAGCATGAGCTCAGCACTTACAGGAGACAGGGAAGATTCAGGCTTGGCAAAGCTGAGCAAAGTCAAACAGGTTATACCCGTTCTGTGCCTAGAAAGCCTAATGATCCTTTCCAAATCCCTCTTTCCCAATGCTAATTTTTCTTTGTTTCACCAAAACAGACATGCAGGAATGGGACAAGCTAAAGATAGAAGAACTTAATAGGAAACAACATTTAGGAAAAAAAAGCTGTTCTCATTTTGCATCAGTGGCTGCTGGGCTGCAGGAGCTGTTTAAACACCCCTCACCTGCAGCTGCCAGTGACAGAGACCAAGGGGTACTGGCTGGATTCATCCCAGGGATTATAAAACTCAACCTGTGGGCTTGACCTCTCTGACTTGAGTGGGGAAGTTAATGCAAACTCCAGGACAGGAGAAAAGAGAAGCACACTGAGAAGTGAAGGGTTTGCACGAAGTGATGGGGACAGAGCCAGGGCAGAGGTCCCCAGCGGTCCAGGACCCCAAAACAGAATGAGAACACGAGGTGGAAATTCTCCACCCAGATGTACTACAATAAAATACTGCACCCTAAGGTGACCACAGATAGAAGATAAACCTCTGCTTAAAGGAGTGAGGCTAAAACCCAGTTCCACAGTTCCTGGTGAACAGTGTTCAAGCCAAGCTGAATGAAACAGAACCAAGCAAAGCAAACCCAGAGCTGTCACATCAGAAAGTGATAAAGCATAAAACCACAACAGACACTGTCCACGCAGCGTCTGCTACAGCTTAAGGTCTACCACCCTGCTTAGAGGAGCAGAAATAGCAGTGGGGAAAAATCAGCGAAATGTATTCACTACAGCTGCAGGAGACTCTTCCAACGACGTGGAACCTCTGACAGGCACGGAGAAGGTGCATTTGGGCGCACAGAGACTGAGCACAGGCACTCCCTGCACAGGCAGGTGTCGGGGGCACGGCAGAGGACTGTGCCCTGCTGCTGCTTCCCGTGTCTCCATGCTCAGATCCCACCTCCAGCTCCTCCTGCCAGCTCCTCTCTGCTCACCCAGGGCTACCTGTTCTCCTGCACTTTGGCTGCAAACCCACCAAGGCCAGAGCCTTTCTCGCTCTTTATCTGGACACTTTGCAGTGCAGCCCAGCCTTTTTCCAAGGCCAGGGCTCGGGACTGTACAGCTAAACAATAACAAGGATTTGGTTTCGCAGCTAACTAGAATTCACCAGTTCCTAGGAACACCACTGTGCACATCCAAGTGTCACATTTAAAAAGGTCTTTAAGACGTCTCTTAGACAACGAGGCTCAAAATTGCTATGGTTTAATGTAACCTCACAGGTTTCCTGCACATGAGCTGGGTTCTTTCTGCTGCAGATAAATTTTGACAGTAATGGATCATTTTTCTAATGCAGACAAGAGCTCTCTCCCTATGCTCTCCCCTTATTTAGGGCTTGAATGATCACAATAACAAAACAAAATAAAACGGGTGACTGAAACTGGGGGTTTGTTGCTGTTTTTTCAACTAGGAGAACAGAGCAGAGAGGTATCACTAACTGCAAGCTCTAATTTGCTGTTAAATTAGCAATTGGCTTGGAAACATTTTATCTCTTAATCCTTGGGGTAACAGGGGTGGCTCAGAATCGCATTCAAAACAAATCTCCAACCTGGAAAGCTGCTCTATGACACAGTTGCACCCATGACCAATTTATTTAACTTCAGGTTGATAGAGCTCACACGGCTAATTTGATTTACATAATGCTTCAGCTTTCTATCACCTAAATAAACTTTGGGAAGCTGCAACAGCAACTCCTGTTTCAGACAATTCTCTCCTAACAGAAACTTCTGTCAACCAGTTAAAGAACAGGATTATGCAATTCTTTACCACTTCTCACCTCTGCCAGTACTTTCTTTCCACCTCTGATAGCTTCTCTGAGTTTAAACACTATTCCATTTAAGAAGATAAAAGTGCCAAGCAAGAGAGGATTTTAAATATAACCTCTTCGATTGCTTGAGGTTATCTAGGCAGAGAAAGACCAAGGATGCTGCAGCAAGCCTTCCTCCCTTGCTCTCTGCATAATTTTTCATTAAATTAAAAATGGATTGCCATTAATAATGTATGTATGATAAGACACTGTAGGATTGCTTTTGTTTCCAAAAGTAAACTAATTTAATGGGAAAATAGTTCAATGTTAAGATATACAATTTTTTGAGTAAATTATTTGAAGCGACGCCATTCTTGTAGGGTATTTTACAACCACAATTTTAGCTGAGGTGCTGCTCAATATGCACTGAAGCAAGTTCAGGAAACAAAGACCAACTGGACAGCTGGAACCAAGAAACTAAAATATTTAAAAGAAAATCTTGCTGCTAGCCCAAGATGAGAACTATTTCATTGCTAATTAATGATATAGGTCACAAACTACTCTCTCCTGAGGATTATGACAGGACATTTGCCTCCCCCGGCCACAGAACGCAGTTGTTCAGGGCCCGTTTAATGTAATTTTGTATGAAAAATGGTGGTTTTACACCAGAAGGACTCGGTGAATCACAGCACAAGAAAGAGAAAACCAGGCTGCACTTTGTGACTGACAAAACATATGTAAAAGCCTTTCAAGCCGTGCCCACATCAGAGGCTCCTCGGGCAGGGTTAGGGCTGGATGAGGCTCTGAAGGGCTGGCTGCAGCCCTGCTCCCACTTAAAGGCAAAAGTGCTGAGCAGGCACCTCCCAATCCCTCTCCAGAGGGACATTCCTGCACATTCTCCCGTGCGAGAGCTACGCCCAAGGCTCCACTTTAAATACAAGTACTGCCACTGCTGCACACCTCCCAGGTAATCATCTTAAGGGCCACTTACCCGGCCGTGCGTTATTGCATCTCCGGGACAGTTACTGCATCTCCACACCTCCGTCCTGCTCAATTCCTTGGTACAGACCAAGGTTTGTGGTGCCCAACCAATCTGCTGCAGCTGTGTTACCGATTTCATAAACTGCACAGTGAATGTGTTTATCGAGGGAAGGAGAGGAGAAACAATTTAGGATCTCAGTGAAAACCCAGCCCTGAAAACACCTCACAGCGAGAAGGTGATTGGGATGTGGAGACCAAGCTCCACTCACGCTGGGTACATAATGTGGGACATCCTCAGCTCCCAACCTAGCCTGGTGTTTAAGGAGTCAAATGCAGTTTTTGCTACAACACAGGCTGTAAAAGGAACGCTCAGCAGCACAGTCATTGCTAGAGATGCCAAGCAAACACATGGAGCTGAGTGTCCCACCTCCCCTTCCTACACCCAAGCCAGGGTGAGCCATCAGGTGCTGTACCTGTGGAAAGACATTGGCACATTCTGTGGCACTCCTGCACACCACCAGTGCTGCAAAGCCTGACATTCCACAGTCAGACCCACACTGAAAACTCAGATCCTTTCTCATGAGTTTGTGTTATGAAATGCACAAGTGCCAAGCTCCAATAGGACACTGGGACTTCAGACCAGACACAGCACACAAAGAGGACGCTAAGGAGCCCCTACCTGGCTCCAAGTCCTGCATGGGACACACAGCATGTGTTTTTAAGTCATGAACCACAATCTTCGCTGGTAGAATCCCTGCCAGAAGAAGAAATAGGTACTCCCTGCAACTTACTGCTAGCGAAACCTTATTCCAGGGTGAAGGGCAACTAGCCTCGTGGAGCAGACACTCAACTAGATGAGTAATTCCAGCATTCCCACACTGCCTTTCTTCCTCCCCCGAACAGTCTGAGCAAGCTGCTGCTCAGGACAGGTTTGTGCTTGTCCTGTGGTGCTGTGCCCAAGGTGTGTCTCTGTGTGTGATCCACCTGCTCTGTTCAGCGCTGTCCGTAATCCCTCAGCACCCGCCCTCAGGGAACGAGCAGGCACTCAGAGATATTCCCCTCACAAGTGTCTTAGACGTGACAAAAGGGAACTCTGCAGTGCAAAGGAAACAGCAACCTTGGTTAAAAATTTACATTTTCACTAGTTCGCTATGGAGAAATGGCTCATCGGTGTCACGGCTGCTCAGGAGTAACTCATTCCTTGGACTTGTTTCCACCCGGCTCAAGACTTGAAAACCTGTCTCACTGAGCCTAGAGAAAGTGCAAGATAAGCTGCAAGGACAAGAAAAACTCCCGAGGGATGGAGAGCAGAGACGTGAGAGAGGGAAGCAAGCACAGTAATTATCACACACAAGGTCTGAGTTTCTCCAGCCTTGAAGAAAACAGGAGCAGGTTCGGCAGCAGGGAGAAGCAGAGGCAGCTCAGGGGAAAGAGGTGTTTGAGCTCCTGACACTGCTGTGAAGAGCTCTGCCACCCTTGATATTCGTGGCCAAGAGAGAAACTGTGTTCATTAAAGCTGGATGATGGAAGGGGCCCATGAGGGAGAGCCACAGTTTGAGACTCAATGTGGTGGAAAGCGGCCAAGTCCGAGCAGTGGGGGATCAGATCAAGTGGCAGCATCACAGACACCTTTCACCGCCCCCAGGGCACAGCTCCCCCAGGTAACAGCATCTGGCCCCCAAAAGACAGCAACTCATGGAGCAGCTTCTCCTCCAGAGCGAGAGCTTTGCACTTGCAAGGACACAGAAAGAACATCTTGCAAGTGGTTTGAGCATCCATGTCTCTATAACCAGAGGAGACCGCACAGGAGTTGAAAAATTTCAAATGCTTCCCCCATCTGTCCATCCCTCTCCTTTCTGAGCATTGTTCCACATTTCCCCAAGTCCCTTTTCAGCCCAGCTGCTCTTTAAGTGCAAGCTGATCTTCTCTTTTGTCATATGAACTGAAAAATGTGTGTCAATTGTGAGCGCTGTGGGCAGTCCAGACCACCAGAGCAGCGCACCTTCAGGCTGCAGGAAGGTATCCCATGGGATTGCACAGTCCATCCTCTGCAGCAGGAGGGATCTGACTCCACACCTGCATAGCAGGGAGCTTCCCATCTGGGAGAGCTGGGAATTGCATTAAGCACCTCTGGTGTAGCTGTCAGGCACTCGGTGGCTAAATACACAGTCCCACAAAGGGCTCCAGTTTGCTTTTTCCCCAGGTGTAAAGCTGGCAAGGAGCTGCTCTGGTTTTATATTAGGCAACCACGATTTGACTCACAGGAATATACTGTAATAGCTCCGGCAATAATTCTGCCTCTATCTCACCTCAGTCCCCGCCTGGATGAAAGCTTTTATTTCAAATATCCCCCAAGACAGTTGCAAGGACAGAAAAAGAGGAGAATTTCTGTCTTCTGTGTCACTGCCTGCTCTTATCACAGCCATCATTCTCCTTTCACTCTGACTGACCCTCTCTGAAACAGGGCTATGGTTTTGCCTGTTCAGACATTGAAGTTTGCAGATACTGTGGTTTAAGTACCTCCACCTGTACAATCGCTCAGTTCTACTCTTTCTAATCATGTGCAGGCAGTTAAACCTTCCTTCTCCACACTCAACATCCAAGTACTTCATCTAGTAAAGGATATTGCTGATGTCCTCCCTGTGAAAAGCAGGGAACTGGAAGTCAGAAGAGGAATGATTACTCAAACATTCCCAAAGCTGCCTGTGTAACCTCTCAAAGCTCGCACTCAGTGCCATGCCAAGCTCTCCACATTAACCCATAAAAGAATGGGCACTATTTCCTCAGAGATCAGTGATTTGGGACTGATGAGGAAGTCAGGGCACACATCCCAGGAGGTGAGCCTGTGAATCCTGCAGGAAGCTTCACTCGACTGAAGCTGGATTTTGCACAGACACTACTGCAGCAGGAAGGCCTTGCTCTCATATTATTAGAAGACATTTTCAGAATAGTTCCTCCTCTACTTAAGTGTGTTTTAAGCCATATCGAATGCCCAAAAACCTGACACCCAACTTTCACTTTGCCCTGCTCTTCGCATCTCTCTTCACTGCTTTACTTCATCAGGTTCCTACTCAACTGCTTTCTCAAGTTCTCATCCTTTGTTTCCTGCTCTCCACTTCATCACCTCGCTTTCCCACTCACATCCTTCATTGTCCTGCTGTTACTTCAGCCCTTCCACAACCTCTTATCCATATTCTTCTTTCCATTCTTTCACTCCTTCGTTATCACAAAATGTCCTGTATCTCCTTTCCCAAGCGTTGCTTTCTAAGAAACTACTTTACCCTGCTACAATTAAGAAAATCAAGTCTTTTCAATCAAGTCTTGCAATTGTTAAACCTATGGAGAAAGGCTGGAAAAAGCTGAGGAATACTGCTTGGTTTTAGTTTTTAACACTGTCCTTCTGGAGCCCCTAAATCAACATTTTATGCCCACAGCTTTGATGGGCAAATGAAATGCTAACAAAATCCAGCCAAAGTTAAATCAGTTATCCAGAGGCCTTGACGCAAGCATTGACACCTTGGCACCAAGAACACTTGACAGAGTACAGGATTTGCCCTCCCAGGTCATTTATAGGACACATTGTTATGCTGATAGAGATTTATTTTCTTGTCTCTGGAAAAATGGCTATGGCAAAGCATTCCCTCTCCAAGCACAACACAGGTGACAGTCTCTCCCCTGCTCTGCAGCAAGTTTGGAAGCTGGAGAAGGGAAAGAAATCCAGTTAAATCAGCTGGGACTGCTGAAAGGAGATAACACACGGTACTGTCAAAGTGGGAGACACAGCATAAGCAGCAGGAAGGTTCAGCTCAGTGTCTCACACAAAATCCAGACAATTCTGCACCACAGGGTAGGACTGGGAGAGGAAATTAGGAAATTCTGGAGTATTGTTGGTATAAACCTGGATTTAAAGCTTGTGGGTCAAGCAGCATCACACAGGTCACCTCAGATTGGGAACTCACCTTGATACAAGGCTTCTTCCAGCTGTGTGAAGATAATGGGGCCTTTGGGAGGTAAATAAATGAAAGCCACGAGGGAGCTACACTGGAAGCTCAGGAGTGACACGGAACAGTCTGCTGATACCTGGATGTGACTCTCACAGCTTTGGGAACGGCTGGAGCTACACGGAAAGTCAGGGAGCTCAGAAAAGCCCAGGGAAAGCCCAGCAGCATGGATAGGAACATTCAGAGCCCTCTGGAAGAGCCTGTGCTCTGCTCCCAGCACTGGAGCACCAATTACTTCCAAATACGAGTAGCTGGAACAGCCCAAATAAATGAGGTGTGGAGTTTGTCCTTCACAGAAGGTGCTGCCTCAACACAGAGAAACAGCCAACGGGACAGAAACCCGACATGCAGAAAGTTCCAAAATACAGCTGAAACTTCTCATTGCTCAGGGATAGTCTTATCTTCGCCTGCAGGGCATTTATTTGGTCCGTCCCAGCTCCGTATCTGCAACTTCTCCTCCTTTCCAGGGCTATAAACACCTGAACATTCTGTTTTATGAGACTGAGTAACGCTCATGGAAGCTGTCACTCGGCGTCTCTCATTGTGACATCCACTCTGCATCGAGAAGGACGAGGTCACTGAGATCCCTGGGACAGGATCGTTCTGCTGGTACTGAGGGGTTATTTTTGTGTTTAAACACTGGAGAAGGGGACAACGCATGGAAATGTAGATCTTATGTTACATAACACAAATGTTGCAAAGCAAGAAATGCTGCTCCTGCTCCCAAGGAAAACCACTGCACCTCCAAGCTTTAGCTCATCCTCTGATGTCCCAAGGTGAGGAGCAATTCTGGCTACCACTCAGAAAAGTACACTAACAAAGCACGGAATGCGTTTTTATCCAAATCTTTTCATGAAAAATCGCTGATTTTGTTAAAAACTGGATGTAAATGCTTTTTGTTAAAAGATAAGTTCTGTACTTTCTCAAACTACAGCTTCTGGGATTTTTTTTTCAACACTACTGAAAGCTTTTTAATACAGCACACAGTTAAATGACAATAAAATGGTTGTTTTGAACATGAAGGAGATTATACTTTTTCTGAAACAGAAAGAAAAGAAGATGAAAGACAAATCTAATTTTCTCTCATTATAATCCATTGATGCATAGATTTTTGTTAATTGCTTCCCTTATGGGTATAATCTAAATGTTTTAAGCTATAATAAACCTACAAAGCACCACAGGAAAATAGTAGAGAAGAGCTTGGAAAATCTTTTAGTAAGTTTTTCATTAGTTTTGCATGGAGAACACCATGTGAGAAGCCTGGGTGTGTTATAGCCAGAAAACATCAAAGTGTTATGGCCAGGGAAAATGGACACACAGAAAAGGATATTCCAGCCCAGCTCCCCAGGCCCAACATCCAGAATTCCCAACACTCCCATCCCTGGAAGTGCCCAAGGCCAGGTTGGACGGGGCTTGGAGCACCCTGGGCTAGTGGGAGGTGTCCCTGCCCGTGGCAGGGGGTGGCACTGGATGGGCTTTAAGGTCCCTCCCAACCCAAACCATCCTGGGATTTCATGACTGGTTTGGTGTGAAAGGGAATAACAGCAGCTGTTAAACACACGTACTAGAAGAACGAGCTCTAAGATGTACCAAAAATATCTCTGGGAAATACAAACCAAGGTGTGTCCAGTGTAATTTACCCCCGAGTCAGGAGAGCTCAGCCAGGCTCTGCAAGGCTGGGGTACCCCGGGCCACCCGGCCTCCAAACCAGCCCTGCTGAACACGCAGCAGGAAAGCTGGGAATTGTCCACACCAGGCTAAAAAGCTGGGAATTATCCCCACCGGGCTAAAAAGCTGCTTCCTCATTAAGTTTCCAGAATGTAATGAGCACACAAGGTGTAAAACCAGCAGTTTAAAACCCAGTCTCTCCTGTCTCCACCATGTAACGCTTCCAGGCATCCCCACATCCACAGGTGACTGAAATTTAACACAAACTGGAAAGTAGATTTAAAGCATTTTCTCAGTAATTGGAATGAACTGAGGATTTCATGTGCAAATTTTTGTCTTCATGCTCACAGTTCAGCAGCAGGGCTGGGTTTTACTTCAAGCACAGCCCTTTACACCCATATTCACACAATGTAGCAGTTGATCATTTAGCTATGAGCAAAACCCAGTATTTTACACACATGTAATGCTCTTTTTAACATATACTGGACATATTTCAGTCAGCAAAAAGGTGGTGTGTTTCCAATTATTACCACTCCTTTCCCCCCCAAGGGGTTATCACAGATTTAATGGTAACAGCTTAAATCACCAGAGCTCAGGTCAACAACCTGAAGCTCCCAAGCAATGATTCAAGACCCTCCTGCAGGTTCAAGATGAAGGATCCATAAGGATGCCCCACTATTGCCTGCCTTGCTGCAGCTGATCTCACACAGCCTTTTAAAAACACATCTCAGTGACTGCTTGGAGTTACAGGCTTGTGAGCAGTGCTTGAGAGAACGCTGCTCCTGGGGGAGGAAAGAGACTGCAGGCAAACCCAACCCAAGGAGCAGAAGGGGACAACACTTGTCTGTATCCTTTGTAACATCCTAAATATGGGAAAGTAACATTCCCCTAAAGCCACCTCGCTGGTCGGGCCACCCTCTCTTTTGGTTCACAAACTCACTTTCATTGTTTCACAAAGAACTGCTGCTGGCATAAATCAAACTCCTCACAAATTAAAGAGAAGGAACCCAACATAAGCTGCTAACTACAAGCTTTTCCTGAAAAGCACTGCCTGAACCTTGGCTTAAGGCTTACCCCCCAGTCTTTCAGGGGGACAGGGACAGGATTTCTTAGACATCCATTGCCAGTTATTTTAAACAGACCTCCAGCATCTATTCCATGGATGAGAGGGCTCAACAGCATCAAAGCTTCAGGATGAATGATGTCAGTAAGTCAGAAAAGAATACAGGAGAAGAGTCCAGCACCTGAGTGCTTACTGTCATTACAGAGAGCAAATAAACCCACTTTTCCATTCAGTGAAAGTTAGTTCCAGTCGTGTCTGGGCGTCCCAGCACTGACTGAACTCCGCGGTTCCAGCAGAAACATTCACCAAACAGAGGAGTCCGCACAGAAAGGAAGGAGAAGAAACAAAGGGATGGGGCATTAAACGACTTGTCTGAGCACACAGTTAATTACTGAGGGACATCAGTCAGGTTTCCAAAGTCCCAGCTCTGTCTCCCCATCCCTCCCAGGCCATGTTGGCTCACCGATATGGATTCCTCTTCCTCATTACAGCAGGAGGAAGAAAAATCATCACGTGGGGCCAGCAAGGAAGGCAGACAATCTCCTGCACATTTTGTTGAGCCAAAATGAGCCCTTTGAGCTCACTCCTGAGCACTCACAGAAACCAAACAAGTAACAAATTTTTTCATAGACTGTGAAAGGAAATGAGTGTTTCATTCAACCCAATATACCATAACTGTAAATAGTGTAGCAGAGCAGCACGTTACACATCAGCAGAGAAGCCTCCAGTGAACCACGGGCAGCTGAAGATCAGACCTCCACCAGGGCAGAGCTCCTACACCAACCACCAGCACTTACACTGTGAGCAAGACACAACTCCCCGCAGCACCTGCCCAGGGTGACACGGCAAGGCAAGGCCCTCGTTCCCAGGGGAGCACACGGGGATCGTGTGGAATCACTTGTGCCTACTTGTCCAGGCCCACCGGAGAACCCTCAAACCCGACGCCTCTGATTTCTCTCCAGGAGGAACAGGCTGTCCCTTTTTAAAGTCTCAGCAATCCACACGTGGCTTTTAAGATGTCTTGGGGCTCAATTTCTGTGAGAGGAATGGAGGGAAATGAGTAAGTTACCCTGTTTAAGTCAAGCCTATAAAAAGAAACACAAGTGTCAGACTCCTGGGTGACAACTGTGGGGTGGCAGGTGACTCACGCCCTGGCACAGGCACACTGTAATTTGGTGCAAAGAAGTCATCATAATCAATATTTACAGGTGGGTATTTTTATAAAAGAGAGTGCACATTTGCCACAATAGGTTTAGAGACTGCTCTTTGAATATAAATAAAAGCATCAGATGAAAAATCCTGCACCCCCCCCTCAAAAATAAATATGTCTTCAAACCTGACCACGCAGGTGGACATTTACCCTGGGTCAAAAGCATCACTGGAACATCCCCACTGGCACCAACACCCAAAAGCAAGGGGTGAGAAAATTTCTTCACAGAAAGGGTTGTTAAACACTGGAAGGGGCTGCCGAGGGAGGTGTGGAGTCCCCATCGCCGGAGGTGTCCAAGGAAGGCCTGGACATGGCACTCAGAGCTCTGGGCTGGTGACAAGGTGGGCATCGGTCACAGGTTGGACTCGATGGCCTGGGAGGGCTTTTCCAACCTGGATCCAACCTGATCCTGGGATTCTGTGACCACTCCGTGGAGGAATTATGAAAGTTGCTTATAAGGATCAGCGCTATTATGCAACTGTTAAATATGTTCATATTTCCAGCGTGAAAACAAACACTGCCAACAATCCTCAGGGATGGATCTTGGGAAGCACCAGATAGATTTCAAGCACACGAGGTGATTACTTGGATGTTTCTGACAACTTCATGCCTAAGGGCTGCGATTGTGAACCAGAACTGGTGCCAGAGCTGGTGCCTCTGCTAAGGGCCTCAGATCTGCAGTGGCAGTAATAGTCTTGTTTCTGTGTCCTATTATATGGAAAACACACAAGAATTTTACAAATTAAATTAGAAAAAAACCCCTAAACACTCACAAGAAACTTAGGAAAATCAAGATTTTGTAAAGAAAGAAAATTTAACCTCTACTCATTGCACCACAGTTACATATAGAACACATTTATTTCTCAGGCTTCTAATGCTCACTGCAGGCTCTCCAAATGCTCAGCTTGTGCTTGTGGATTTGCTTTCAATATATAATCTTATACACAGGTTATATACAGGGCTCGCCTGAAAGAAGGCCCGATATTTGCAAATTTAAAAACAAGACCATCCTTGTCATTTTAAATCACTACAGAAAAAAGCTCACAGACACATCTTTTCCAGATCAAATAAGAGGACTCACAGCTGATTTCATTCCAATTCTGTTAGTGCCAAACACCCAGCATTCCAGAACTAGTAAATTGTGTGTCCAATTATCATTCATAGAGTTCAAGGGGCTGCATTTAAATGAAGGTTATGAAAATGAAAGGGACTCAAAATGCCATTCTGACTAGAGAAGTGAGCATTGCAAGTGAGAGTTGCTCAGGGAAAGCCCTTCTAAAAATTTTCAGTCTTACCAAGTGTGGTTTTAATAAAGATCTAAAGATTGCCAAGTTTTTTTCTTGCTGTCCCTCACTCCCACCCCATGACAAAGTAACCTACAAAAGGCCTTGGCAAAAAAGGCCGAGAAATGAAGATTTGCAGTAAGAGTGGCTTTGTGCGTGAATGAGAAGGGGGGGCAGGGAAGATAATATTGTGGGAGGAGAAAAAAAAATAAGGAGAAAAAATTTTTAAAACTGAAAGAGAGAAAAAGAAACACGCAACCCAAACAACAGTGGAAGTTAAAAGCATTAGAAAAAGCTTGGCTCTAAATGGGGAGCAGACACTGCAGAAAGAAAAGTTTGGGCATGCTGAAGCACCGTAATTTATGGAAAAATGCAACTAGGCAGGTTCCCTAAGTGCAACCCCACACCCTTGTGATCCAGCACACCCAGCTGCCTCTTCCTTCCTTGACACTTCTGGGGCAAGTTCCTTCTCCCAGAGCACACAGTGACCAACACATCAACCTTGGGTTACAGCTACAGAATTGCTGCCTGCTGTGCTTCTACTCCCAGAGCAGCTGGGGCTGCCCCATCCCTAGAAATGCCCAAGGCCAGGCTGGACAGGGCTTGGAGCAACCTGGGACAGTGGAAGGTGTCCCTGCCCATGGCAGGGGTGGGAATGGGATGGGCTTTAAGGTCCCTCCCAACCCAAACCACTCCTGAACAGTTCTAGGGATGGAGATCCACAGCTCCCTGTCACCCTGTTAATTCTAAACAAACAATGTGCCACACTCTGAAGTTCCACACAGGAACAGAACTTACATTTCATGCCTAGAATAGGATTTTGAAAGGGTCAGACGGGTTAAAAGTGACCCATTGGGCAAACCACTAACTAAAATAATGTTTCCAAATATACCTTTAGGCAAAAGTCTGAAACCAGCAAGTCATGCTCCTCAGCAATCTCAATCCCAGTGCCTGATTCCCAAATGATTTCCCCACATTGCTTCCAAAGCAGAAAAAACACAGAAATATTTATTACAAAGAGATCAAACAAAAACCACTTTACTATCACAGCCAGGAGGAAGACAAGTGAAGCAGGAAAATGGCTACAAATATTCCTGATTTAAGTTCCTACTCAGTGGACAAGCTGATGGATTTGATGCATTCAGCAATATAACCTGTCTCTTAGCAAAATCTACTCCAAGAACATTCCTGGGGCAGCAAAAGTAATGTTTGAGCCCCTCTGGAGATTGCAAGGAGGTTTTCTCAGCTGGAAGGCAGTAGCAGAGCTGAGCTCAGGCTCTGGTGCAGCTGAGGACTCTCTGCCTGCCAGGACAAAGCACAGGAGCCCAGCCCAGCTCCAGGGAAGGAGCCGCAGTCTCGGGGCTGGCACAGAATCCTGGATCACCTGAGCTGTGCCAGGCAGTGTTTTCCCTCGGGAAGATGCACAAAGCAGAGCACAAAGTGCTGTGTACACGAGCCAACGTGGTGCATCAGCCTTGTCTGCCTTCAGTCCTGTCACACAGCCCATCTACTGGCACAGGATTTCCCTTTTATCTAAACTAAAGCTTCTAAAGCAGACTGATGCAAATGTTATCCTTGCTGGGACTGCATTCCTGGGCATGGGACACAACAAGCACTGATTTAGCCACAGATCTCAAATTAAAACCTTTATGGATTTCCTGTCGAGTGGTGCAGTACCTAATTCAGCCCTTTAAGGTGGGCTATATGTGAGAGTACTGCAAGGAATCACAGTATGGAGAATTAACATTCCTGGTCACAATCAAACAGATGGAATTCCTGCTCTGCTCCTCCAGAATTATTGCTACCATATAAATTCAGCCTCTCTGTTTTCATGCCAAACTTACTGTTGTCAACAGTGAAAGCAAAACCGATATTTAGTGCTGGACAGGTTCTGGTCTTTCTTGTGACTTGATCTAGATGCAAGGGGTTTAGAAATAATAGTAATAATAACAATAAAAATAATAATAATATTAATTATTAATAATCATCAGATAAATAATCCTATTGAATACTTAAGCCAGCAACCCTCTCCTTAAAAATTTCTCCTGGGTGTCTCACAATGCATGTAATTAAGAATCTTTAAAAAAAGATCCAATTTTTCAAATTAAGTTTCTATAAGATTCCATATGTTTTTATCACTGTTGAATATCATAACACTCCTACAGGAAAAAGAAAACAGAGGAAGAAGGAAAAGGGAGAGGGAAAGAAAATAAACTAGAGCTTGCAAATAGGAGAAAACATTGCTCTTCTCCCAGGGCTTCTTTACAGAAAGGCTGATGAAATTAAGCAATATATACAGCCCATGCATTCCAATAGAGGCTTGAAATGCCACTTTAACATAAGCCAAGAAAAAAAGAAAAATCCACTAAAGCAATAAAAAAAGCCCATGTTACTGAGAGACTAATTTTGTTTTCGTATTTGGAGTCGCGAGCTCCTGCTTTATGTGGCATCTGAGGACCCAAATGGATTATGTCAGTGTTTTCCAGCATCCTCAGCAGCCTGTGTTCCTCCACCTTCTCCCTTGCACATCGTTCTTCAAACTTGCAGCTAATCAAAAGAAATTTCTGGGATCTTCACTTCCATTTTTAGTGCTGGCCTAGTTAAAAAAACAAAAGGAACCCAGCAATAAATAGTGAGACAGACTCCTCTTTTTTTGTTGAAAGAGTAAAGAGAAAGAATCTCTCTGTTCCTCCTTGATCAGATTATTGAGGCAAACAGGCTCTTCAAGAGCTGTTAGCAATGCACCCAGCCTGGTGTGAAGTCTGGAGGGAGAGGAGATGGGGAAGAAAGCCATCCCAGAGCTGAAATGCATTCAGTGCAGCACCACAGCACACACCCTGCCACGGCATTCCTGGGAAGTGCTGCTTGGACACCTTGGCTGGGACTGAACTTCTGGACTCCTGCCCAATTCACTTGGGGCGGACTGAGTTAAATTCTCTGTGTGTGACTTCCTGAACAAGCAGGTATCTGTCAGACTGTCCCAGTTTATTTTTAAAGTCCATGAACTGCAGTTCCGTGCAGGAGGGGGATTTTTGGAACCCTCAGTTGCTCACGACACCCTGATCAATTTTCCCTGTGATCCAGGATGAATGGCTGATAACAAACCTCGACAGGCCACGTGGAGGCAGCTGGCCTGGAGCAAGTGAAGCCTTGGAGAAAAGGAACTGCACAGGCTGTGCCTGGATTTGCCCTGTCCTGAATCTTCCTTTTCCATAAGAACCAGCCTGCTTTATGCCAGTGTACATCCAAGATGACTGAAATAAAGACTGAGTGACAAATTAAACGAGAACACAAAAACTTGGGAATTACATCAAGAATAGATTCCATCGCCACAGGATTTCACCTGCTCAACACCACCGTGGGATCAGGCACAGAGATCAGACACTCTGCATGTAAAACAGTCTGCATCCCATTTCTTGGGCAAACTCGGTTTCACAATGACAACTTGAGGCTTTCGGTGCCCTGGAAGAGACCACACTGAGGCTTCTGAAGACGGATTTGCTGAGCTGTTCCCAGTGTCCAGAACTGCAGAGGAGAGGAGAGGCTGTGTGTGCTCAAATAACCCCGAGTGAAGGGGCCCAAACACTGCCAGGTGTCTCTTCTGCAGACAGTGCTGCCAAGGCTGCCAAGGAAGTCAAGGACTGTCCTACTCTACTCTGCAAATCATTGGAAATTGGAGAAATAACACCACGGACTTCCAAACCCATCCTGAGCGAAGGCGCGGGGGTAAACGAGGTGACAGTCCCTGCATCAGTTCTGAGAGGCCAGGACACCCTTTCCCTCCTGGCACAGCACAGCCCCCTGCAGCACCCCCAGCTCTGCTGCAGCCATCCCCACCCCTCGTGCTCTCTGCTCAAACTTCAGGGGTCTGAAATGCATTAATTACAATGTTAAATGAACCTGCACTTGAAGGGGGATCGGGGGGCAGGAAAAACTGATGTGCAGGTCCCCGTGGCAGCAGCCTGAAAGGACAGGCTTTACCATTCTGTGATCATTTCAGCAAGGCAGCTCCCCTGCCTCTGAAGCATTTCTGCTGCAGCTTATCCGATGTGCTCAGCACTTCTATTTATACAGACGTGACTCACCTTACAACTGCCTCACACACGGCTCCTCTTCCACCTTCCCTTGAAGAAACAACAACAACACCAGGAAAGCACTGTGAAAGTAAGATCTCTTCTTAGAGCTCATCCCGAGCTGGTGACTGGGCTGTAAAGACAGGGGGATTCACGAAGTTTGGAATGCTCAGAACTGCCACGGGGATCCTGGGTGGGCACAGAGGGGAACTGCTGGACCAGAAAGTCACCCTGATCCCACCTGCCACTGCCATATGCCCAGCCTCGCAACAGCGGCAGGAATGGGAAGATCCAAACCTCATCTGCATTCAGAACATCATCTCAAAGGTGTCTTCAACGGGCAGACGTGTCACACAGTCGTTTTTTTACTGCAGTCCCTGAAGTGAATTGTTATGATGCTTTTATTATTATATTGAGGACAGTCCTTTAAAATCAGAAAAATAAGGAAGAAAACAGTGAAGCTTGGCTGGAAAGTTGGGTAGACGTGTCCCTAGAGACCTCCGATCTAAAGTCTGGGAAAAAACAGCTCTAATCTCCTCTGGTACTCCTTAGACTGGAAAAGAGAAACACTTGCAGATGGTGTTCCTGAGGGGGTGTGGGAGGCAGGGAAAAATAACTTCTCCAGACTCAGCCTTCCTACAATGCATAAAGGTAGAGGGAATCGGATTTCTCTCACTTCTTCAAATTCTGCATTTTGGGGGTGTTTTTATTCACCCCTGGTTGCTTCCTTCTCCCAGTTCCTTGGATTCCCATCCACATGTTCCCTCTCCACTGCACCTCATCCCCCACATCAAGGCACCACCGTCCCAGCACCTCATCACCAAAGTCTCAGTCCCCACTTCCCAACAGCTCTTTCCTCTCAAGAGCTCCTCAGCAGCTGTACCAGGAGGGAATTTTGCCTCTTTTCTCATCTGTGCAACATGATCAGAAGAGCCAGACTGAGTCACAGGCACCAAAATGGACATTCCAGGGAATCGGGGACTCTTGGGTACACATCCTTCCTCCCACAAAGGACTGGGAGCTCAGCTCGTGGGTTCAGCCTAACTGAAACTGGGAGCCACAAAAAGTCACGATGGAGCAATTCACAGGTTCATTATCAATGTCAACTATCAGCAGCAAGGCTGATTTGATCAACAACTTCTCACCAAAAAAGCAGTCTGGACAGAAATAAGCAGAAAACTTTCCCATCCTGTCCTCTCTCATGTCCCAGCTCTGTCAGTTAATTGCAGGCGATCCTCATCTACAGCAATGGCTTTTGCTTAAAATTATTTAGTGTCAACTGCATTGCTGGTAAAACTCCCATGTTCTAATAAGAAAAGTGTTTTGCTTGTTTGTTCTAAAAGCCCGATACAAAAAGTTCAGTTTCTTGCTTTATGCTGATCCAATGCCCCAGCGGGCAAAGCTTGATAGTGATAACCTTCACTGGGAAGAGGATGAGCTGTTCTTCCCCAATTCTCCAGCTGTAAGTAGTCCTATGGCACCTCCTGAGAAAGAAGTGAAATCCAGCTCGTGCTCCCAGTGAGCTGAAGTGTCAGCACTCCTCAGTGAGGGCCGGGGTCACTGGGAGCCACTGGGACCCTCCAGTGCAGGAAACCAACCATGTGCTGCAGTGCTGCTGTGAAGTGAAAGGCCAAGACAACCCCCCCCTACACAAACCACTTCTCCTGCTCCCTGTGCCTTATAGTGTAAAATACAGTTTTCTTGGACGCTGAGGCTCCACCATCAGCCCACCCTGGAAGAATTCAAGATGAGCTCTCCCATTTCAGCCCTGCCAGATGCCGTTGCTAAGCACATTTTAAAGGAATTCAGCCACAGATACATCACAAGACAATCCAATATGGACACCAAAGGAGCCCAGACCTATAGGAATAGGAAGGAAATGCTGTCCAGCAACTCTCACTCCTGTCTTTTGCAGCAGGATGGAGTGGAATTACAGCTCTGACATTCCCAGAGCTATTAAGGAACCGGGAGGTGCTGCAGTTACCTGCAGACTCACTCAGAACACAGGATGACTGTTCTGGTATAGAAACTGCAGAGGATGACCTTGGATTTCCTCCTGAGGTGAAATCCCATTTGAGCATGCCTCACCTCCCAGCTGCTCCGACATTCCCAGTGCCATCACTCAGATGTCCTTGGCTTCCATGGGCAAGTCCTATGAATGGAAACGGAACCAGGGCAGAGGCTGTTGAACACCATTTCTGCTTTGCTGCTAATTAGATGATGCTGACTAATCCTCTGCATTACTTCACAGTGAAAGGAACCCAGCAGGAGTGTTAGGATGGGTTTGAAAGAGCTAAAAGCCATGAATTATTTCCTTTTACAGACAGCATTTCACTTGTACAAGTTACTTCCATCAAGTGTTCCTTTCTGAGATTATATTCCCCACAAAATGTCTCTGTGGCCTCCAGTGTTGCAAGTTCAAAGAACAGCAGACGGAAACAGAAAAATGAAGAGAAAAAAGCTGGATGCATTCCCCTGAAACATTTTCCATATTGAAGCAACTACAATGAGAAGTGATTTGCAGGACTGGCCTCTTGACCTGCCATTAAGTAAACAAGGGCTATAAATGTTTGTTCTCCTCTTGCAAAACTGCAGATCTGTGGCTAATGTACCCATAATGCAGCCCCTGAGCAAGTTCACAGAGAGCAGCTCACGGGTTTAGAGTGGGACATGCACAAGCTTTTGCCCTTGCAAAGCTCAACCCCACACTTGTAGAGTTCTGTTGGGCTGAGAGAAACTCAACAGACTTAGCACTGCCAGAAATTTAAACCAGCCCCCACTGCCCTGGATGGACAAGTCTGAAGAACATCCATAATGCACTTCTGGTGCTGGTGACTGGGAGAAATTCTGCCCTCTCCAGTCAGGAGCTCAAGGCCTCCCACACCATATATCAGCCTCCTATCAGCGGCCCATGAAAGGCTGGGGTGTGGGGTGTGTTCCTCAGGTTCCTCCATGTGCATCTCAACCTCTGTTAGAAAGTACCTCTTAGGAAACAAAAGAGTTTGAACCACAGTTTTATACTTCAAAGTAACTCCACACAAACAGCCTCCTGCCCAACAACAGCTCCTGAAAGCTGCCCAAGGTCCAATGTGCTCCCTCCTTTAGTGACAAAACCAGGTCAGCACAACTGCGACTTCACCTCCTCACCCACAGCGGATCCCCCAGGACGGGCCAGGGCTGCACCGCTCACCGAGGGCAGGGTTTTAGTCTCAGCCCTACCTGAGCACAGAAGTTGGCTGAATATTCTGTTACCAATGACACAGAAATTTGGGTCAGCGATGGAGGAGAGAACGGGAGGAAAAAGATAGCTGGGTTTACGGAGCTCCCAGGTTTGTGCAAGGTAAAGAATAAAACCTCTTCTACTTACACTGCAGCCACACTTGGTCAGGAAGCAGAATGACTAAGCTCAAGTCCACAGTTATTTTCAAAGTAATTTGCTTTCCAAACAGCTTCCCAGGTGTACCTGCAGGTCAGTCCCTACTGCACGTACCCTTTCAGATCTCGTGTTTTTATTGGCAGATGATTTTACAAGTACCTAGTGCAATAATGCTCCAAAAAATGTAATGCACAAATATGCCTGCATACAATTAAACTAATAATTAGTTCCCATCAAGGACATGCATGCAGGAATGTGAAACAATAGCTGAACAGTGGAAGTGTGCAGGCATTCATTAAGTCACTACATAAATGCAGGAAGATGCGCTGCTGGAAATAACTTTTGCTCAAGGTCACTGGTGAAGTTGTTTTAATGTAATTAATTCAGCAGCATTCAGAATAATAAAAACTGGCATAAAGCACTAATTCAGCTGAAGGACAACAAGCAGCCAAGGACTGTGTATCATCCATAAACAAAACCATGACAGAGCTGGCAGTGCTGGGCTGGGCCAGGGTTAACCAGCCCCTGCTGACTCACCTGGCAGCTCTGCCACCATCCCTTCCAAGCAGGGGGCACAGTTCCCTGAAAGTCAGGACCCAAAATGCAATTCCAAGGGGGGACAAAGAAAGGAATTCAGTGAGTTTGGTGCTAGCTGTTTTCTCTTTTAGTAAATAGCACGTCTTTCCCCTTGGTATTTGGGTAATGTGACAACAGTGAGGAAGAATTTTGGTTGGTCTCAAACGAACAGGAGTGAGAAACCATTTCGGCCTCTCCTGGCAAAGACAGAAGGCTCAACAGTCTCACATCCTCCTCCTTTCCTTCCAAGGAATCTTGTACCTTTACTGCCCAGCCAGCAGACCTGCCATGGCACATAGGAGGAAGATGGGAGAGCAGCAGCCAGGGGAGGAGCAAACACCTCGGAATGGACTTTGGGCCCAACCAACCAGATTTAATCATTTTCAGCACATTTTTTTTTATTCCAAACAGCATGTGGCCTATTTTAGGCCTCACTCTGAGCTGACTATAATTAACTCTAATTTGTACAGATTTCAATTTAATACATGAACTGACTTGCTAAAAAAAAAAAAAAAATTAAAAAAAATTAAAGCAGGGCAATTTCTAAAGTTAAAAAAAGTCAGAATCCCATTTTTAAGTTAAAGCATCAGACAAAAACACACTGTATATTGGCTATATATAATAATCTTTCCAACACAATTCCAAGGTAAATATTTTAGAGGCTTTTATGGTGTCTCAAACTTAGCACAAGGACAGAATGTGATTTCATAGACTGAAAAACTCAACTTCCCTTTAATAAAAATGCAGTTAATATTTGCTTTCTTAGCAGCAGTGGAGGCTTATATTTCAGAATGTGGCTGGGTTTGGGGTTTTTTGCTGTGACATAAAGCACAGTTGTGTTAAGGTTCAGATGAGATCTCCAACTCTGGTGAGACCCGTCCTTATTTCCCATCTCCAATTCTCTTCTCTCCTATTTCATTACTCGAGAAAACACCACCATTTCCAGCCTCCCCTTTCACTGCCACCCCCAGTGCCACACAAAATCCCAGCGGTGAAGAGAAAGAGAAGAAAACTCTGTTTCAGAACCTCATGTGGACATTCCCCAAGGGAAAAAAACCCACAAGAATAAATTCTTACTCATTTATATCCAGGCCTCTCCTTTTCTCTCCCTCCCTCCCAGGCACTCTTATCTATGCTACAGAATTTTCTCTGCTGTAGGTGAGTTATCACAAAATCCCTTCTATAAACAACATGGCAAAGCCAGAAGAACCCCACAAGGTTTTGAATCCGAACTTGACACACTGCACAGTTCCAAATGGGTAAATCTGTCTGCTCTGCACCTCCCTTTTACTACTTAAATTGCATTTCTGTGCTTTGCATCCCTCCTTTGTCGGAAACTTTTATTTCTCCGATAACTTCTGAAACAGACAACAGTTTGTGGAGCAAAGAAGAATAAACCGGTGAATTTTTTTGTAAGGGAGGAAAACAAGAAAAACTCCCAGTGCCCTTATCTGTGTCAGCACCTGCATAAAAACACCCTCGGATTTCTCTCCAGCACACCCCTCCGACGGAGGCAGCCACGTCTGCCTCGGAATTCAGCGTTGGGCTGGTGCCAAAGTTTTCCTGACTGATGCTGCAAAGCCTGGCTGTGAGCTAAGCTGCAGTGACTCCAATTGGAAAGCCAGTCTGATAGTTTTGCAGTGCTGTCTGGCAAGCCAGGGAAGAGATGAGGGATGGAAAGAGTGACGGAAACGGAATTAAGAAGTAGTAGATGAGGTGACATTCAAGAAGAGACAGACGATAAAAGCAATGACACCATTCTGACTTGACACACTTCAGATAATGTAACTTCAAGCTGACAGAGCATAAATAGTTGCTGATGATGTAAAAACAGAGTTAGGAGTACTTGGAAGTATTAACTTTTTCCCTGGGCAACTGTCATTCCTACAGCCCAGACAGAACTTTTTTGCCTCTCTGCAAGTTAAGTGGCACCGTTTTGCATTTGGCTTCCAAGAAAACTTTATTCTAATTCAGAACAGTCCCTTGCAGAGCAGAGTGAGTTCCCAGCACCACAGTGAATGAATAAATGCAGCAACGGCAGATGCGACTTCCACCTTGCAAGGGTGTTCAGAAAGCTCTGAATTCATTCAAACACGAGAAGGCGACATCCAGCCAAAATCATCACGAAGCCGAGGAGAAACACAAGCACAGCCCAAACTCACCAGTGGAGTACAAACTACGAGCAGAAGAGCATTGCAGAAGTGTAAGAGGGTTGGGCTCCAAAGCATCCACGCCCCTGTGGCTCTGAGCTGAGCTCCTACCAGCAACACAGAACCGCTCCGGTGGGAAAACGCCACTGGGATGTGCCTGAAAGTGCCGGAGGATGTGCACAAAAAGGCACCAAGCTCTTGGTACTCCACAGAATAAGTGAACTTCCAGCACATTGCAAGTGCAGAGAAGCTGAAAGGAACAATTCAATGAGAGCCAGGGCAGGAACAGCTGGATGACCCCAGAGGTGCCCAAATTCCCAGTCCTTCCTTGCCCCTTCAGACCATGAGAGAGGACCTTCCCCAAAGCTCCACGGCCACCCCAGTAGTTCGCCTTCTGCTTCTGCTTCCACAGCAGCCCTCTTAGACAGGGAGTATCCATGGGCTGGCTGAAGCGTCCCCCAAACATCCACTCACAGGAAAAGTGTCACCCCAAACAAATCAGAGAGAGCAGTAACACAAAAACATCAGGAAAGAAATACAGCGCTGGAACAAGAAAAGAAACCCCAAGGAAAGCAAAAAAGGATCCAGAGATAGGAACCAAGGACTGTGCATCACAACATACTCGATGCTCGTAGAGGGGTGGTAGGGCAGAATCATCCTTCTCTTGAAAATGCTATGATTGGGCTTTATCCAGAATGAATCGTGTTAATTGTTTACAGCAGCAGCAATCACTGTCATCACCATTTTCTATTACTCCTTTTTGGTTTCCAATTTTTCCTGCTGTGGTGGCAGCTGCTCCTTACCCTAAACAACGAGGAATACTCCTATTCCTGACTGTTTCTTATTTATGCTCTCAACCCACCACTCCCAAACACAGGGCTTGTCACAGGGGTGTTTAGTAAAGAACAGTGACACTTGAGAAGGACCCCCACTGAGGACAGTGTGGGGATTTTGGCCTTCTAGGAGCAGCCACCGAGGAAAAAAGCTTCTTTTAAAGCTAGTAGCTATTTAAAAAGCATCCTTGGCCTTCAGAGCTTGAATCACCAGAGTTTTGCCTTTCTGACAGTTGACCAAACTAGTGCTGCCTGTTCCGAATTCCAGCTACCCCCTTATCTCAACCAAGACAAGATTTTTATCTTGCCAGCCTTTAGACTGATACCCACCTAAATGCCTTTTCATCCAAGTCAAGTGAGTTTTCAGCTGTTTTTCTGGGCTGTAGAGATTTACATACCATGTAACAGTGATGGCATTGCAGAACTGGGACAACAGACAGGCAGAAGAGCAGTGCCATTAATTCTTTAACACACTATAGGTGTGTTTAAGGAAGGTTTAAGGGGCTTCCTTTCTGAACATCCCAGAAAAACAGCATGCTCTTCCAAACCGATCGTGTGGCTCTCAACAAGCCTCCTATTTTGCCCAACCAAAACACAAGCCACGCTGACCACATCACTGAAACGTGGCTGGAAAATGGAAAACATTCCCCTTCACAAATGTACTCCCAGGAAATAAATAATCCCTCATTAAACACAGAAACACAAACAATGGCATTGCCCTGTTCAGAGCTCGTTTGACTTGTCTCAATTTAGAGTTTCTTTCTAAATGAAGAGCATCAGCTGAACTCTCAGTAACTACATGTGGCTCTCGGCATATTTTAAGTACCCAGAGCTGCCTGGTAACTCAAGAGCCTGAAGCTCTCTGATGTACTCAGTCCTTTGAAGAAAAGAAGCTGTTTAGAGGGAAGTGCAAAGGAAAACGTGCAGCTTCCCAGTCCCAGAACAGACACTGTAAAATGAATGGAGTCGACTACAACAGCAGTAAAGTATCACTTCAGTCCTCCTGAAGAATTCTACTTCAACTTAAAATACTAACAAGATCAGCCCTTTCTCCCAAAAGCCCAACTTTATCTTGAATTTTGAAGGGGAAAACCCCAACCAACCAAACACTGATACTACAAACACATTCTCACCCCATAAATACTAAGGAAAGTTTAGCCCTGTGATTAATCTTTGTTTCACTTGCCCAGTACAAGCGAGGGAGTTACAGTCATCTTTGCTGAACTCTGGCCCCTCAGATGCAATAATACACGTTAGAAATTACTGAGCACTCATCATTTCCCATGGACCATTTCCCATGGAGCCAGCACACCAGCTGCCTTCAATCTTCAGTCCCGCCTAAGCTTTGCATTCAGTTTCAAGGCAAACCAAGTTCTTGCCCCAACAGGTTCAGCTCATCTGGAGACTCCTCCCCTGTATTGCTCTGTGCTGGCTTCCTCGGGAGGATTGGGAGAAGCAAAAAGCACCAAGCACGGTCATTTTCAAAGCATTTAATGCGTCTCAGGGAGCGAGGTGGCCGATCCCGCCAGCCTCCAGCTGAATACTGAATACTCTGCGCCTTCCTGCGGAGCTGCTCCTGTGCAAAGCACCAAACACCTCCCTCCTCCTGCTCTGCTCCCCGGGACACGGCAGCAAGGATGCTCAGGAATGAGGATTACGGGATTACGGGGTGGAAAGGGAGGAAAAAGAGGGGGCAAGGAAGGGGAAGGGGAAGTTAAGGGAAGGGGAAAGGAGGGGAAAAAGAAGGGGGAGAAAAGGGGGGAAAAGGAGGCAAAATAGAAGGTAATGGGGGAACAGGGTCTCTGCTAATCTGTATTTTGTTGCCGTGCTTCACCTGTGGTAAAACTGGATGATGAACATAATCTCAACACACAGGAGAACAGTTCTACCACCGATTTCAATCACATCCCAGTCTCTGCAGCCTCCCCAGTCCTTCTCAAGAAGGGCAAAAGGGACCTTCAGAGTTCAAGGTGAGGTAAAAGATCTCCTCTGAGACAGGAGAAAATTAGGCATTGCTTAGCATTGAAATCCTGTAGCCTTTCCAGAACTCTCTTTTTTTTTTTTTTTTTGTACATAGTCTTTAAAAATTTGTATTTTACCTGCAAACCTTGTTCAGAGATAAAGGGATGCTAGACACTTATTGCTATTTGTGTAAGAAATCCAGGTGCAAACTACTCAACCCTAGATTACATTTAGAGTCAGTGGAAAAACCCTGACACGCTGCTCAGGGGGAATTAATCTTATCCTCAGCAAGAATTAAAGACAGGTCAGCTTCATCACCCTGGGGAGGTGCTTGTTTGTCAGCATCAGCTGCTGAGGAAGCCCAGAGACAACGGCCACCCAATATTTAAACTGGATGTTGGGGCAGAGGTATCCTACCAGAGGAGGTGGTTTTCTAACCCCATTAATCTGGTCCAGTGACTGGAATGTTTTTGGGAAGAATTTCAGGACTCAATATGACATAAAAGGTCACTCAAGGTCCTGGCACAGACTTGGCTGAAGCGACAAAAAACCCACACAAAACCAACCCACCAGCCCTAATTTTAAATGTTCCATTAGGTCACATCCATTCCTAGCCTACATTTCAGGAGTTTTTTGTTGTTGATTTGGTTTTATAAAAGTTAAGTATAAAAAGCTCCACACATAGGGTATGAACAGCTGAATCAGGTGGATTCAGTGGCCTTAGAGATAAAGAAAAACAAAGCTCTGCAGAAGAACTTGTCTGCATGAAGTTTCTTCCAGCACAGCTGTCCAATGTGGTTATCAAGGGACACACAGCTCCTTCTTGGCCTCCAAACCCTGCCCTTTGTCCAAACTGTGAAAGCCAAGTGCTCTCTTCTCCAAAACAATGATGTGTTCCATTGTCTGTCTGCATTTAACAAGACACGTTAATCAAATATCACCAAAGTTTTCTAGAAAGAACCAAAAACTGCATGATTCATGTGTCCTGTTCACTTTGTATCCCAAATCTACTTTCGTACTAAAAACATTGATTAGTTTTGCTCCCATCTGACTACGGGGATAGGAATATAAGTGCTGCTTGTGCTGCTATTCTGTTTTCTCAGCAGTCAGAATAGAACGCTGCTGTCCTTCAGACACATTTCCTTCAGCTGCTGTCAGATATTCTATGGGACCTATTTCTACCTGGGCTTCTTCGGGCATTCTGGTGAGTTTGAGTAAAACAAGAAAGGCACAGAATATTCAGTGCTGACTCTAAAATATCTAAAATTAAACCCTTCCCACGGGTGCCAGGTGACATTCACCCCGGCAGGTATGAGGCAGCAGTTTCACCAGGTGAGGCAGAAGCACAGCACTGACTAATTCAGCAGCAAGAGATGCCTTTGAGGAAGGATTGCTTCATTCCCCTCCTGCACATTCGTTCCCAATTGGAATGATGATGGAAAAGCCACACTATTCATAAAAGACAACAGCCAAATGAAGTGCCAGTACATGGTGCAGGAAAAACAGGGAGGCAGAGGGACATCTCCCTGGTTTTCCACAGCTTTGCCTCCTGATGAAGAACATCGACAGCAGAGCAAAATATGGGAAAAGCCATAATCGAAATAAGTCAAACAAAAATAGCCCCACTAATTTAACAGAAGGTTTAAAAAGTCCCACAGAGCAGCTCATATTAGAGAAGAAGCATTTTAGGGCACCTCGGAAACACAGAGAGATGGTTTTTAAAGCCCACAAGGGCCCCGGAGGTTTCTTTTCCCCTCTCCCCCACACCTAATCTATCTCAGTTGCACATGCTGTAAACAGATGAGGCTCAGAAAACAACAAAACAATTGTGTGAAAGAACAAATTTTCTTTGCTTTATTGAAACTAAAAGGCAGAGGGGGAGGGCTAGAAGCAGATTCCAAGGTGGGAAAGCAAACGAGAATTTGGTCCCAGCAAACCCTCCTGATCACATTTTTGCTGCAATGCAAACCAGCTCCTTTTGTTCCTCCACAGCTGAGACACCCAGGCCGGACCTTCTGCACCTGGGATGGCAACGGGAATATTCCCATTTGTGCACAGCTGGAGAAGGCACTTCAAACCTCAAGAGCAGTGATCCACCACGGGCGTGGAACTCACAGCAGCACCCACAAACCTGCTAAACCTCCCCAGGATAAATGATCTCAGCAGCAGCTCACCCAAAACGCCAGACATCAAAGCCTGCGCACTGACAAACAGTTGGTGAAAGAACTACTCCAGGAGCTCAGAGATGTGGATTTGTAACAGTCCTGACAGAAGGTAAAACCACAGCTCCAGCAACAAAATGAACTCTTTGATCGTAGGAAAAAGATACCCAGGGAACAGCACAGCCCACTGAAACAAAAATGATTAAAAGAAAAACTGATCACCTAAACCACAGAGTCGATGGCAAAAGCACAAGTAGGAAGAAATGGAGGAAAAGGTCACCCTGTCAGTGACTTGAAGATTTAGACAGAAAAGCAATCAGTAACAATATATGGCACTCAAATTCATAAAGCCTATTAAATCACCTCTCTGTAGTCTGAATTACTGACAGGAGTGATTCCTTGTTAATTGATAAGGCACCTTAACTCAAAGACAGCGGTGAAAAATTTTGATACACAAGGTTTTTCCCAAAGCTTAAGTAAATTTATCTCGTACCCATCCACTCCCACACACCCACAAAGGTCAGAAAACAGCAACACAGTTCTTTGGCCACTGCAGCAGCAACTTAAAAACAAACCAATAAAAGCAGATAAGCAAGAGAGTCTCTTCCTGATGAACACAATATAAAACATCTTCATTCAAAAATTGCTTTCATTTGAAAGAGAACCCTGAAGATGCACCTTGGGTATGCAATGTGAGGCTAAAATTCCACTCAGTTTCGGTACTATTAAATACAGCCGAGGGATTTGATGAGGCTCTGGAAATATATCATATATAGCACTGAAGGGATCCAGCAGTTAAAGAGGAGGATTCAACCTCCTGGCACTTCTCAGAGATGAGCCACTCACTACTCATCCTCAGCACCAGCAGTGCCCCAAACTGCCTGTGCCCACAGCGGAGTCCTGCTGCTCACAGCTACACTCGTGTGTGTGCCCTGCAATTACTTTGTATTTATATGAATACAAACAAAACGTGGGATTCAGCGTGGGCGCAAACACCATTTATAGAAACTGAGGTTACGTTTAGAAACCCTGAGCTGCAATTACCTCATTCTCATGTCCCACTCTGAGACCACATTCACACACACAGTGCACAAACCTGTTCCCAAACTCATCCAGAATTCAATCAAATTGCTACATTACAAAACTCCAGCTTACAGGCTTCGTATTTTTTGAATTTAAGGCTAAGCTAAAGTGAAAACAAGAGGCAGGTGAGTATTCCCCACAGAGAGCTGTATTTACTGCTCAGATGCTGAGTATATACTTAGGGAACACCCTTCCTACCTTTTAAAATGGTAGAAATAAAACAGGGTATGTGGGGAAGATGTTCAGAATACCTCCTAGGGGAAAATAAAAACACAAACACAAATACTATTTCATTGATTCACCTGAGAATTGGAACTTATTTCATTTCCAGACGCCCACATTGAAGCCATGAATCACCACATCTCCTGGCTGGAAGCCAGCGCTGCAGCTCCTGTTTCCATGACAATCCCGATGCCTCCCTGCTCCAGAGTCTTACGTATCAAGGTATTCATTCAAAAATAAACAAGGGGGAATGCGAGCCAAGTGATGATTCAAGAAAATGCTTCAAAATGATCATACAAGATCATTCAAAACTTGCTGAAAACACAGTTAGGAAACAGCCAATCCATCACAGGAGCTATTTCTGCAACAGGACATGGCCGAACTTCCTGAGTACCTCTCTCTGGACCAAAACTTTCCCCGTGTAGGCTTCCCCTCTTCTCATGGCAGCTAATGCAGAGGAAAGGTCATTTTTAATCTTTTTTATTTTTATTTTTGCTTGGACATCTGTTTGCTTCTCTCTGAAAGGATACATTGTTATCCACATTCATCCTGACCCAGCTACTAATCTTCAGTTTAAACTGTTCCCAATTTGAAATCCTTGGCATTACAGGAAGAAACAGGAGCAACTCCTACTCACTCAGATGAAAGGTTTAATAAAACAACATGCCTATTCTGGTCTTCTGACTGTTTCTTCCTGGATTTTACAAGAACAAAACAAGCTGAATGCGCAGCTGAAATACACAGTGATGGTATGGCCCTCTGCAGAAAGATCAGGGTGATGTTCCAAGCCTCGGGCGTGATATATCAAACCACTCCCATGAGGAAACACAAAATTCTGTCTTTTCAGAGAGAATTTCACCTGCTGTCAAAGAGCTCATCAGTTCCATGAGAGGTTTCTGCAAAGTGCAGCAATGTTAACTCAAACACAGGGTTACTCCAGATGAATCTCCTCCAAAATACAACTTTCACTTCTTCCAGCTGGTGAAGACACGAGGAAGTCAGCAGCACTCTCGAAAGGAGATACACCTTGGAGGAGTCACATTCTGTATTACAGTTATGCTGCTCGTGCACGAATGCAGAGATGCTCCCTTTAATCACAGGGCTTCAGTCTCATCCAGGCAACCTGGGCAAGTTTTCCAGAATAACGGCAGAAGCAGCATCTCAAAAAACACAGTGGCAGAAGGAAAACCGTATCTGCTGGGAGTACAGCGTGGTGACAGGCACACAGCCCACACACAAGCCTGAGGAAACAGTCAATGGGAACAATAAAAATGAAATAAAGCTGACAATTCCCGTTATAGTCCCTATCTCCACACTGCATGGGAGCACCACAGCCTTTTAAATGCACTTATCCCAGTCAGGCAACTCTGCGTTATCATCCCTGCTGTACAGAAACAGCCAGAGAAGTGCAGTTTGTCTGGGTAACAGAGAGAACTTGGGTAAGTGAATTAAGCAGGTTGAAAATTAAGGTCTCTCATCTGGAGTGCAGGGGCCGCTCTCCCAGTCCGAGTCTCTCTGCGGCAGCACAGAGCGTGGTAATTAAAGATGTTTGAGTGTCCTCCAGCGTGTTTTTGACATCCCACCGAGCAAACGGACCCAAATTACCTGGTAGCGTGTCCCCTGACAGGCCAGCACTGCACTCACTGCCCTCCCTGGGAACGACAGGAGCACCTTGCTGTGGAATGCACCGCCTGGCTGGGCTGTATTCACTTCACCTCAAGCCCTTGAAATTAATTTCCATTATGGCAATAAACACCACTTAGCTGACATAAGTTGTTTATTTGCAATGTAATTGTCTTCAGAGAGTTGCAGTGTCATTCCTCCTCATTATAAAGGGCCCTGCAGTTGTCTCTGTACAAATCAGTATCGCCCATGGTTTCACACCAATCCCCATGGATTCCCCCCCTCTAATTATTAATAGAAGTTAATATCTTCACCTCAAACGATCTGCTCTTCTCCCTGGGAAAGGCACTTCTTCTGTTGCAAGTCCCTTTTTGCATTATGGCCTCGGTTTTGCAGCAGAAACACATCTGGCCCTCATTAGAAGCATAATAAGGTACTGCTGAATGTGTTCTCACTAAAAAATGCATAAAATTCACACTAAATAATGAAATTGCCCTTTCAAAAGGAGGCTAGGTCATTCAGTCACTCCAAAAGCCTGCCCAAAACCATAAAAAAGCTTCCTGTAGCCTTCTGGAGTGCAGAATTTCACCTGAACACCCCCAAGCCACTGCTCTGCAGGAAAGCCCTGCTTGTAAGAAACCAACAATGAGCACTGGTCTCACTCTTTTCTTCTTTTAACCTTTTTTTTTAAAAGCTCCAGAGCCTGAAAACCACTTTGGCTAGAAACTCTCTCCTATCAAAAATAAATAGTTGACAACATCAGAGACAGGCCTTAAGGCCTGGCAACTGAGAGCACCAGATCCACATGAGTACATGTGCTACCAGAAAAGCCAAATAATCCCAACAATTTCAGTATATCTGCTAGATTTAAAGATTAATGCTTTATATAATTCAATATATGCTCTTTTAGAATTTCAGCAATGGATTCTTACAGCTAAAATTACATGGGGGGAAAAGGGCAAAGCAGTTATCATCATAATCTTGTAACTTCATGTCTTATGACGAGCAAGAACTAGGAATACGTTAGTTGGCAGGTCCAACCTTCTGGGATTTGCAGGGCTGGGGTGGAAATTTGTACATTTGATCTTCGTGTCTTTTTTATTTTCTTTTCTTTTAATGATATGCTCTAAGCATTCAGGAAGAAAGAGAAGTTTTGTCTCCTGTATCTTCATATTTGATGGCACTTGGAGATATTTAATAACTGTAGAATCCTCTATTTAATTGCCAAACGAGATGTCAAATCTTGAGGGCATCACACCTCTAAGCCCACTTTAACCACACAAATATGTTTGATTAGTGAACACAAGGTTCAAGAAAAATACAGAAACCACATCCACTTGAGTGTCACAACCTGCAGACACTGAGAAACACAAGGAATAAAGATAAAAAGCATCCTAACTGGTACCAAAATATTCCTGAGAGTTTACAAAGCCCAGTGGAGCGCTGGAAAGAGCAGGGAGAGTTAAGAGTTTCTGGAGAGCAACATACAAACACTTTCTCTTTAGCAGGGAATTTGAAACGTGTTCAGACAAATGGGTTTTGCCGTGTCTCATCCTGCCTGGCTTTTTAAGGCGTTCCAGCTTTGCTGCTGTACCTGTATATTAAAGAACTGCCAGGTAAAAACGAATTTTTTTTGCATTTGTGAGCAGTGCTGACAGTACACTGCTCAAAATGGGTTTTCTGTAGTCTGCCCCTCATAGTATTAAAGGTCAGGGATGGCAAGGAGCCAAAAATAGCTGTTCTCTTTCCACAGAAAACAAATGTACTGAGCTGTCCACCCACATTTCAGGCAGTTGGGGAAGATTTAGAGTATGGAAACACAGGCTAGAGAGGGTAATCCTGCAGCAGGCAAACACAAGTACCACAGCACATCCAGGCACAAGAAGAGCTAAGGCCGAAGGTTTCTCTCGGTCAGAAGAGAGAAGGTGGCGATTAAAATGAACAAAATTCAGAACAACTTCTTCAGTGCAGTCCCTTCACTCCAATCAGGAAAAAACACAACCCAAAACCAACAAACTCGGGCAAACACCCAAATCCTGAAGTGCTGTATGAAGGGTCAGAATCTGAACTTCCAAATAGCCAGATAAAAAAGAAAAAAAAAATAAAACCAACACAAAAAAACCCCACAACAACAACAAAAAAAACACCACCACAACAAAAAAAAAAAAAGAAACAACCAACAGCCTTTTGTTTTGGGGGATTTTTTTGGAGTTGTTACTCAAACTGAGAAAATTCTGTGGAAATGGCTGTAAAGCAGGAAATGAACATTTTCTGGTTCAATTTATTACCAACACTATAATGACAGCAGCAGGATTCTTGCTAGAAAATGAGAGTAACTTCACAGAGAGCATTCTGCAAGTCAGGCATCCCCGTTCAGTATTTCAAGCTCTAGACTCATTTTTTGTTCGACACAGGAAAGACTTCCCTGAGCAGCTTTATTTCCCAATGACTTCAAATGATTACAGTTTCTCTCCTCTATGCTTTTGCTTTTCCATGTCCAGACTGGAGAAAGCGCCTTTATTATCACACAGCACTGTTAGCAGCTCAGTAATTACAAACCTCTGACTTCACCAAATAAAACATGCTGTAAGTAACTGTGTGAACTTCCTGTAGCACTAAAACTCTCTCAATACGTGGTTTTACCCCTCTTCTGGCAGTCAGAGCTGTCCTCCACCAAGAGAGCAGCACAAATTCAGCACATCCCACATCCACACGCACAGGGGCTGAGGAGTCAAAGGCTGTAATAGAAGTGGGTGCTGCAAAAATATTTCACTTTTAAATCCCTATCTGCAATTTGGTTTGGTTTAAATTATTTCCAAAGCCAAAATCCCAACTCTTCAGAAATAATTTTGCTTCTCACTTATCTGGGAAGAAAGCCAGCCTTAGCAGGAATGGTATAATGATGTCAAGAGAAGGGACAACTTTGTCAGAGGCAAGAAAATTTACCTTCAGTTTACCATCACCTCTAACAAGGTGCTTCTTGCTCAAATCAGAGATTCAGCACTATGCTGGTTTATGGAGCAGAAAATAATTTTTAAGAAGTGTCTAGGGCTGAAATACACTTCTTACAAGTGGAGTTGAGAAAGGAAATGGTGAGCCAGGAATAATCTGAGGCATTAGTATTAATCATCTGCACAGCAGCACTGTTTGAAATACATTATTTAATGGGACTTTCCTTCAAACAATGACAAAAATTATTTCCAAGACTAACAGCGTTGATGCAGGCAAGATGATGGGTCCCCTTCCTCAGCTGAGGCAGGACCAATCCTACAGCGAAGCCTTTCAGCCTTATCCTTCAGGGCACATCTCAAACCACGGAATCTTGCAAAATAAGGCTATTCCGCGAGCAGAATTAGGCTGCAAAGGACCCAGGAGTATTTCCCTCCCACATCCTATGCAAGGCCTGTCCTGAAATGGAAATCAACAGTCCTTTATAGACTTGCTCCATGTCTCCCCAGAGTGGCTGATAATCAAGCAGGGCAGGTAAGGTCCCACAAAGCCTCTCACTTTGTCAAAGCAAATTTCTTTCTCAAAGGATGGCAAGGACATTCCCTGCCCAGGAGGGACAGAAGACTCGTTTTAACAAGCTCACACCACACAGCAGAGGCACAAATTTCATTTCCCAATATTTACAACTCTACTCGGTTTTGGAGAATACCTAAAAATAGGTTTTTCACTGCATTTAATTTTTCTCCCACCCTGTTCCAATCATCCTCTATTTCGACCCTCACAAAGCAGCCACAGGTATTTTTCTGCCTGCAATTGGGAGCATCAGAAATACCAAAACACGAAACAACCCAGAAAAGCCCTTACCCAGCTCTGACAAGAGTCAAGCCACATTGTTTACCCCCCTTAAATAATGAAGTCGAAACCTGAAAAGAGACAATACAGATTAAAGCTTTTAAAGTGCCAACAGCATCTCCAAAAGGACCTTTTAGGGTACACAAAGATACTTTATTCCCTGCAATCTGTGTCGGCAGTGCACAAGGCATTTTTGTGCCTCCTGTAGCTTGTTACCTTCTCCCCCAGCACTTCAGTTTTCAAGAGGGACGCATCACCCATAACATCAGTGATTTCCCCTACAAGCCTTTTTATTTATCCTTTAGTCTGGCCAAAACACTCTTCACATAAGATCCTTTATCCATCTCTAACTTCTCTTGCTAAAAATCTTTCAGAAGTGTTCTTGTCTCTCCACTAAAATAAAAAACAAGTCTCTTGTCACTCCTCTATCCCTTTCTCTAACAGCCTTCTAAACATCCTCCACTGATTTTCCCTTCAGCTTTCCCTTGCCCTCCCTCTGCCTCTCCTCTCATGCCCAATATTCCTCCCCCCCTCCAGGCTTTTGAAAACCCCGCATTGCTAAAAACTTCACAGCTGTGCAATTTGCACTGTCTGGCACTATTTACTGACAGTAAATAATGTGGTTACTAACTTCTGGAACCATTTCCATTACACGCCATCCACAATGCTACAGCTCGGGGTGAAGTTTCTGCAGAGAAGATTCCCTGCTCTGGAACTTTCTCCTTAGCACAAACACTCCCACTGGGGCAGCAATTATAATGCCCGCTTGAGGCTTCACCAGGAACTTGAGATGACAAGTACTCTCCCCAAGAGCTCTAAGCAATCCCTCTCTGCCTCAGGATAACAGAAGTCATACCAGAATAGATGGGGGGGAAAATAGCCCACCACCCAACCAAAATTTGTGAGTTTAAAAAGTAGGGGCCATGAACCAACCAAGTGCAGAATCCAGCTCATCACATTTATCAAGTTCAAAGTATCACCCGGAGATGGCACAAGATGACATTCTGCAGTCATTCCAATAAAACCTTCCCTTCCCAACAAAATCCTGATTTATGACCCAGACTGCTGCTCCAGCCAAGCTTTGAAGTGTGTGAGAGGTGCTTTTTACTATTGAAGACTAAAAGAAAAAAGCAGAGTTAAAACATTCACAACTTATCCTCTAAAGTAAGAGTTAACCCCCTTTATGTGCATCCTAGCGGGACAAAACAGGACAAGGCACCTCTTACAGCCCAAAATCATAGAAGGGCAGGGCACAGAAATCGTTCACTGCCTTTCCTCGGCAATGTCCAGAGGCAGGAATGTCATTGAGGACTCCACTTAAGAAACACTCAGGACAGCAAATTCCACCTTTAGGAGCTACACAAAGGAGCTGATTCAAGGTGAGGGAAAAAAAACCCCACGAATCATCTGCAAACGACACAGTCTAATTTACTGCTCCCCAAAGTTCAGTCTGCCACTCTTCTTGCTCCAGATATAATCGCCAAAATCTGATTTCAATAATTTGTAAATACATGTGGAAGCCCTTCCCCATCTGCGGCTTAATTGGTGACTCATTTCACAGCACTGCTGAAGGATTTGTGCTCTTCCCTTCTTCCTCCTGCTAAATTCATCACTCCATTCTGCTGTGCCATTAAGCTTTTCCACGCCAGCACTGGCTCATCTGTTGCCATAGCAGCCACGAGAAACAGAATGCAACGTTAACAAAAGATTATTCCCCCCACCCCCCGTAATTTATTTATATGCAAGTAACCCACTGAGAGCTGACAATAGCAATGACTTCGCATTCACACTACAGCAAAAGGGGGGTTTTTTACTTTTTTTTTTTTTTCCACACATGTGCTACCAAAAATAATTAAAATTCCTCTGAAGAGGGAAAAAAAATCCTGAACTGCTTAGGATTAAGGAAACGCAGTAGCAGATCTGTATAGGATGCTGATTTGGAATTAGAGCTTGGAAGCAAGGGGCTTAACACATACATACACTGCTTGAATATCCCTCTCCAGAAAGCTTTTCACTATTTTCAACAGCACCACTAGAATCAGTGAGAGGGCTAAACTGTGGAAAAAACCTAATTCCAAGTATTTATATCTAACTAAAAACCTACGGGAAAGGAAAGCAAGCTAACTAGAGAAATACATAAAGCCTTTTGAAAGGCACCTGTTCCTGATACGCTGGTTACCTGCACAAACTGAATTCGGCTTTCAGTTGTTAATTCCTGTAAGAACTGCTCGGGTGAAAGGAGCTGTTTACAGATTGTGAGAGACAAACAGTTGAAGTGAATTCTATCCTGGCCCAGGTGCCTCTCTCTGGTCTCTCCGAAAACAGCCAGTCTGGGTGGAAGGATCCACCGTTCTGGAGCAAAGCTCTTTGCCTGGCCACATCCATGGCAAAATCCTGAGCTAAATACAGAACCTGGAACAGAGTTCTGTCAAAGCATTGCAGGTAACCTCCAATTCGTTGCCTCCCAGGTCTAGAAGATCTGGTATCTCACACACTTTTCTAAAACATCTGCAGCCTATGGCAAAGCTTGGAATTTAATGCCAAAATGAGAAATCCCAGTATTTTCAAGGCATAATGGGCACCTCAGCAGAAAGATCTTATGCTGCCTTTCATTTAAGTGGATCTAGAGCTTGATCTATTAAAAAAAATTGTAAATTAATCAACACTATAAGAATGGAACATTAAGAGAAATCAGAGCAGAACACTAAACAATGCTTTAGGTAAATGCATTCACAGCATGTGGTTTGTGGGTCCTAATGGATTACTATAAACATATACACACAGTCCTACACTACTGTGATGCAGTTTTTCTAAAGACAACAAGGACTAGATCCACGACTGCTCTTAGCTCCACTAAAAATCCATAAAGATGCATCAGTTCAAGCCAACTGGCCGGTGAAACTCACTGGTTTGGTCTTCTTTTTAGAGTGGGAATGGCCCTTCAGACACCTTCAGTTTGCATTAAATAACAACTCAGATGTGCCTGGTGCCTCCAGGGCAGTGCTGGGAGGCACCAACTCACAAGGGTATCACTGGAAAGCATCTGTTTCCTTCGGGTGCCCTTCTGCTCTGCAGATATCCAATGTAAATCAAGGAAAATGAGTCGGCACCATGCTCGGCTAAATTCCATCTCATCCCCCATCCCTACTCTCCCATCAATGACCTTACACTTTAAATGTAAGGGGGAACTCAGCAATATTGGCTACCAACCTCTGTACCCCAACCTCCACCCCAAATTTCTCATTATCCTATTTATTCTGTTTATTTTTCCAGCCATCACACACAAGGTGGTCACTTATAGGAATCTGATTCCAGGGAGGGCAATGGATTGAAACCTCACTACAGAGAACATCTGTATGAGAGATGGGAATATTCCCCCTCCTGGCCCACACTCGAGCCATAACTGCAAAGTTTTCTGTATTTTGTGTACATACTCTGCAAAAGAACAAGATAAGATGTAGCTGAACAGTCAGAATTTGAAATACTAGGAAATAAACAATTTTAAAATAAATATGACAAAAAGACTTTGGAAAAAAAGATTAGTTATATGTGACTTCTGCAGCTTAACCAGCACAGATTGCTGTTGTTGTTGTTAAATCATCTTAAAACTGGAAGCTGCAGCAGCCTGTTAAGCAGCATTCAAACAATTTAAAGCAGTTTTACAACTAAGTAGTTCTTCCTTGAGCTTCTTTATAGAGAGAATATCTGTAACTTACATATATATATATATATATATATATGAAAGAGTAATATTTAAACCAAAGAACAAGGAGCTGAGAAATAGAACATCAACTGTTTTATGCTGGGGAGCAATTCTCTAGAAACCTTTCTTTGGAAAATCTCACTGAGCCAGGTCTAGGTAATGGAGTGCTTGACTTCAGTTAAATATCCGTGTTTTAGATAAAAAACAATCCCAAGATGAAATAACACCTGGACAGCCCTTGGCAGACAATGCCTCAAAACAAGGATGATGCTGCAAAGTTGAATACATTTTAAATATCTGTCTGGGAATAAAGAGAACACTCATTTGCCAGCCCAGAAATTCAATTTTTAAGCAGGAAAATTCCTATACTTTGCTTATAGTTCCCTTTGGAACAGTCTGCAGTTATTAGTCTCCCCATTATTTGATTCCAAGTATCAAATATACAACACATGAATTAAAAATACTCCCCAAAGAAAATGGGTTTTATCATTGCATATCTTTTGACTAACCAATTTCCTAAACAGCTCAATTAGAGAAAGCCTTTGAAACACCAGATGAATTTGGGATGATTAGTTTGCCAATAATCAATGCTTTCATATCTGCTGGAGCCTTTAAAAATCCCAAAGTGTGCTGTGCAGAATCATAAAAGATGAGCTGCTGGAGGTTTATGTTTGAAGTAATGCAGAGAAACGTTTGATTCCGAGGCCCCCAGGCCCCGTTTTCCAGGACATCCTTGGTTTTTTATGGGCAGCTCAGAGTCTGTGCCCTTCCGAGCGTTTCCGACTCCATCGATCGCAGGAACGGACTCCACACACACGGAAAGGGAGGGAAGGGTGTGTGGGAACCCTCGTTTGCAGCTGGAGATCAGGGAAGGAGGAGGAACTTCATGCAATAAAACAGAAATGATTGCAAGCCCCAGAATAAACCAGTGTTCGCAGCTGGAACAAGCATCTGATCCAACCCACAATCCCACCTCTGCCCAAGAGTCAAGAGTTTATTTTGATGTCACCAACAGCAGCTGGAGGAAAGCCAGGAAAGAAAGGAAATGTACAGACTTTTTTTTTTCCAAGTAATAATTCAAAATTCTTTTCAATGAGTTCTGTGTGCCCAGTGCTTCTTTGTGGGCTTTGAACATAAGTGCTCCTAAAACTTTCAGTGGAAGCAGAAAGCAATGCTAAATTTCATGACAATAACGAGAATTCTTCCTTCAGTATATTTCCTTGTTCTATTTTTTCTGTAATTGAGGACATCCCTTTGCATCATGAACTGCCACCACTGTTTTGCCCTAACAGCCATGGAAAACAAATCACAACTACAACATGCTAAACAGAGACAGGTCTCCAAAGTTATTAATTAAAATAGTTCATCTTTCTAAAGTATTTGCTGCGAGGCATAAATTATTCTACTTTAAAAGAAGAATTTTAATGCCATGATTTATTCAATGTGACTATAGGGTGAAAAATTCTGAGTCACCAAAAACACTGAAACAAAGTGGACTATTAAAAGCTCCTTCCAATACACACAAACACACATTTCACTAATTTAATAATCTAATAACCTCAGCAAAACCTAAAGACTCACTCCAGGATGCAGCACTAAGGAAGAGCGAGTACAATATTCTGGCTCTATTACCCACTTCCATTTGTGCTTGCCAAATGCACAGGGCCAATTCCAAACAGCAATACACATAAAGTAGGCTGTTCTCAAAGGAATTCAAAGAGACAAGTATGCTCTTTTGCAATTCAATAACCCACTTTTTCTCACGCTCAAGTGGTGACCTCCTCTTAAATACACAAGTCGCTGAAGAGAAGGTGCAGCCAAAATCCAGCGTTTGTCAGATAAAATAATCTATATTTAAAGAGGCAAGACCAGACAATATGAGCTTCAAATTTCTGTTCACATAAAAGGAAAAAGAAGGGAGGAAAATGGAACTAGTGTTGTGGCCTGAACTCAAACAGATTTTCAACATCTCTTGATGAGCAGAGGAAGGTTAGCACAGTGGAGTCACTCAAACCCGGCAGGTTTCTGACCTAAACTCTCCCTTATCACTTGAGCTATGAATGTTCTGAGATGTCTTCCTGCTCGGACTGAACCCAAACCACTTTTTTTCCCATATGTTATTTTGGTGAAGTCGTTTCTATGTAGCTCCAGTACAGAAATGGGGAAGAACTACAAAGTTTCCTATTCAGAAAAAGAAAAAAATCTAAATCTTAAAAGGTAACAAAGAAGAATAACCAAGCATGGGGAAAATGCCCTTTTACTCCGAAAAGTACAGAGCAATGGGGTGGAATTGACAAAATCCACTAATATCCTGGTTTACATCCCATTTCAGCTCAGCATATGCTTCAAGTTAAATCCGTGCACTCCCCTGAACCCGCAGGGCTGTGCTGATGGCTCAGCAGTGCTGGAGCACTGTCCTAAATCAAGTGCATCTGCAACGTCAATGAGCAGTGGGAACGAAGCAAATTGTTGCTGAAGTGTTTGGCTTTCTGCACCTCCAGAAGTGTGAAGGCTTGTAAAAGGAGCTGAGCAAAACCCACTCACTTGAAAGCTTTCCCTTTCCCATGAAGCCAGCACAGCTCATCCCCAGAGCTGGAAAGGGCTGAGCCTGGAGCACAGGCTGGGCTGGCCAGATTCTCTTCTACTGCAGATAAACCAGGCAAAGGATTTTTTAAAATGCATTTTTAAAAACAAGATGGTCAAATTGTTTAACTTGGACACCAACCGGTTTATTAGCAAAGAAGAGAAAATGGAGCAAACTATAAAAAAGTCTTTAAATAAAACCATGTGAGGAAGATACAGCCCTAAAGTCCTGTTGGTCTTGAATGCAAAATTTCAATGACAGTGATTATATTTTTTCTGAAATGCTGTGAGAAACATTGTTTCCCATCCCCTCCATGCATTTTAAAGTTTCTGAATGTACAAATTATGTGAAAGAGCTCAATTAAAGGATTCAAAACACTCATTAATGAAGGCTGCAACTAACCTGTCACAAAATGCAAGTGAATCACCAACAGCCCTGCAATAGGAACACAAGTTGGTTTCAGGTGTGGTTCATGTTGGCTCAAACATCCTCACAGCCACAAAATGACTCCTTCAGACAGTGAATTGAAAATATCCTCCTCTGACTCGGGTCCATCATCCTAAATAACATTCTACAGCACGTCCTCCTGGTACTGACACAGGAGCCATGAAAAGGGTGACTGGAGCTGTCACTATCGGCACCTGCCTGATCCTTCTCTCTCTCTGTTTAAAGCTGACAAGATCTTACTTAGGAAATTTCAGCTACACATGGAGGCACCGTGCTTTCTAAGGCCACAAGTTACCTGGTAGCTCCTCGAAGCTTTTAAGGGAGTAACAAAAAGGGGAAAAACCACCACAGCACCACTTTAACACCAGTCAGAGGCACGGAAAATTAATTAATTTGGTTTTAAAACTACCTTGAGCCATGGATTTTTTTTCCACTGTATCATTTCAAGCTGTGTCATGTTCACTCCACTAAGTTCTGCAGACCTCACATCACAAGCCATATAATGAATGCTTTCTTCTCAAAGCAGAAAAAGACATTTAAAAGCAGTGTGCAAAAATAATAATGCCCAGGTTGTGGCTTCGATCCCTGCATGGACCATTCACTTAAGAGTTGGACTTCACGATCCTTGTGGGTCCCTTCCAACTCAGAATATTCTGTGATGCTTTGAAAAGGGGTGCTTTAACAGTTCTAAAAAGAAACAACCAGCAACACCCATGAAAAGTGAAAGTATCCTTTTAAAAATTATCTCCAAAAAGCAGATAACTACGAAATCCCCTGGGGGGAGATTAAATAGATAAATAAATTGATAAACAACACTATTTGAAGCATCTTGCTTGACATACCGAAGATTTTTTGCTCCTAGCACATCTCCATTTACACTGGGAGTGGTTTTTTATCAAGACTTCAGGGACTGGAATTCCCTCTAAAATTTTTCCCACGCTGACCTCTATTCCAGTACTTGGGAGACCTTGGAACCACTACACTGTTGAGTGTTGGTTTTACCAGATGCTGCTGCTTCTTCCTAAATGCTGAACAATTTCAAACCCATTTGAAGTCAGCAGGAGCCCAAGTGCAGGAAAGGCACACAGAAATTAAAGTTAATACTGACCTCAAGCTGCTGGTGGCCCAACATGACAGGAGTAGCTGGGACTTATTCCCTGGACTTCTCAACATGGTCTGGGGTATTTCTAACCCAGAGAGCTCTGGCAGAATTGGGTTAAGGAGTGACAACATGTGCCAGCCTGGGGGGACAGCAAGAGGCAGTGGGAAGACGATAATCTCTCACTGCAGCTGAAATAACTTGATGGCTCGTGGCTTAATACCATAACCAAACACTGGGGGAGTATCAAACCACTGGGGGAAAGAGTTAAAAATTATATTAAGTAATAAATTGAAATTTTCTTTTCTTTTTAAAAAGAAAAAAACCTGCAACAAACCACAACTACTAATCACCTAATACAGATTCTAAAAATAAGTCTAGCCAGAGTTAAAGAAGAAAAAAAAAATTCCCACAGATGCAGAAGAAATGAGACAGATGGTGACTCTTACAGAGGAGAACATTCGTGCTGAACAAACATAAATATGTTTTTGGTCAATAACATTTCAACTGTCAGAAATAGCACAGTTAAAAATGACTTACTCAAAGATTCAACCCTCTCCGCTGTCCCTGCAATTCTGTAATTCAGAAATACTGTTGATAACATTCAGATGATGGATCCTCTCAAAAGGTAAATCATATTTAAAGGCCACTTGCCTTGACAGGTGTCTGCTCAGCAACCGCAATTCTTTACCATAATTTGTATTTAAAATAGTGGATTTTACACCACAGAGGTGTCATGATACAGACCAGGCTTGAACTGTGCAGGGGATGCTGCAGGATTGCTGCACCCAAATTATACACTCCCATTTCACCACCTATGGAAACACACCACTCAGTTCTTCCAAGGACAGCAGCACAAATCCACTCAAAGTTAACCAGAAGAGCTTCAGAGATTTCCACAAGAAACTTCAAAAAAAGCAAAACCCAAACAGTTGCTTCAATTCTACACTGCAGACCTGCCCCTCAAAAGCTGGCAATATAAAGTAGCAGCCCTATATTTTTAATTAACATAAAATAAAATTGCTTCAATAAAAGCACTTCAGGAATCTGCATTTGTAACTCGATTAAAAAACAAACCAGCCAGAGGCAAGTGATTTATTTGTTCAGAAGCTGATTTTGGAGCATGTTGTAGTAACACTTAACATGGGTCTCAGTCTTGCTATAAATGAGGAATGTTAGATGAAAACCAGTTTATCTTTTGGCTAAATTGAAAATTATTAAGGAAATTTGTCTCGTCAGTCATTCACCTTTCCTGCTCCTCTTGCTTCAAAGTAATATTTGGGACTATTTAAAGCAACGGTGAGTTTGAGATGTCAAACCCTCCACACATCAAAGGATGCACAAACGTTACTGCTCTGTCAACATTTCCTCCAAAGGATGGACATCAAGGCTGAGCAAAGGTTTATTAGTGCCACTTCAGAGAGATTTATCCCCACTTCCAAAACATGGCCATTTAATCTCCGCTTTCTACACTAGGAAGAGAAAAAAAAAGCAACCTAAAAAGCTTCTAATAACATGGCTAAATAAATAAATTATTTGAAATTAAAAGAACATGAAATTAATTTGACAACCCTTTTTTTTTAACCTTCAAAAAGGTTTATTTTCAGAACCTTAGGAAAATGTTCAAATTCAGCCTTCAGGTTCTGCTGAAGCAAAGCAGCACATTCTGCAGTTTGACAAAGAAATATCTTGAGGGAAGCGAATGAGACATCTCTGCCACGCTTTAGTAAAACACACAGATCCGATAAATCCTGAAAAATTGAACAGCAGTGAACGAAAGACAGGGATGGAGGTTCGGGGCTGCGATATCCAGCTGGGTTACAGCTGGGCCCCCGGCAGGCAGTTGGTGCTCCGGTGACGAACGCTGTGGAACCCAAACTGAAACTCCACGGAAATGTGGCTTTGCAAGGAAGTACCAAGTGGCACCGGGTCCAGTGAACCTCAAACACATTTCCTTTCTGCTGACACCTTGAATTGGCCTGTCCATTGGATTGGAGGCAGCTGGAGCCTCGATGGAATCCCCTCCTCATGGACATACATGCCCTACAGAAAGCCATGGGGGTTTAGGCACTGGCACACCTGGACCACGTGTTTTAATGATCTCCTTGCTGTGGGCAGAACTCCCAGCTGAGGGTCAGCAGGGTCCCAGCGACATTTACATCACAAAGAAGTCCCTTCGACACCAGCAGCACTGAGGCAGTGGCCCTTATGGCCCCTGGCAAGTGGCTGTTCCTGTGCTGTCCCTCTTTTTGGAATGGCTGAGCTGTGAACACAAGGTCTCTCCGACTTGGTGTGTCATCTTCCCCCTCCACTGAATTCCAAGATCCTGGAAAGAACATCCACAGCTAGGAAAAGGAGGAGACTACCAGACTGATGACATTGCAATATTCCTTCAGGCAGGGAACCCTCTGATACCACGATCAGCTGGTTCTACTATGGCACCAGGTTTTTAATCACATAACATTCAGCATGCAGGGTAACACACAGTCACACTTCCCTCAAAACAATGACAATTCTCCCGATTAGCAACAAAAAGGCGTCATATGGCAAACTCTGGATAGCACTAAGTCCCAGTGGGAGAGCAGGGGAACACGTAAGGCATGTTGGTTTACGTCTCCACGAAGGCACGGAGTTGTGTTTACATTTTAAGCTTATTTAAATGTATGGCCTCTGTAAGCAAAACCAGCCCTCATTTAAACACTTTCACAAGGATGTTTTATCTAGTTAAGAAAGCCTCCGAAAGCTGTCTTCTGTATTTTAAGCATCAGACTAGACACCTACATTGCCTCCTCCTTATTGTGCAGTTCTGACATCCTTAATCTCTTCTGTGTGTTATAAACACTGGTTTGAAGAAACAAATTTGTAAATGACAAATCCACACAGATTTTTCTGTTTAGAATCTCTTAATCTTTGCAAAGCTTCAAATAAGTAGAGAATACTTTTCTCTACTGTGTGAAAGAGCCTCACACCACAAAGAACTTAATAACCTAAGTAAAAACCCCTTTCCTTTACATGCTGCTTACCATTTGCATTAAAAATACTACAAGTACCAACATTGAGCCTCCTGGAATGAGATTCTCTCTCCATATAGCTGGGATAGAGTGGAAATACAGGAAACTGGTGGAGGCTGGACCTTCACTCCAAAATTTTCTACCACCTTAACATTTAAGCAGCAGCTGTAGTAGTCTGTACAGGTTTATTGCTTAGAGCTTTTACCGCCATTTCCTTATGACTCAGGGAAAAAAGAAAAGAAAAAGGCAGAGTAGCATAGGCGAGGAATGGGGGAGGAGAAACATTTATTGCTTTCTCTCTACAGCAATGTTCACAAGGTGACTGATTGCTCAGAGGGAAGTGGGACAGATCCTGACACTGTTTTATGGGGATGTAGACCCACACTTCAATCAGAATGTTCCCAGTGAGACTGGAGGAGGCAGAAGTAGAATCAGAGCAGAGGAAACATTCTCAAAGTGTTTGTATACATTCCTAATTTCTCCTTCTGCAAAATTGCAGCCTCTGCTAGGGAAATGACACTAATATAAGCCAGAGAGATGGAAACAAGCTCAGGAAACACAAGCCATCCCCCTGTATATTTCAGGTCCTTTTTTCATATCTCTTTTATGTAACTCTACGCTTGAGCATTTGTTTCACTTCTGTTCACGTTCTTAAGATTTGCAGTTCCGCATATGAAAGGGAAAAACTTAAAGTATTTGTTGAAAAAGCAATAATAGAAAAGCAAATAAATAGTATCTTCATTGCAATACCTACACAGGCCCAGCTGGAAGACAGCAAACCCAACAGCAACTCCTATGGTAATCAGAAGTTGTGCCTGGAAAAGCCCAGAGCGTTTTTCTCCCTTTGAAGCCTTTTCATTTCAACATCTCCCACCAGGGCAAAAAGGATTGATGTATTCTTCCAGAAACCCCATCATCTCAAAGCTCCATTTGCCCAAGTTTTTAAGATAAAAATTTGTCCCGTGTTATTTTTTTTCCTTTTCCACTACAAACCAGATTTTTAACAAAAAAATGGCACCTCTTGACATCATTTCTTCACCATTAACACTGTTTCAAAAGTTTGCTATTCCAGGGGAGAACTAGGATGACTTGGAAGGATGATGTTACACCAGGCTGTATTGGAGAGCATTTTTCCAGTCCAGCAGTTGGCCTAGCTTCCATTTCCACATCATAGGAACCTCTCAGACAAGACACCTCGGAGGGTGCAGGTAAAAAGCTAAGAGAGATTTGCAAGTGCTTGATGCTACTGAGACCCTCAGCCCTTGAAATTCTAAAATCTATTTATAGAATAAAAAAAGGAAGAAAACAAACAGTCACAAACAGATGGGACAAGCAGAATAAAAGGAAAGTGTAAATTGCCTTGGCCGGGGCAATGTTGGAAGATGTCTACAAGTACTTAATAGAGTTAAATGTTTAAAAAAGAAAATCATTTCCCTGTAAGTTCAGACTCCAAGGTGGTAAATAGCACCGTATGCCACACCATATGTCAGTCAGCAAACAACCTTCACAAATCATCTCTCAAAAACCATTCTCTGAAGCTACACATCACCCGTATTTCCCCACATAGGCAGGAACAAGCAGCGACACAAAAAATTCCACACACTGTCCGTGCATTAATCCTTTCAAGCATCAGGCAAACACAGGGCAAGAGTTCAGTGCTCGGAAGGTGCCAATCTACTCCACAAAAAAACAGTGCCTGATACGAGCAAAGACCACACTCGCTGAACCCACACACTATTCCCACATGAAACAAAGATTATTTTTTTGCCACTGTCTTAAGCGAAAAGAACAACCCGAGTTCTTCGGAGGTACTGATTTGTTGGACTTGCTGAGCTCAAGAGCTGCTGAACCAACTGGAGAAAATCCATGCACCGCTTCCCTGAGTTTTACAAGGCCTGTTGCATGGATTTGAACACCACACAGATTAGTCTGATTCAGAATATGCAGCCTTTGGGGAGAGAACAAGTTGCCTATGAAGTTATTTAGGAAAATTAAATATAACAATGAGATCTTTCAAATCTCATCCATACCCTGTCTAGCCCCTCACACAGCATTTTGTCTAGCGATGTGCTAATAAAATTTCAGGCAAGAATTAGAAGGCTTAGAAGTGTATACTTTAACTCATCTATACATGTCCATGAATTAACATGTCAAATAGCTCCATCTTCATTTCTAAAAGTCCTTACTGGGTAGGTAAACTATCAGTGATGCTAATGAGGAATGAGATTTTTCTTCATTTTAAGAAGATAAGAGTGTCCACTCCCAGAAGCTGGCTCTGGTGCAGCATGATGAATGCCTTGCAGGGAGGGAATAAAAGACCTTTCTCAGAGGATCCAGGAGCACTACACGTGTATGCACACAATTAAGGCCAGAAATTAGTTCAAGGAGGCATGAAAACCCCACAAGAAACAACTCCTGGCTGTTACTGTCATCTCACTGAAGCTGCTATTTGCAAAAGGTTTTAAAAACTTGTGAAAGGTAGGCAAGTTCAATAATTGCAGTCATTTTTAATCAGAAGCATTTCTGCAGCGTGTGCTTCAGAAAGGCAGCGGATCTCTGCCTATCCCAAAGCTTATCCCATGGGATTTCACTTATCAGTTATCAGACACAGCTGGTGCAGAACCACGTATTTATTCAGCAATCAAAACCTTTCCTCATTGTCACAGTACCTAGGAAACTAAAACACACAAATTATTTTCCAACTAGTTTGTTGATGTTTAATTTATCACTCTGAACACCTGAGAAGCCTCCAGAAACGAAGTAACGAAGTCAGAGAAGGAAGACCTAGAGAAGATTTTACACCTCATGCATTGTATGGGTTATGGGGCTGCAGTTCCCTAACGAGGATATATTCTGCCCTCTGTTAAATCAAGATTTGCTGCTCTAATGTATCAAAAATGTGGGAGAACAGAACGCATAAACCCAACACAGTTAAACATGTTGTTTGCAAAATTTTGCTAATAAAAATCCCAACAGTATTTAGAATATAAGATTAGGCTTGATAGTTCAGAACTCTTGAAACTTCTCACAACTTTACCATCTGGACATTTTATTTGCACCTTGCATTCAAAACAAACTGCAGTATCCATATGGACCCTTGAGTCAGCCTAAGTCACTGCATTTTGAATGAATTTTAAAAAGACATTTAAACACTCCACAGATTCCTCCTGGGAGCCCATGGGCCAAATAATTGGCCCAGCAGGGGATGCTGCAAAGACCTTCACCCGGAGAGCGCTGGAAGCATCAGCCTGCCAGGTTTCTCCAAGATGACAAGGTCACCAGGTTAAGTGCACCAGGCTTTTCTAGCATTTGGCTCCAGGATTCTGCTGACTTTGCTCTTCATGCCGAGGAATCCTTCAGACCTGTTTAACGGGTTGTCAGCTTTCTGCTTCACCAGCCAGTCCCACGCTCATTCCTCATGCAAATTGGTGCAACCTCTAGCAGAAATGACAACGTCAAAGCATCCACAGAGTTCAGTACGAAAACACCAGTCAGGGGCTACTCATGATTTTGAGGCATTCCAGTTTCTGAAGAGCTATTTTGAGTTTACATAGTGTTAAACAAAACATTAAACATTCTGCCCTTGGGTCTGATGTGAACACTGTGATACATCTCTGCATTTCTCCCGACAGCTCGTGTTTTGGGTTCCTTATCTGCAGCAGTAACCAGTTCTCAATGAACTCCCTCCCACTGTTTGTGAGAAAAATGCACGTGTAACAAGCCTGGATCCCACTGGTCATACGGGATTATTTCAAGACTTTACATCATAATTCCTTCTGAACTGTTTCTCCAGGTGAGTTGAACAGTCTCGGTTCATTTTGCCATTCTTATTTTATTCTCCAAATGTAGGCAATGTACTAAATCTGTTCTAAAACTCCAGTCAGCAATTACCTTGGAAAAACCTTGAAATTCAACATCCACATTAATTCCTATTCTTCTCCTTATTTCAAACAGAAGTAATTAGGAAGATTAGGGAAGGTAGACTGAGAGACACTTTCTGTGTCTATATGATGTGTCCCTACAGACTCTAAAGCCTTACATACTTTTATCTTCCACCTTGTCACGCCGCAGCTGCGACCCAGGCTTTCTGAAGTGCAGTTTTCCATACCTGCTCCCACACAGCAGCACACACACAAACCTTCAGCACTTTCTGCCTACAGGAATATTCAACAGGGAAATTCCAACATGCATATGCATAAGTTAACACTCAGTTGGAAATCCAAAATAATTTAGAACTGCAGTTCTTTATGTATTCAAATTTTTCTGAAATTTTAACACATAAATGAGAAAAGCAATACAGCCTCCAGAAGCAGCCAAAGCTCCCAGTGCCAGGAATCTCTGAGCAACTGTCCCAGCTGGCCCTGACAATGTGGCCCAGAGCAAACCCTCCAACATCTCCATGCTAAGGAGCTTCTTGTCCAAAAGGGTAGGGAGTATTTTTAAGTCTCACACAGGACTGTTATGAAGATTAATTAAGGTCTGAGCAGTGCTTTGAAGATCAAAACTGCTATGCTGTTATTTATTATTAAAGAACAACAAAGCGCATTCTTGTTGTCTATAATTCAACTTCACAGAGAAAACAGTGGACGAGCACATGTTCAAGTGCATAAATTAATTCTCCCTGCCCCAACAAGCTGTGATTTGCATAACTGCATTTTTAGCCACCAAAACCCCATCAGAAAGTCTATACTCATCCCTTTGAAATATTTTAAAGGCCTGAAGGAATATAACCAATAGAGTTTCTCTTCTGATTCTTTTCCAGGATAAGCTTTTCCTATCAGATATTTCTGCCTCAGTTCAGCAATGCCTTTTATCATATCAGGAGCCCTTGGATTATTCACAGGATAACACCAGACATATACTAAAGTGCTTTGCTGAATCAGTTCAACACCTATTCTGCATTCAGATGTTTGCATTCAAAAAGAGGAGCGAGAAACATAGTATGGCATGGTGGGTAATTTTTTTTTTTTGGAGGGGGAGGAAATCACAAGTATTTTGGAGCTCTGCTTTCGGCACAGGTTTTCCCATCAGAAAATTACTAATCTCCTATATAGATTAGTATTTCACAATCAAAGTATTTCAAAAAAATATCCACTGCTGAAAAATACCCAGAAATACTACATTGCACAGCATATGACAAACTTACACTTCTTCAAATGCATGCACAGATACAATTTGAAAATGTTTACTACGTCTTGTAGTTCAATTTTAGTTGTATTCTTAAAACATGGAATCACATGTATTTTGGCAGCATGTCCACACAAAAAACCCACAAAAGGTTAGTATTAACAAAAATTTAAAAAACAGAATGAAAAGCTGTGAATAACTACTCTCAAGCCTTACCACCACAGCCCCGTCTTCCTGATCACACGGCTGCAGCAGATCGAGTTCTCCACCATCCCAGCACCGGGCTGCAGCAGTGCAAATATTTAAAGCAAACAAGGACAGGAGCTGTTGGACCTCGAGGGCGGTGAGCAGTGAAAACTGGTGTAACTGGGCAGCTCCTGCCACCCTCCCACTGCACAGACACTGCTGAGAAAGGGTCCAGTGCCTGCAGGATGCTGAGCACCTTCCCAGTGTGTCAGCCCCCATCACCTATCACAGGAAATACTTACATTTTATTGGATTACTTTTTGGCTCTCCTCCCATTACCTTAGTCTGCTCTCCAAGTTTGCAGCACATTCTTATTAACAACACGGATACCAGATTGTGAACTTCTGTACTTTTTCAACTGCTTTCAGGAGCAAGTTGAGTTATATTTAGCAGCCATATGGCATCCCTCCTCCACACGTTTGCTAGAGATAAGAACTGACAAATTAAGTTTTCTAAAACACCGATCTATATGTTTTCATTTCCAGTTTTAATCGTAGATGTTAACTGCGGTTTAATTGTTAACCCTGGCATTTGCCAAACAAGAAATGCAAAGGGTACCTATAGCAAAGGATGCAATCACAGAACTAAGTTTTCTTGCAATCTAGGTGAAACTATTAAGAAAGCTCCTAAGCTGTACTCCAGACAGCTACATTCTTCTTAAATTAACACAATATGGCTACGTAACTAAATAGCCACGGGTGTATTGGCTTCCTCGTGCAATTGGCAATTGTTCTGTGTATGGATGACTGAGTGCAGGTTACTTGAGCAGCTCAAGCTGCTGCACATCTTAACAGGGGAGAAAGTCAAGAGCACGGTGACAACCAACTCATACCCCATAAAGAACTTCAAAGACACGGGCAACCACCGTACAGTTTTCCCATGCTCCTGGGAGCCAGGTTTACAAAGCTGAACTTCCCTACAGCCCAGCCTAATTTCACAGAAACTGCAGCCAGAGGTTAGAAAGAGATCGACAGTTTTAAGAAGCAAGACAAGACATTTGAGAGCTGCTGTCATCAGGACAGCTGAAAAGGCAGGCTGAACATACAACAAGGATCTACACCAGCCTCACCCTGAGTGCCACCCCATGTGTGCATCCCTCAGGGAAAAGTAAAAAGCGGGGAAGGACTGGAGGCCCCTAATAATTTGAAAGAAATGGATTTTTTTCCTCTCTAGCAGCGAGAGGAATCACTGCTTAAAATCCTTATCTATCAGCTAAATCATCCCCGATGGCTAACTCTTCTCTCTGGTATCTGGAGCTTCCACAACTCCTTCTGTGCTTTTCTGGGGACCAGGGATGCAAGGAACACCCCGAGAAAAGCTCTCACTCAGGTGGCTGCAGCCACGAACATCACCTGCCTGCAAACTGGTGTGGAGCGTCCTCTCCAAGGGCGGCTGCACGAAGACAAACATATTCCGGGCCCCATTCCGTGCCCACTTGTTTCGTACCTAATTCAATTCCTAAGGGGCAAACCCAGCTTGTCTCTTCTGTCCAAAGAACTGCAGAGCAGCTCAGCGTTTCTCCAGCAGGAGAAAGAGGGGCAGACACGCGCATTACACGCGTGCCTGAGCACACTTATGAGCTGCACGTCCGGGCTGAGAAATACAAATGAACAACCGTGGTTTTTCCAGCTGGTATGTTACGTTCGCTACTCGAGGAAAAATAATAAACCCTCGATGCTGCGGTTTCTCTCCCTGTGCACGAAGCCATTCGGAGAATCTGTTCATCCAGTGCAGCCCATCCTCTGCTTAAGCCTCGTAAAATTCATGAAGGTGAATGATAAGGCACAAATCACTGCCTGCAGCAGAACCTTCCCGCTGGACAACCCACTGGAGACCCAACGTGCCAGTCAACACATTCTGCAAAGAAGTAACAATTTTTTCGGAACACTGAGAATTCCCTCCCGTCTTGAGGAGACAGCTACCAGTGAATGAAAAATAATTGTGAAGTCAGAACAACACCAGGAAGCAGGGGAAACAAATGCTTCACATGCCAGAATCCCTAGCACAGAACATTTGAGAGAGAACAAAATGTTTAAGGATGCAATCAATCATTAAGATTTCTCCTGAAAAAGAGAGCGCACACACACTCATTTGTTCAAAGCTTGCCTTGGTGAAAAAAAAGTAAGAATAACCATCCCTGCATGCTTGATTATCAAATCAGAGCTCGGTGGGAAGAACAAGTCAGGGAGTCTTCCAATTAACCAGCTTCTTGGTTTTTTGCTTTAAATGTGGTCATTGAACACTGGCTGGAGAAAGATGTCGGGAAAAGCAGATCCCTGGTCTTCTGGCAGTTTTTCCCATTCCTGAACAATTCCTCCTTCAGATGCACAGCCACAAAGGTTCAAAGGTCCCCGCACCCTTTGTTCTCAGTTCCAGAGTAGTCACAAACAAACTTTTGTTCCTGTTTCTTCAATGAAATAAGCAGCAGCAGTTACCAATGACTGAACTTTACATCTGAAGCTTGCCTTGTGCATCATGCAACAGGAGGACTATGGAATCTCATTTACACTTCCAAAAATAAATTATCAGAACTTTTGCTGAAGTAAAAACCAACTACTCCTTACTGATTCAACCTCCAGTGAACATATTACACCTCTACAAGCGAGGAAGGAGCGACACATTTTGGTTTACAGATTGTGCCAAAGAATTCTTTTTGGTTTATTTGAATATTTATAGCTATTGCTCATTCATTTGTGAGTTTTACAAAAAACCTACATTTTATATTTTAGTGCAAAAGTGGTACCATCATCGATACCTATAAGATGATAATCATAAGGGAAAGTTATGGAAAGCAGTTACTGAAATGTATTCATGGTCCATGAAAAGTTGATATGGAAATTGTTGATAAAATTTGTAAAGATTCCATCAGATTGTATCAGCTGCTATATAAATTTGGGGGAAGAGCAAGCAAGGTGCATTACCGAGCAAGATAACAGTCTTTTTGAAGTCAAAATAAATTTTAAAAACTACTGAAATCACCCTGTTAAAAGACTGATTGTTCCCAGCAGGCAGGAGCTGACTCTCTAGAGATGCTTCTGGTAAAACACAAACACAAAAGGCCTGGCACAAGACTGGTGTTATGAAATCTAATGAAGACATTCATGAATCATAACAAGGAGGAAAAGGGTAAATATCAGCAAAGACTCAAAGGCTCTTGCAACAATTAAAATTGTGCACAAACAGGGTTGTCCAGGTACCTTCTTCATAATAGCCACGCTTATGCTTTAGTGAAGTCTGTAAGAATATGGCCAAATTATAATATTTAGATTTGGAAAACTTCCTGGTTTTACACTGGCATCAAAAAAAACAAACTGCTTTCAAAACACCAAGCACTGCATCTTCTCTTTTTCCCTAGAGAACTCACAGGCACCTTGAGCATTCTGAGTGCCAAGGCCAAAGAGTTCATCTCCCAAATGCCAGGAAACATTGTTACTGAAATTAAAGAAAAAAAAAAAGGCAACAACTTAACTTTAATATTTTAATAGAAATGTTTTTAGTTAGTAATAAATATCTCTCAGATAACAAAAGACACAGAGAACTAAACATGTCTTTCTGCAAGAAGCAAGAATTTTCAAACCACACATCACAACCTAACACCGCCATCAAAGCTATTTTTGGGAGAACTGATTTTCTCAACCTGCCAGTAAGTGATGACAAAGCTTTTAGAAAACCACCTTTCGTCCACGTATCTTAAAAGCAACCCCCCCATTGGAAGAGCTGCCACCAGAAGACCTAAGGCCACGACTGTGGCTGACCAAGCGCGTCCCTCCATCCAACAAAAAACCTCAAGGATATTTAAGCATTTAATTTTACCCTGAAATCCATAGGAAGCCAGGCTCCAAAGTGCTTGCAGTCCTGATTTAATGAATTAATGGTGGAAATTGGAGAAACCCCAGTTCCTCTGATTCTTAATGAGTTATAATGGATACACTAAAAATCAATGCTTTCTCCCCACAAGCATCAGCACTGAGATGTGGGCAGGCAAAAGCCCTGGGCACACCAGGGACAGGATGGAGGGACAGCAACTGCAGCTTCTTCATCAGCAAAGATGGCAAGAGAGCGAATGATTCATTGATCAGTGACTGATGCACAACTATTGCTTCAACCACTGACCTCATACCATGTCAGGACGCACTCAAAATGATGCAACATAGCCACAGAAACAACAGTGAAAGAAAATAAGGGTGCCTAAAACAATGATCTTAAAAAGTGAAGATGTATTTTATTTTCTAAACTCTAGGTTAAAAGCTGCTGAGCCATATTCTTATAGAATATTAAGAGGTGACACTATGAACTCCAGAACTGCACACGTGTAACTAAGCACAGAACAAGAACATCCAGTGAATTACAACTTCAGTGTCAATCATCACCTGACAATACTAAACACATTCAAATTGTGAGCATGATGAGAGTTAACACTCGGTTTAATCATAAAGCAAGACAATAGCACGAGGAAGCACCTACGTGGCACGTCTACCAACCTGATTACAGTAAACCTGGTAGCATTGGTTTATCAGCTTAACCAATCAGCAGGTAATTAACTGTGCATTTAACAACTAGGTAGTAAAGTTTCTTCCCAGGGAAAATCAGATTGGAAAAGTCAACATCAGCTTAAACACGATTAACTTCCTGTCCCACTGCTGGCAAAGCAAATCCAATTTACTAAATAGTTTAAAGGGCTGTTTTTAATTATTTCGCACACTTCCAAAGAATCCAACGCTACACACAAATATGGATAAGCGGATCTACTGCAAGGAGCGCAGACCCCAGAACCACAAAACACCGCTGGAAATAAACACCCAGAGACTTCTTAACGTGCTTAACAGCCCCAGCACTCTGTACTGCAGAAACCCCAGATATTATTGGGGACATTATACCGGAGAGAGACCACCAACAGCTGCAGTGTCCTGTTCTGTGCCACAAAATCCTAACTTGGAGCATCTCCTTCAGACTTCTCCATTACTGCACATTTCTAAAACAATCTTAGAAAACAAATATACAACAAGTAAATCTTGTGAGTGAGATTTACATCTTTTACCTGGTTTCTAGTGGCACATGCACCTCCCTAGGAACATGCACAGACTACTCAATAATCTATATATCTAAAATCTTTTACACAGCAGGAACTGAGGGCTCGCAGACAGAGTGGGAGAAACACAGCAAGGCGCACACAGAAACAGAACAAGGATTCAAATGAGCAGCTGCCTTCCTACACTTCTTACCCAGCACAATAATTAAAAATTGAGAACTGAACTTTTCCAACTTTAATTGTTCAGCAGCAAAGATAACAATAAGTTTTCAGCTACAACACGGATTTACAAAAATAAAACTTAAGCAAAACAAACAAAACCCCACAAAATTAATGCTGAAAAGAAACGGTTTCAGCCCAACCGGGTGAGAATTGCTAAATGACTCCTGACCCGCATCATCACATCCTTGGGGTATGTGATTCTCCCAATTCTGGTTGGCTGGAAAACCTAATCTGCATAACAATAAGTACAAAAAATGGCTTCTCTTTAGTGTCCTCGATGTGCACACCCCTCCTCTCCAACAGCGCTCAGCCAGCCTGCTCAAAGGATTAGCATAAGAATAGAAATCACTGGGAAAATCCACAAGCTCCGACTGCCCAGACTTGCTGACCTGCTTCACCCCAGATACCAAAACGACTTATTTTTCCAAGGAAAGCAGTTATGGACTCTAAAAGCTGATAAACACAGCAATTGGTTTCTCTTTTATTGCAAGAGCAGCTACCAGAGCCCAACAGAGATGCAGAACAACTTCCACTGCTGGAAGCACAGACTCAAGTGCTCAAGTTCAAATTCCTGCACAAGTCTGGTGGGGAAGAATGGCTCCGTCAGGATCAATCTCAGCTCAGCCCGACCTGGTTCATCACCAAGCAGCAAGCTCATCAGCCTTGCTAGTACACAACGCTGCTCCTGCCCAGGGAAGGCTGAACCCGGACCCAGGAGCTGCGGGTGAGGAGCACGCCTGGGAGAGGACCTGGCCCTGTGGACACCACACCTGGCAGAGGCCACCCGTGCTCACAGGCCCACGGCACCAATTCGGTTCTGCAGCCAAAATTTACAAATTTACCTACATCTATCTTCTATCTTCCCTTTCTGCCCTTACCCTGGCACCAGCCAGCAGCTGTGAGACAATAGCTCTTGCCTTGGGCACAGCCACTGGAATCAGAACTACCGCCAACATAAGAATATTTTGAGGAAGTGCGAATGAAAATAATCCCCCAGTTCATGAAAAAGCCAACATCTTCCTCTTATTGAAGAGCAGTTCACAAAGGCCAAGGGAACCCATCCCAATTCTTCTCTCCTACACAAACTATTCTAGCCATAATAAAGTATGAAAAACATCATTTATTTTTGGAAATATGGATATCGGGCTCCTGCAAAACACGCCGAGTTTTTGTATAAACATATTACGGTATCTGACGTGTTTGTTTTGAAATGGGGGAAGTTGACTGGAATCATCCCCATAATGTGGTCTGACACTTCATGCAAAACAATGCACTCAAACAGCAAAATGACATTTCCTTTTCAGAAGTTCACAAAAGAACCAGAAGCCTAGGGGAAAATGGCCAAAGTAGCACTATTCCCCTTTTTTGTTGGATTTCCTCCACTCCCTCTGGGATCCTCTCCCCAGTCAGTAAGTCATCACTGCAATCATCCCCCTTAAATTCAACATGATCAGCATCATTCCCCTCACTTTGCATTACAGAAAACAGATTATTAAGAGCTGTGATCCTGATATTTCACAACCCACCAGCAGCACGTGGCACAAAACGACTGCAACATCCAGCTACAAACTGGACATCAAACCCAAAAACTAAAACAATTCCCTGATGGTATTTCTGCTGACTTGCCTCAGATGTATTTGTCGAGTTTTTGAAGAAACAAAGAGCACTTAAAAAAAACAAACCCCAGATTAAGACCACAAACTGAAAGACTGGCCAATAATTTGCTTCTGGCAATGGACTGATATTTCTTCTGTACATTATACACGGCATTAATGCCACAGTAACACTTTCACTTCTGTTTCCCTAAGTAACAGGTTTTGCATTTTGCCAGACTGACCCCATTTTCCCCCACTTTATTATCTCTATCACCGTATGCTCCCAAATGACTAAAATTTTGATTCTTGCAGCTGGCTCCAAGGTGTTCCAACACTACAGACCCATCAGCTCCACATGCACACACCCCGGTAAGGCTCCAATAAGTTTCACGAAAACAAACTAGTCCAAGCACAAAAACTATTTACTGCTCTTTTATCATGAAGAACACGTAATATTTTACTTACCAGTCAAAATAAGTTGCTCACTCAAGGCTAACCTGATTTTAGAATGAGAAGACATCTGTGCAGTGGGAAAGAAACCGCACGGTTCTCAGTAAGCACAGGCAGGATATTTGTCCCTGTTCTGCAGAAGCTCCAACCTCAAACACTTGAAATAGATTTTAAGAGTCTTGGAAACCAACTCGTTCGGTTCATTTCAAAGAAGAGTGTCTGGTCACCTTTGGATTACAGACTTACAGCTGTTTCTTGAAATTAAATGGCATATTTTAAGCTTCTATTTTGCTGTCTTTCCACTTATTCCTCTCGACTGCCTTCTTCCCAGTGCCAGGACCAACCAACACAACAAACTGGGCGCCCAACACCCCCGGAGGCTGCCCGAGCCTCTGTCCAAAGTGCTGTTTTCTGCACCATCTCATATGGAAAGGACAGAGAAGGAACAAAAATTGACTCGTTCCCATCACCTTCGTACAATCCGGCAGCCCTCGGTCAGGTCGGGAGCAGCCGTTTGCCACAGGAGACAGACTCCCAAGGGAGAGCAAGATGGGACGGACGGTTTGCAGAGGGAAAACAGCACCGTAGGTGGGTACACACGTGCGAGTTTCAGAGGTTCATTTACCTTTTTCCCAAGCTGCCACTGCTCACCCAGAGGCCAGAAGCGTCATGGATCCTTCCCTACAAACCTCACTCCGGCATCCACCGCTCACCTCCCTCTGCAATTGGGCGGGAAGCTCACCGAGATAATTGGGATAAACCCCCTCCCCGTGAGCACACGCGGAGCACCTGTTGGGCGCTGCTCCGTGTCACGGCGTCCCCGGAGAGGGCTGTCCCCGGTCGGGGCTGTCCCCGGACACGAACCCTGCGTGCCCGCAGCAGCCCCACAAAGGGCAGCAGGACAATGGAGCCGGCACAAAGCCGCGTCCCCACGCCGAGCCCCACGCGGGGACGGCCCGCACGGGCTGCAGTGCCCATTATCCCTCCTCGCCGCCGATTGTTCCCTCCACACGCGATTTCATCCACCCGGGAGACCCCCGCGGCACGCGCGGAGCTCCAGGGGCGGGAAAGGAGGAGGGAGCGGGGGCACAGCCCCGGGACGAACAAAACCCGGCCACGACAGACCCACGAGTGCTTTTATTCGGGGTTTTTTCCTTTTTCTCTCCCGCCCATGGCGGCGGCGGCCGCGGCACGCGCCCCATCACCCACCCCAGCGCCGCCCTCGCGACCTGCAGGGCGCCGCCGCGACACTATCGCGACACTATCGCGACCGCCGGTGCCATGCCGACCTGTCCCCTCAG
>VZTA01028627.1:124345-151591 GCA_013398855.1 Mohoua ochrocephala
GGATACAGGGAGGGAGGGAGGAAGAAAGAGACGGAGAGAGGGATGGGCGGGCTGGAGGACGGTGCGGTGTCGGGGTGGCCGTGAGGGGGACACGGGGGAGGGAGCTCAGGGTGCCGGCTCGGGCTGGCAGGGGAGCGTATCCCTTTCTACAACTCCCTGGCAGGAGGCTGTAGCCTGCTGAGGGTCGGGCTCTGTCCCCAGACAACAGCGACAGGATGAGAGGACATACATTTAACCTGCTGCAGAGGAGGTTCAGGTTCAGCATCAGGAGGAATTTCGTCACAGAAAGAGTGACTAGATGTTGGAAGGGGCTGCCCGGGGAGGTGGTGGAGTCCCCATCCCTGGAGGTGTCCAAGGAATGACTGGAAGTGGCACTCATCTGGGCTGGGTGACAAGGTGGGTCGGTCAGAGGGTGGACTCAATGGTCTCGGAGGTCTTCTCCAACCGAAATGACTCTGGGATTCCGGGACCAAAGCCACCACGCCTGGGCTGCAGGTGATGGGGCAGATGTGGGTCTGGGCACAGGGAAATGTTTCCCCTCAGTGTGGGAAAGCACTGCCAGGTGTGCCCGGTTTGCGGCCAGGGTGAGGGGCAGAGGGTGTGAGGGCTGAGCTGGAGTGTGAAGGTAGTGGGGTTATTTCACAGAATCCCACGATGGCTGAGGCTGGAGGGGACCACAGAGGGTCACCAGTCCCAGCTCCCTGCTCCAGCAGGGCACAGGATTGTGTCCAGAGGGTTCTGGAATATCTCCAGGGAGGGACACGCCACACCCTCTCTGGACAATCTGTTCAGTGTTGGTCACTGCACAGGGAAGAAGTTCTTGTCATGTTCAGCTGGAACTTCCCATGCATCAGTTCCTGCCTGTTCCTCTTGTCCTATTGCTGGGTACCATGGAGCAGAGCCCGGTCCATCTTTTTAGCACCCCCCTTTATGTATTTATACACATTGATGAGGTGCATTTGGGGTTGAGGGGTGTGACAGGTGCTGGGGCTGGTCCAGAGGCAGCAGAAGGGATGGAGCTGGCGGGGCCTGCAGTGGCTCTGTGTGTGCTGTAGCGGGGCCAGGGCTGCTCCCTGTCACAGGATGAGGGGGTTGGAAGGGACCTCTGGAGATCAGCTGGTCCAACCCCCCTGCCAAGACAGGGTCACCTAGAGCAGGTGACACAGGAACATGTCCAGGATGGGTTTTGAATGTCTGAGTATGCAAAAACTCACCAAAGTCCTGAAGTTTGTTTGGGTGTTTTTTACTGTGTCTAAGGCACACACACCCCCTCCGAGTGGGGTCCCAGCCAGGAGGGATGTACCAGGTACCTGCCTGCACCACAGCCCTCCCATCTGTGGGAGTGCAAGACCAAGAAAGGTGTTTTATTGCAGTCACAGACATGTTTATCTGTCGACAGGCCACTTGCACACCCTGTTCACAATGCAAAGCCTTCCCCTCTAGTTGAGCTTTGAATTTATTAAACCTGTATGAGACAGTGTTGCTTTATCAGTAAAAGTTAATTCGCACTTTTAAGTGAGGTTTAAGTGTTAGCCACAAACGCCTTCCTCCAGATAAGTGCCTCAGCAAGGACCTGCTGTGCTTTAGTTAGAGGATCTTTTGGATAGAGCCGTTACCCGCATGTTGTGTTTCGATGGCTGACCCTGAACCACTTCATAATGTGCTTTATGTGCTTTACTGTTTCATTAGCGTGGCCAGGAACACACGACTCGACCTTGCTGTCAGTAGAACATGTGGAAACCTCTCCCTGATAATTCTGGCATTTGGTCACCGCAGAGGTTACAGGTCTGATTGCTGGTGGTGTTTACTCCTCCAGCAGTGGCACTGCCAGGCAGTTATCCTGGGAGCACTCCCTGCCTTTGGCCAGGGCCACGGGGTGAGAAGCACAGAGTGGGGGTATGGATCCTGCACCTGGCATTCAGAGAGAGCTGCGTGTGGGGTGTGCCTGGCCTTAGCCACATTTGCATTGCAAAGGCAAATACGAAATGGCCCACTTGATACATTTTCAGAAACGTTCTAAATGAAAGGCATAGTTGAAACTGTTCCACAAGCCGGATTTGATGCATTCTGGTTTTCATTCCATCTGTGAAACACTGTAAATGAAGTATACAATCTACATTAGGGCTGTGGTGATACCAGCTACCCAGAGTGTTTGGATAAATGATACCACTGTTTGCTAATATATTGGGTGACTAAGAAAGGCAAGCCTAGGCATGCAGAAATTCCAAGTTGTGAGTTTTAATTTAAAGGATTTGAAGAATTTTCAGTTGTTGTGATGAAAATTTTCAGAGCCTGTTGTGAATAACTGATGGTAACCGTAAATGTGCAGAGTCTGGAACAATAGCTCTGAGACATGTGAACTGCTCCACGTCAGCATATGCTGTGCCAGATGCCAACAAACAAAACTGGAGTTAAGAACATTGGTGGGGCTGGGGCTCCACGGGTGAGGAGACAGCAAATCATGAAGATGTTGCACCATAGTCCCTAAAATGGGGAAGAGCATAATTATGTGGGCTAATAAACAAAAAAGGTGGCAGAAAGTATACAAATTACAGTGATGACAAGGCAAAATGATGTGATGTATTGTGCTATCTACAACTCTGGTCCTGTCAAACCTGACAAGTGAATTAGGATGAGACAGGACAGTCCCTGCATGGCTCACTGCTGATAAACCTCAGGGTGCCAGAAGCGGTTTGTTGGCTCCGTGTTTAGGAGAGAGAAGATTCAGTAATGTGCAAGAAGGTGATCCCTATCTATCCATCCCTGATTTGGGTGACTTTGAAATTCCTGGAGGAAAGACACCCGGAGCATCCCCAAGCAGCTGAGCCTTTCTCTCTGTCATAGATGCCATCATCTCACTTTTGTGGTTTTGCCTCTTCCTGATTTTGACTGGCTGTTGCTGCATGATTTTTGCAAGGCCTGTTTGTTGCTCTTCCCTAGCAGAGCATTTTTCATTATGCCTGTCTAACTAAAAACAAATGGTGGGCTGCATGTGGGAATGCAGCTTGGGAAAACTGGAGATCAAAGAAAGGTCTTGACTCAGTGCTGAGGATCCCGCCTGAATTTCCCTTTAACTGCCTCCCATCAAGCTGTGCCTTGTGATTTGAATCTCACTGCCTTCGCTTTTGTGTCTCAACATCTTTGCTTAAAAAGATAAATAAATAAGGGAAGAATGTTTACCCCTCCCCCTTCTCAAACTTTCTGTTTCTTGTCAGTTCTTGGTCTTGCTAATTTTCTGGAAAACTTTAATGGCTCTTGGGGATGCCAGGAAATGCTTCACCAGCACAGAGCCCTGATATCCAGCTCTCCCAAACAGGAAAGGACTGATCTGAGCTGCTTCAGCCCTTGCCAGTGATAGGTTGCTGTTGTGTGTCCACAGGGCTCATCTGCCCATTCCATGGATCTGAAGGTCACTTGGCCCTCATCACCTCATCAGCAAGTTAGCCAGGGCATCCAGGAGAAAAACTTTCCCAGAGGATGAGAGGAAGGGATATGACCAGGTGGCAGTTCCTCCAGGTCTGATTTCTTGGTTTCAGCTTTTAGAAACTGGTGCATATCTATTTGTTGGCAAGGGTACCAGTTTTTTTTTATCATGAGTGAGAATTTTTGATCCATGTGGTTTTCTCTTTCCACTGTATATTTTTTTCCACTGAGGAAGAAGGTGAGGGAAACTGAAGGGGATTTTGCCTAGCTTGGAATTGTTGGGGTTTTGGGGGTGGCTTTTTTTGCCTGGGAATGTCAATGGCAAGATTGCTGAGAGAAGCTCTAGAGAGCAGCTCTGTGCTAGCTGGTACAGAATTTGGTTCTGGTTTACATCAGCTGGCCTGGCCGTGCTCTGAGATGTTGATGTGAAATAACTGTATCTTCCCTTCCTTTACTTCATGTTCTTCTTCTCTTAAATATTTTTCTTGGAGGGAAACGATAAATATTTCAGAAAGCAGTGGCATTCGGAGACTTCTTCTGAGCTTTGTATGTTTGTTCTGAGAAGATGCTGATGCCAAACAGTGCTAGACTCTGTTTACAAAATAAACTGGGACCACAAGGAAGACATGTGAAAGGATAAAGGGTGGGGAAGGGAAGAGTGAGAGACGATGTATTTCTGTTCCTGAAAGCTGCTCTGCATTTCTATAGCACCTTTCCTCCCAGTGTTTCAGGGCACAGCACCAGCATTAGTCATGGCTCATGCCAGATTTGGGAGGCGAGTCAGGCAACTCCTGCCACCCTTCAGAGGATGAGTCTCGGGGATATGAATAACCCGGGGAGAAAGGCAAGTCCTTTCTGGAGCCGGGTTGTGGCAGCTTGTGCTAGGGGTGGTGAATTTGGGCTGGGGCTCCGAGATAATCACTGCAGAGACATGAACAGAATCCTGACAGTGGTTTTGCCATCAAGAAAATGGCATGAGCATAAAAATATGACTACTTTCATTAACTTCAGTTTTGAGCTAATCTTCATTCCTGCTGGAAAAGCGAGTAATTCTGTTAGGATTGGGATATCAAGTGTGAAATCTTGCCTCTCTTGAAGCCACCAGGCACATTGCTGTTGAAAATTGAAGCCAGACTCTTTCTCAAAAGTAGATATTAATGATAAGAGCAAGAGATGTCATCTAAGTAACTTCAGTAGCAAATTTGGCATGTTTGAGAAGACTCTGCGGGAGGACAGATAAAGGCTCTGTCATTACCAATATTCCAACTCATGTTTTCAGAGAATAAAAATATCTTTTCCTGGCAATGGGTGTATTGACTCTGTCTGGCTCGTTGCTCAGCTGGTCACTCTGTGCCAGGCTGTGCTCCATTCCCCAGTGGTTTGTTTTCAGACATCTCAACTCATGGTCATCAGATACAGTAGATTCTTTTTCCCTGCAGTATTTTATGGCTAGAATATTTGTTTTTAAATACGAGAATCCCCCTGACTCATGCAGGACAAACCCAACAGCATATCTATATTATTAAAGCTGCTCATCCTTGGAAAAGGGAAGGGTGTGGTGTTCACCAAGTGAGAGATATCAGTCTGTGACTGGTTTTTGTACCTCCTACACCCAGGGACTGAGCCATGAGTACTTGTCACTGATGATGCCACAGCTTGTTGCTGTTGCATGATGTTTTCTAAAAGCAGTGATAAACAGGAAGATAGCTAAACAATGGGCATGTCAGGTGTGATACTCGTGTGTGCATGGTTAGAAACAGAGTTCACTAGCTCAGAGATGGTGTTTAGGATTAAAAACTCCTGGTGGGGAAGACTCCCCAAGGTAAAACAGCCGCCAGATTCGAAAGCGTCATTGGTACAGACCCTTTAGCTGGGCACATTTCTGTACACACACGGCTCTGTGAATGCAAGTGACTTCTGGAATCACAAAGATAAGCATTCAGAAAAACTGAGATCAGATTTTAAATGAGCCATTCATTTAGAGTATTTAGGAAAAAAATTACCGTCCTCTGAATTGGTTTGGCTGAAATAGTCACTGAATACTCAAAATGCTTGCAAACAACAGTCTAAATTTGCAATATTCTGTAGCCTTTACCCCAAGAATTGGACATTTTCCCACCCTTTAAAAATTATTACTATTCTGTCATCCCTGTGGAGAGCATTGTGTTTGGTCACATGGGACAATGAGAAAGATCAGAAATGTAACTGAATAAATTGATTTTTAAAGCCTTGAACCTCAATGTTTACAAAATACTCTTAGTGTACACTCAGTCTCTGGGCCTGTGCATATGTAAAGTTCAGCTGTGTATAAATACAAGCAGAGCAGAACATTACTTTTTCTTCCAGCCTGTCTCTTTGATGGTCAAATCCGCCCAGACGAGTGCCCAGGCTGCCGAATGGAATTCTTCTGGTTATTGGGCTTCTCCTTGCGTGCAAATATGATGCTGTGCTTGGGACAGAGCAAAACTGCTCTTTTGACTGCCTGCTCTTTAATCCTTCCTTCATAGTCTCACAAATGCTCCTGGAGCTACCCTGCCATGCAGCATCTGTGAAATCGAGTGACTCACTGGGTCAATCGCAGGCTGTTTCTCCCAGAGCAAACTTGGGGCGAGCGCATTCCAGCTGGTGACCTTGGTGCACAGGGAAGTGGGAGTGTGTTGCAACTTGTTCACACAATGTGTCTCTTTGAGCCCCTTGTGCCGCATTTGCTCGGAGGTTGCAGACTTGCAGTTCCGTTGGGATAACCTGGGACAGACCCCCCCGCTGCGGGAGGGGTTTGCACCACCAGTTTTCCAGGCAGTTGCAGGCGTGGGTGGAGAACTGGCACAGCTCGCTCTGGTAATGAGAGCAGAGATTGAGAGGAGTTAGGGAAGCAGGGCTCTGCAAGGCTTAGCACTTGGGCACCTCTGTGACGTGCTAAACGAGTGCTCAAAACCTCTGTTTAGTAACTTGACGCTCGGGTATTTTTTCTGCGGAGAGCTGACCCTGGGTTTGGGAAGTAGGTGTGAATTAGGACACGCTGGTGTTACACACAGCCCGCGAGGAAAGCACTGAGAAAGAACACGAACGTAAAACATCGTGTACACCACTGAGTGACTGAAGATGCTGGGCTGAGGGAAACCCAACCAGGCCCTGGAATGCAGCTGGAAAAGGATATCCAAGGCACTGTGGGATGGAGAGCAGAAGTTCAGGGTACACCAGCCCCTGCCTTGTTCTCACAGAGACCGATTCAGTGCTGCTCCCCACCATATTTCATGCAAATTCCGTTGTGTAATAATTTGTGTATTTATGACTGTGTGTGGCCAGGGCTGCCTGTTCCTATTCCTGTCTCTCCATTGCCTGGAGTGAGTGAATGTGGCAGATTGGAGCAGGCCTGAGGTTTAGCTACACAAGCTGGACAAGTATCTTATGAGAAGTGCACCGAATCTTGGATTTTTAACCTTAGATTTTCTCCACCTCTGATAGAGAGTGGCTTAACCCCTGATGCAGGAGCTGTAACACCCAGTTGTTGTAATGATGATAATTGTGGCATTTCCTTATAACCAAATGTTGGACGTGGCTTGGCTTTGAGTTGAACTGCTGCAACCCTGAGCAAGTGGGATGAAGTCCAGAGGCTCTTTAGTTTGGAGAAATTATAAGAAGTTGCAGGATGACTTAGATAGGGGTCTGAAAACATCATGGGAAGGAATCTGGAGGTGAACTGCTGAGATGGGGAGAGCTTAAAACAAAGTGACGGCTGTCAGGGTTGGGACTGGGATGAGATCTGAACTCGCCTTCCCAGTCACACCCACTGAGTTACATTCCTGCAAGAAGGGCAAGTGAAAGGAGGGGAGGTGGGGGGCTGCACGGAGCAGGTGCCAGAAATGGCCTCTGGTTCCTGCTGGCAGGAGCAGAGCTGCTCTCTGGAGCTGGGATGGACGTATGGCATTTGAGAAGCCTCCAGGAGAGCCTGACAGAGCTGTCAAGTGCGAACACGTCACACGCCGTGCAGATGCTTGGCGGGCTCTGGCTTATGGAAACTTGTGGATGCTTTTTCCCCTCACATGCACTTTCGACAGAGCCAGATCCAAGAGAGTTGGTTTTTGGGGAGGAACTAGTGAAATGCTTAACAAAGGAAGAGGCTGTACTGTCCCAAGGGCTCACGAGCAAGCAGGACAGAGCCAGACCTCATTATTTTGCTGTGTCCCATATTTATCTTCCATTTATTCCTGTCCTGAACTGGAACACTTCATCTGATCATCGTGTAATCCTGACGTGACGAGCTCACCCCTGCACTGTGATGTTTGGGTTGGCTAATCAGCACGGGGAAATCAGTGAAACTTTTGGTGAAATCTTCAGTGAAATCTTCATCCACCTTAGAACCCGAGTGCTGAGGCAGCTCTTTTGCTGCTCTGTTGTTGTTTGGAACAACAACAGGGAACTGATCCCACATCTAAGGAAAGAGGGGTGATTATTTTTCAAGCTTTTGTTAAGTTTTTTTTTTTCTTCTTCACAAATCTACTGTGAAGCTCAGGGGTGGGTAAAACTTCCCAGCAGTCACAGTAAGAAAAGCCACAACTGAACCAAGTTCTTTTATTTGGCCGTGAACTCTCCAAAAGCTCAGGGTGGTTACTTACATCAAATGCACAAACTGAGAATTCCTGTCTTTACAGACTTACAACTAAGAGCAGGATTTTTATTTTCCTACACTCAGCTCGGAGCTGGGGGAAGCCCAAGTTGATCCTGACTTCTGACAACTATATAATTACAATCAGCAGCAGTTGCTGCCATAAGATACTGGTGCTAAACAGGAGTTAGTGCTGCATATTTATCCAGAGGATGAAAATATCTACAAATATCTATAAATATACTCAGTTATTATTAGAAGTAGTATTTAAATCTTCTAGTGCTTGGGTGTCCCAGATATCAACTGATGGAAGGGAAACCTCCACTTGCAAATGAGTTGCTGGGTAATTTTTCACAAGTTTTGCTGCTTCAGGGTAGTTTTCATGCGCAGGGCACTCATTTCAGCTCAACTATTCCTCTCACCTTTCACAAAACTTATTTCACACGTGTAAATATTTGTGGCAACTTGCCTGTGTTGTGTGACCTTTACCCAATGACAGAAAAGCTCTGGAAGGCTGCTGATGTTTTAGGGCACATTCTTTAACAAAACTAATTAATCTAGCACTCAACCAATGGTTATTTACACATTTAATTTTTTTTTAAGGAAAACTACATTTGTTAACCCAAGACACTGGGTGGTGATTTGTTTAAGCAAATAAACTACACTGTAGGAATTTAATAATCTTACAACTAAATGTAAGAGTCTTTTAAAGTGAGTATCACTTACTCTCAGCCCTCACAGGCTCCCTGTACCTGGCTTTGGGCCTCGCAAAGGTTAACGCAGAACTATAAAGCTGAAGCTTTTAGAACAGCTAAAAACTCGGTGCTTACCTTCACACAGAATTTATAGCAAAAACCTACTGAATTACTTAGTAATGATCTGAAACTTCACCCTGCCTTTTGCTGAGAGTCAATTTGTAATATTGCTGCAGTAAAAACCAGAAGTCACAGTTATTTTTAAGGGCAGGCCCGACCTCAACACATAATTCTTTTAGACTTGTACAGGCATTATTTAACTTATAGTACTGTGTAAAAACCTTAATCTGTAGATTAAAAAAAGGTTAAGGCTGCAAAGTTTAACCTGAATGAATGGGCTAGAAGAGAGTAGATAGAAAGCTCAGGATATGAACACTGAATTTACCAGCTCTGCAGTTTCAGGTTGATATTGAGCTGGAGAGCTTGGCAGATGCCAGGACTACAATGCTGGGAAAAAAAGGTGATTATTGCTGGCGTGTGTGAGACTTCTGGATATTGGTATTAGCCAGCCTGAAAGTCTGGAATGGGAGAGGGAGAAGTCCTGAACACCAACCTGGACTAAATGGTGAGTTAGTAGAAAAGGTGATAAGAACCGAGCACAAGAGATGCGGCAAGTGCAACAGCAGAGGTGAGATGTTCCAGCTCTCTGTCCCTGCAGGGCATCGCCATTCCAGGGTGAGTAAAGTTCCCCTGGAGAAGACTTCTGAAGGAATTGAGCTGGAACCAGCAGACTGAGTGTTCCAGACTTGTGTGCAGCCAACAGAGGCTCCTCTGTCCCTTGGGCACTGCTCAAGAATCTCAGATGAGGGGAGGAAACATCGCAGAGAGCCAGAGAGCTTCTGGGGCCAGAAGAGACAACCTGGGGGAAAAAAACACTGGAAGGAAGGGAGAATTTGAGGGTGGCTTTGGGCAATGGCTAGGACAGAGGAAGTATGAGAAATAAGCAGGGAATTTTGCTAAAAGGTTCCTTGGCTGATTGATCGAACTTACGCTGGAGAGAAACTGGCCTTAGGTCAAGTCTGCAGTGCTTTTATGTGATTGCTCTCCCTCTGAGCATCCTGGAATGACAGCTGGGCCAGGCACTTCGGCCTGTGGGCAGCAAACAAGAAAGGCATAAGAAATGTCCCTTCCAAGGACGGCTCCCCAGTATATCCTGTACATGCCCGTTCAGGACTTGTGAGTCTTTTTTACCCCCCCGGCTCCTCTGTTAGAAGGTGAATAGGAATTTCACCCACCTCCTTGTATTTGCAATTTTGTTTAAAAATGCTGCATCATCAGTTGTGGCACTTTTTTGGAGCTCATTTATGATATGGAAACTCTCCGGCTGTCCTTGGAGCAGAGCCACATGCTACCAGCCCCTTGAAAATACATGTTGATTAAATATGTAGGTCAGAAAACAGAAAGCATGTCCCGATTTATTTAGTAGATGGGAGTTTTGTTGCCTAGTGCTCTATCATTGGAGCTGCTGATCAGTTTTTGAAAGTAATATGGTAGTAGCTTTGTTCTCAGCTCAGAGATTAAGGAAGGTCACCAGGTATTGCTTCCCAAAGGGCAGGTGCAGGTTATATAGGGATAGAACTCAGGGGAATGGCCTTAAGGTGGAGGAAGGCAGGGTTAGATAAGGAATTAGGAAGAAATTCTTCCCTGTGAGGATGCTGAGGCCCTGGCACAGGGTGCCCAGAGCAGCTGTGGCTGCCCCTGGATCCCTGGCAGTGCCCAAGGCCAGGTTGGACGGGGCTTGGAGCAGCCTGGGACGGTGGGAGGTGTCCCTGCCCATGGCAGGGGTGGAATGGGATGGGCTTTAAGGTCCCTTCTAACCCAAACCATTCTGGGATTCTATGATTCAGTGGCATGAATAAATAAAAATACCTACCAGGGGATGAGGATGAGGATTGCCCTGAGAGAAGATTTGCTAGCAAGCAGCAAAGTCTTCACAATCTCTCTCTATTCTATAAATTGGCTGAACACAAACCAAAGTGCTTCTCCACAGTGATATCAAGCCAAAAAATAAGCCTGAAATCCTACTGGCAATTGTTGCCCGCAAGCCTTCATTATGGCCCTATTTTCTTCCTCATCTTCTAGCCCCGAAGGAATTGGCCAGGGAGCTTCTCCTGGCTGGCTGGTTTGTGCTGACTGTCCTCCCCAGTTGTGCTCTCTGTAGCAGCCTCACACAACACTGAGTAAAATTAAAAACATGTCTGGGGCTGACTGAATCATCCCTCAGTAGCTCAGTGGGCAGCAGATTTAGGAGCTAGATTTGCAATGAGCACTTATTAGATTGTGTGTCTTCTGGGGATAGCTAATTTTTTTTATCATCAGATTCCACGACTTAGCAGCATAATTAGCTATTAGACATATATACTCCATTCAAGAGCAGCTTTTAATTTTTTTTCTAAGCCTACTTAATCTAGGAGACTTTCTTTTCTCATTTATAGGGGAGTTTTGCACAGTTCTTCTGACGAGTGCAGGATAGCCAGTGGGAACGAGACCTGTAATTAATGCATTGAATGCTCAGTGCGAGCAGAAGGCTCTTGGATGAAGAAACTCTTCTGGCTCTGTCAGGTGCCTGACAAGAGGGCAAACACTGTAGTCAGAATGGTGGAGTGTGCGAAATGGTGAGGTTTACACCCTGCAAATCCATTTCATGTAAGGTATTGAGGACAGGAGGGAAAATTTCGTCTTTCCCTATTCCCCTGAATTTTGAGCAGTCACATGTGCATGACTCTGCACTTTCTCAGCGAGAGCTGATTCCCTGGCTTTCTAGTAACAAAAATAAATTGAGCCCAGTGTCCTGCCCCCTTTTGTAGGTGTGCGTGCGTTGAGGGGGTGATGTGTTAAAAGGGAGTCCAGCAGTGAGAGCCTGAACTGTGGGAGGTCCAGATTCAGCTGAGGGTTGCCAGAGACAAGCGGTATGGATGTGGTCACGTATCCTCACTGTGCTCTGGCTTGGCATCCATGAAAACAGCTTCACAGATTCTGTGGTAAAATGAGAGCCCCTTGGATGTTGCAGTGTTAGGGTGTCTTGTTGGTTTGTCACAAAATGTTAAAGGTGGTGGAAGCCTGGAGTGGGGATGGTTGTCCCTTTCAATTAAGTTCTTCTTTTATGTAATGCTACTGGGTTTATTGCTCAGGAAATATCTTTGTTTCTCAGCTCTCTGGCTGCAACGGTACCTGCCATTTCTTGCAATTTACTTCGGAGGCTGTTTTCCAACTGCCTTGTGTTCTTGGATCAGATACAACCCCCTTTGATTCCCGGTGTCCTTTTGTCTTTGCTCACTTGGCTCTAAACATTTTGTTCCCTGAACACGGGCCCAGGTTCTCCACTCTCCCATGCTGCAGCAAACCAAACACTGCTTCTGAAGCAATTAGTTAGGAAGCATTGACACACACAAGGGGAATTAGGACTCTTGATTGTTAATTTTTCCCCAAGTTTTGTCAAGGATTCTGTACTGCTTTTCCCAAATCTTCCAGTATTAGTTCCAGGACTGAGTGAGTACGCTTTGCCTGGTGATAACACACGTTCTATTTCCAGTTATCTGCTCGTCCTTCACTGCCTTGTAGTCGCAGCACAAGCCACACCACCGGTGGAGCTGCCTTGCTCCTGCTGAACTCAGCTGGATGGATATCCCAAAAGACAGGTATGTCCAGATAGCCCTGTTCCCAGGGCAGACAGAAAACTCACTTATTTGGTCACAAGACACTCAAAACATGGAGTGAAGACTGGGGCGTCGCTGGTACAGAAGGGTGCAGAGTCTGCAGCAGGGCTGGCTCGCAAGTTTGAATCTGGAGGTGAGACCTCTGCGAATGGTTTCCTAGAGGAGTTTGCCAGAAAGAAGGAAAGAAATTACTTTCTTGATGTAAAAGCTACTTTTCTATTACCTCTCCTGATCTCCAGGGAAGAGTGGAGGTGGCAAAAAATGGAAAATAATTAAGGTCTGAACAGAAATAATAACTGTCTTGAGGTCTTTGGTGTTATTTTGTCACAGCTTTCTTCAGACTGAGTCCCTCTCCTATTTTATTGCTGCATTCTGTGTCAAGAAGGGACAACCTCACAAACTGATATTTGGGCTAAAATGCTGTTTTCAGCTGCACTGTGGCACTTTGGTCCTCATCAGCACCTACCTGTCCTGGAAGTGGTTTGCATTCAAGCAACTGCTCTTTCCTTGGCTTTATGGCAGATGTTGCACCACGGTCTCAGTCGCAGACAAAAAAAACCCCAAAAAGCCCAAACCACAAACAAGCACAGAAAGACACACACACACACACTAGAGGTAACTCCCAAGGCCAGGTTGCACAGGGCTTGGAACAACCTAGTCTAGTGGTGTAGTGGAAGGTGTCCCTGCCCATGGCAGGGGGTGGGACTGGGTGAGCTTTAAGGTCCTTTCCAACCCAAACCATTCTGGGATCCAGTAGAAACTAATCTGACTGCTGAGATGGGGATGTAAATGGGCTTTGTTCTTCTCTCCCGGATTATGCCAGAATTCACACATGACTTGAAGTGTTTCCCTGCTCAGGTCAGGGCCTCTTTAGGTCTGTGCAAAACTACACCAGATCCCATCCAAAAATTATTTACTTTAGGTTGTATTTAGCCTTAACAGCCTGAAAATATTTGGTGTTTCTGGTCTCTTAATATTGCTGAGAGAGGAGGGAAATTGTTAACACTGTTTTGTAAATGGCCAAAGCTGCAGAGGCCGGCTGGAGTGGAGCAGGGACTGTAATCCCTAATTCTAAATTCTCTATTAAAACCCTAATCCCTGGGCTATCCTTCTGCTTCAGGCAGTGTTCGGGATGGATGGTGTATAATTTATCTGAAGTGATGCACCTGCCACGGTTTAAAGCCAGTTATTTTCTTTCTGTCCCTGTGTCAAAGTTGCTTCTTTAATTGCCAAATTCATTTTTTGCTGGAGTGATTAAAAATTGCATCTGCTTGCATTTTGCAGGTCTCTGTCAGAGTCCCGTGGTTCAAATAGTTCAACAAATTCCATGTAGACTCACGGTATCTTGGGACTGATAAAGGTTGACGCCTGGACTGGTTAAAGGGGGAAAAATACGGTTTCCAGCATTCACTGGCTGGTGAGAATCAAAACCTCTCCTCGTTTGCCCGAGGATCCTAAATTTTTTTGAATAAACTTAATGGAAAAGGCAGAAAAATACAGATACTTCACAGAGAATATAGATAGAAAAGAGCAGCAGGATGGGGGGAATGTGGAAGTAGGTCAGATGCATTGCAGACAAAAAAAAAAAATCATTATGATTAGGGGAGATTAGGGAAGGCAAGAGCAAACAGCATCAAAGGAATCCAATTTATCAAGCCATTTAAACAAGAGCATTCCTTGCAAAGCAAGTTCTCCATCCTGTGCACAGATTTGGAGCAAAATGAGAGGAGGATGTCCCACGCTATGTGTTTAATTTAATATCTGGTCTTCTCTTCAGCCAGCCATGGAGGACTGAGGAAACCTTTTTTAACTGTCACGAGAACAAACACTGCAGAACAGTTACCCACCTTCCTTGCTTGAGTTCTTCTGGATTTTTCATTTTTGAAGCTGTAATTCCCAGTTAGGTGTGTAGGTGAAGGATGCAGCCGGGGTCATGGCAGCGCTTGCTGACAGCTCTCAGTCACAGCTGCAGCCTCAGGTGCTGTACATGAAACAAGGAGATTCTCGGCTCGAAGGTCTCATATAAAGGCAATCTGTAAGGGTGAAGTTATTTCGTCTGAAGACATTAGGAACTTGGCAATAACAAGTAGATTCTGTTGCTTAATTTTTTGGCAACTAGGAGCCTGGGAGATGTGACCAATGTGCTGTGACTTGGTCTCCTTTTCTCCTTTTTCTTCCTAGTTTTGATGAGCTTCTCTGTCCCGTGTACCATAACAGCAAGGAAATGGATTTCCATTTGGATGAGATTTGCTTGCCTCATTTGTATCAAGGCAGAAATGAATACTGAAAGCTCTGTAAAACAGAACATTCTGCTCCTCCAGCATGGTTTTTTGGTTTGTTTTTTTTTTTTTTTTTTTTTTTTGGATGTACCAAACAGGCCTTAATGGCAAACATAGGCAGTGCCTCTTAATTTGCAAGAGACACACAGCCTTTTGTAAGACAGGCCCTGTGTGGTAGGAATTCTGCTGGGACCTGAGAATTTGGGGCCTGTTTCTGCACAGCACTACTTTTGTTGAGGTAGAATAACTACATTTTCTTTGATTTCACCAAGCTGGAGCGCTCCTTGCATGTTTATAACACTGGCTTGGGTCCTCTAGACAGAAACCACAACCTCTGAGCTGTTTGACAGAGCTCTGTCACGTCAAATGTTTCTTGGCAGGAGGAAGCTGTCTGAGAAATTTAAACAAGATGTGGACTTCTCTTAGCAGTGGGTTAAATACTGGCTGAACGTCTTCCCAAGTATCCAACTGCTGCTGCCAGGGGCTGTGGGCTGGTGTGCAGCCTGAACCAAGCCCTGCAGAACTGCTGACTTGAGCCCGAGCATGGAGAAGGTTTGGCATCTTAGAAGCTTTTAATTAGCAGCGCCTTTTATGCCACTCATTAGTTTCCTATTCAGGAGGAACTGGGGTATGAAACAAACTGAAAGTTTCAAGGGGTGGCTGCCTCCACAGCTGAAGTTACAGCTGAGGCATCCTCAGCCTTCTGAGCTGAGAAGTTGATTCTTTCCTGCTGCTTTTGCAGCGATTTGGGGCAACACAAGCCCAGACTTTGGTTAACACTTTTATTGCTGACTGGCTGCCACACTGTCACTCTGGCAGTGTTGCCTTTCATTTCCAAGCACTGCCAAAACTCTGCTCTTTGTACAGCACAAGACGGAGCTTTGATGGAAATAACCTGATTCTCCTTTGTTTAGGCAATAAAGTGAGTGTGTGGGGAAAATCTCACCCCAGTCTTGTTTTGGGTCTCTTCCAAAGTTTGGCACAAACGTTGAAGCAAGATATTTCTCTTTTTATCATGATGAAACTCCAGCTCTTGATGGTTTTATGCATGCTAAAGGCTTCCTTTGAGTCTTGCTACCACAGCTTTGACTGGCTTAAGTTGGTCTGGAGTTTCTGCCTTCAATAAAATTCTGGTAAATTACACCTGGTAAGATTTCAGTCCCTTATTGCTGTGTGATTTTTGCCTGACAATAGCAGGTAACTCAGTCTCAGCAGTCTGTGGTCCAGCACCCTGTGAAACCTCGGGTATGACATTGCAAGGTTTAGCATTTCAAGCACTGCTTTGGAGTGCAGTGCTGGGGATTGACCCAGTCTGATGGTCTGTGAGCTTGGAAGGAAAAGGGGAGCAGCAGGGCATGAAGTACAGCTGCTTCTTATAAATCAGCACACTAGAAACACACTTTAATTTCGTAGTGGAGAGGAATAAGGAGAAATTAGGCCTTGCCACAATTGTCTGGATATTTGGACTCTGTTCCTAAATGTGTTACTAACTCCTGTGACACCCGTAAGTCCTTTTAAACACTGTGTGCTTAACATCTCGCATTTACACAAACACTGGCAATGGTGTAAGACTTAATTAATGATGAAGAGCACTGCATTGCTTTGAGAGCTGCTGGAAAAAAGGGCAAGTCTTGCCATTATTATTATTAGTATTGTTCCGTCTTTAAGCTGTCAGATTACATAAATCTAGGGAGATGCCTTAAAGCATTGTGTGCAGAGGAAAGCTCTCTAAAGGAGCAAATTCCATTTTCCTTTGTCTTGGACTAAAATATCATAATTGTACGTGAAGATAGGACAGCTATTACTGAAAGAGAGGTACAAAAGAGGAGGAAAGAAGCTAATGCAGCACTGAAAAGAAGAGATGGGAGACAGTTTCATCCAAACCAATAGTGAAACATAAATTATTCCCAAACTGGCCTTTTGAGAGTATGCCATAAACATTTAGACATTAAGGGGCTGTGAGACAATGGCTGTTGTTCCCTGAATGCAAATGTAATATCCTGGAGTCTGAGATATTAGCACTTAATGCTCTTCCTTTTTTAGCCTGAAAGTCTCAAAAGTGTTTTAAGCATCAGCTGGACACACAAACTCATTTGCCTTCTTCAGGCAATCTTGTCCAACCGATCCATAAACTTTGTTTCAGAGGCTGGAAGCCCTGACTTGGCTGTTTCTGTGGGAATTGGAGATCAAGGCTCCTGTGAGGATTCTGCGGGGTACTTTTAACCTAATGTGAACATGATGAACAGAATTATACTGGTGATTAATGGGGCTATAAAAGAGAAGTATTAAACCACGTTGCCCTGTAATATTATGAGTTACCTATATACATTCTCCTTCCCTCAATCCCTCTCCAGGGCCTCATCCAGAACTTTTTAGGCTCTTTCTCAGGCTGCCACCATTTGTTGCATTGCACTACAACAGCTCTGACATATCTGCTGCATTTTGATGAAATTACTGGAACCGGAATCACCAGTGGTGCAATTATTCCTTATATAGATGATTTAATTACAGCAGTGAGATGTTACAGGGTTAATTAATTGTTGCTTATTAAGTGCTTTGAGACCTTTGAATGAGGAGTTGCTATGTATGTGCGAGGGATGATTATTAGTTATTAACAGCAATGCTCCCAGCTATTTGGAGGGTAAAAAATAATTTAGTTTCATTGTGAAATATTAAATTTTCAGTGTAGTCGGATCCATGGCGCATTCCAGGTTGCAAGTGAAAAGCCGAGTATATACTTAGGTAGTGATGCACTGTGCCAAATTTGGCTTGTGGGAGTGGTTCCCATCAGTTCCCGTTGGAACAGAAAAGAGCTGGAAATGCAGCAGGTTGCAGAAACTGGAGGAGGGGATGGTGTGGGAGGAGGTTCCTGAGCTTTCAGTAGGATCAGTAGGAAATGGAACAGTTTGCAGGAATATTGAGGTACAGGCTCTAATTTGATGATTTAGCCAAGGTTATTGAACAGCATCCATTGCCTTCAGAGCCACCTTCTCCTTTTGAGGCCTTTTCCTAAAGCTTTTCTCCACCAGCAGTGACTGTAGGCCTGCCTGAGCCCATGGACAGTGTATCTGTGTGGAAAATCAGGCTGCCTAAGCTCAGGTATTTATCCTGGCACTCAGGCTGCAGTGCGATGTCTACAGAGATATTTCATCGGTTCTCAACATTTAATAACTCACTGTGTCAAAATATGAGCTGTTCAATTACTGGAATTCCTTTACTCATTTCAGAGAGATCGCTCTTCTCTTTGCTCCTTCTTGCCACTTATTGCCACTTATTCTTTCTTATAATGAGGAATAAACTTACTTACTGGTGAGAGAGGAGGAAGAGACAGACTTTTGTCCTCATGTTGCTTCCCATGAAGGAGCACAAAGTGCCTTTTAAGGCTTGTTTCCATACCTGGAAGTTCAGTAGCTGTCTCCATCCCAGAGATGAGCCCACTGACCGGGGGCGTTCGTGTGAAGGTTCTGCAGTGCCTCAGAGAGGAAGGAGGAAAGCACAAAATGAGCTCTGTGAATCCTGTGCCAAGCAAAAACGACTGACATCATTAAAATTAAAGTCTGTCTCTAGGAAATTGTCACTGACATGGATAAGTAGCAGCTCTTCAGGGTGCTGACCCATCACAGAGGGGAGCATTGGGCAAGGGGTGAATACAGGTGCCTTAAAACATCCCCTGAGCTGGGGAATCCGGGCAGTGGGGCTGGCAAGGGTGTGATCTGGTCAGTGCCCACAACTCCTGCTGAATTGCACTGGAGGGGCTGCTCAAACGTGGATCTAGGTAGGAGAGAACCAAAGGAGTTGCCAGAGGGTGGAATGGACCCCTGCAGCCCATTTCTAAATTCTCGAACTGTCTAGACCAACCTCTAGATAGAGCTGGAGCCCTGCAACAGAGCGTCTCCAGCTGCTGCACACCTTAGGTGCTTTAGGTTTGTGCATTTACAGTCTTTCCCCAAGTCCCTGTCACAAGGACAGTGCTTGTCCTGCCAGAGAGGTGCAGAACTGCCACGTTTCTGCTCAGGTATTCTGTGCAGCACATTCTGAGCACCGTGAATCACTCTGCATGGATGGGCTGTGAGCTGCATGCTTAATGCCTCCTAAGTCCCTGCAAGCCTTGGTCTTGCTCTGCAGGTGCTGCAGGGATGAGCTTTACATACCCAATGGATGTGTCCAGGAGTCGTGGACGCAGAACTGCCTGATCAGAGCTGCCGCAGAATACCCAGAAACCCAGAGAAGTGAATGTGGTCTTCAGTTCTGCTTGGGTAAAATCTCCTGGAAGGAAAAACAACAGCAACAACAACAAAAAAATCACATGTATCTGAGAGCCCTAGATGAAAGCACAGCTTTGAGGGAGTTGTTTGGGGTTTTTTGTTGGGTTTTTTGATTTTTTTCATCACTGTGCTGTGCAGTGTCTAGTTTAGAAGTGAGACAATTTTTAAGAAGTGTCCAAGACTGTCTAAAAAGTTCCTCCCAATTAACTGGCATTATCCTCCAGGAAGTTTTCACCAGTTTTAATGGACCTAGACCTCTTCCTATTCTCAATAAGCAAATAGCTGGGTCTGTTTTCCAGCTTGATGGTTCCAGGGAGCTTAATTTTGTATGAACTGGCTTTATTATTTTGGTTTTATTTTATTGTTTTATTACTTATTTGTATGAACTGGCCTTGCTTCCAGAGAGTGAAGATGTCTGTGAGTGTAAATCCCTTTCCACTTCTAGGAAAGTGGTAGCTGTGCATGTGTGTATGGGCCACAAGAAGGATTCAGCAAGTCTGATCAGAGAAACTTCCTGGGGTGAAGCCTGTTGCTGTTTTTCTGTGCAACAACTGGTTCTGCTGGGCTATGACTGGGATCTGAGGTACTCCTGCAATGCAGGATGCAGATGATGACAATAAAAATACCCTACACGTCATTGAGTGAGTCAAGAAAAACTCCACCAAAGATACAGTTAAGTCTTTGTCTGTTCTGATGGTGCAGGTAGGGATTTCTGGCTTCAAAAGCAGGAGTGGCAAATTCCATTGAATTTACCTTGGGCTGTTCTGTAGTATGAGATAATGCAAATGCTGTGGCAGGTGGAGATGTGCATTTGTCTCAGTTACTGCAACAGCCCAGAAATGCAAATGCTTTCCATGCTGCAATTGTTTTGACTCTGGAGAATTGTTCTCTTTCCTGTGTTCTGGCTTTTCTGGACTCTGATTGCCTGTCAGCCAAGGAATGCTGCTCGGCAGAGACAAAGGGGAATGGCTTGGTGCCCATCTTTGTGGCTGAAAGACTATTTTATTAAATCTTTCTGGACAGTGCATTTCAATCTCTGTTGCTCCAGGGCTCTGGAATCTGAGCCACGCAGTGAAAGAGGCTCCTGCTCCTCCAGGTGCCCGGAGTGATCTGAGGGGAAATGAGAGCGGTGGCCAAGGCTTGTGTCCCAGGATTCAGCCGGTGATTTTCCCACTGTGGGGGTGTTCAGAGACACAGAAATCCCTGTGGGGAGATGCTGGGTGGGTCACGTGAGTCACCAAAGAAACACAGCCTCAAAAGACAAGGCGGAAAAGCAAATTGGTTTTCTACGGATGAGTTACCACACAGGGACTTACTAAAGATGATCTGTAAAATTTGCAGGATCTGGTTTACTATTTTATCCATGAAACCATTCTTTTAATATTCAGCTCATGGGGTGGAAGGGATGGGAAAAGCATCTGCAGCATTATTAGCAGTCTCAGTGTAAAAGGGATCCCTCAGCAAGGTGGTGTGGCAGTCTGTTGTCTCCCTCCTGCTTGAGCCAGCCCCTCCACCCCAGTCTCTTTATTCCCCTGCTTAGTCAGCAGGTTCTCAACCAGATGAAAGCAAACAGCCCTAAAAATGCTGACTTCTCAAAGTGCTGCACCCTGTCAGTCAGGCACCCAGGAACAGAAGTACTACCAGCATCTTCCTCACAGCAGACTTTCATCTCCTTCTAAAGGCAGACATGTAAAAGGGAAAATAATTTACCAACAGTGACGCTAAAATTAAAAGCTTAGAAGAAATAATTCCTTATTCAACCTGAAGTAGGTAGCATACAGAAGAAAGAGGAAAAAAGCAAAACCAGTCTATTTTTCCCTTTTCTGAATACATTGCTTTTTTTAAAGCTCGGATAAATCAGCCTGGTGCGTTAACCTTCCACAGTGGTGGAGAGAGTGCAGTCTGCAGCCTGGTTTTTGTGTCTCCCTCTACTCCAGAGCCTTTGCTCACAGGTCACATCTCTCCGAGTTTTATATTCCTGGGCAGAACAAGCTGTCAGCCCTTTACAGCTGGAATGGGAATAGGTCTTGAGGAAAGGCTTCTGGTACTGTTTTCCCCAGGAATCCCACTGGCATTCCCAGTGATAATACCGTACTGCTCCTACTATTTTCCGTTCCGTGAGCTGCTCCAGTCCCCTTGGCCTGGGCTCGGGGCAGCCTGGCAGCTCCGTGGTGGAGCAGAGAGGAGATCTAAGGCTGCACATCCTGAACTGGCTTCCCTGGAGTGCTTGGAATCTGTACTTGTACGTGGGACACTCAGCTTTCTGGATTTATTCCGCATGAGACTCTTTCCAGCTGCAGAGGGGAGTAAAAGAACCTGGTTAATGTTGATTTAATGTCCAAACTTTTTCTGCCTTTTAGAAAGGCTCTTTCTGTGTAACTCAGCTCCCTCATTTCCCAGAGTAATTTAATTTTAATTGAAGACTCAATTGTACATTTGCACAAGTACAATTGAGTACAGGTAATGCAGCACTATTCAGTGAAAGGGAGCTTTATCAAAGCAGAACAGAACAATATTGTAGGGTTTTTCTGTTTTATTTGCTTTTGTTTTGCCAGTTGACTGAGGCACCAGGTTTTGCCTTTCCTGCTGCTGCCCTTCACGCTGTGGGTCAGGGCTGTGTGTGAACCACTAAATGATGCATCAAGAACACTCTCGCATCTCTCTGCCTTCAGTGTGAGCTTGTCTTTGATGCATCCTCGCTGGATAGGATAAAACAATCCGTATTCACTGTGGAACACTACAGCTCAAGCCAGAAAAGGACCCCAGTAAAAACCCAAACAACAACAAACCCCTTATTTGAAATTCTCTGATGTTTCTTACCTTCACAACTGCTTGAAGGACCAAAGCTTTTAAAATCTTGTTTAGAGAAGACACTAGTAGCACCTGATTCATCCCATAATGCTTCTTTAAACTGTTTTCCTGTTTTCAATATGAAATCTTGGGGTACTGTACAAAGGAAGGGCAGCATTCTTCCCCGTTTCAGAGGCTGAGTGGATGACCAATGCAAGATCACACAGGGAGTTCTGAGACAACTACAAGAAGATGTCCTGCTTTTGAGCTACTTGGTGCAATCTGAAATTCACATTATTTTCCATAACTGTCCTGGTGTGGGAACTCCAGCCTGCATTGCTGCATTAGTAGAGGAGCTGTTTTTTCCTGTTTTCATGGCAAAGATGAGTCTGGGACATCCTGTGGATCTTTGGGGATGGCAGGGAGCACTTTTTGTAAGAATAAAGCCTTGTCTCACTGCTTCCCCTGGGTGACCTGAGACAGACTCTGCTCAAGGGCTCCAAAAGAAGGCAGGACGTGAGCCCCTGACACACAGCTCAGGGTGCCAGAAACCAGTCCTTGCTCTGGGCCTCTGAAAAATTGCAGAGGGACTGTCAGGAGCGGAGGAATGGTTGGTGTGCAGGGAAGAGGGAGCTGGAATGGTGGGGGGAGAATGAGAAGGAAGAGGGCAAGAAAAATATGTGAGCACAAGAGGTTCAAAGACATTCTTTGGCTTCTTCTGCCTCCTGTGCTGGCTCAGCCAGTGCTGGGGCCATGAAGACCCCTCTTAATCTACATTTCCTTTTCCTCTTTCGCTGGGAATGGAAGAGTCATGTGTAGGTGACCCTGCTTGCCCCCTCTTTCCCTCTCCATTTCCTTTCCCAGCAGCGTCTCTCTGGGACACGCAGCCATCTGGCTGTTTATTGCAGCATGAGCTGAACTCTTAGATGTATCCTTTGGAATTTGGTCCTGGTTTAGTGATTTCTCTGTCATTCCTTTGCATTTTCCATACGTCTCGTTCACGCCCCCGGAGCCACTGCTGTGTGAGTGCACTCTGTCCTTTTGTATCCCACGTACTTTCATGTTTCCTCTTTCCCCCAGAACTTCTCAACATTCCTGTTTGGTTTCTATTATTTTTATTCGATTTTTTCTCACGTTTCTCTGCTTCCTGTTAGCACAGGGAGCACCATCCCACTCTGAAACAGTCAACTGAGGGTAGGCATCAGCCTCCCTCCTGCTCCAATCCCATCCACCCTGGGTCAAGACACTAACCTCAGAGGCACTGCTGGAGGCGGAAAGGGAAGATGCAAACGATTCCAGAGGAAGTTCAGCTTTAAAAGCTTTTAAAGTTCAGCACTGGGATAATCAGCAAGACTCCTCAGCCCTCTCCCTTTGTGCTGGGAGTAAAATGCACAGTACAGTCTGCTTAACTCCTTCGCTGCCAGCAGCAAAGATGTTAGTAAAGAGACAGGGAAACAAAAAGGAGCTTCTTCCATGAAAAATCCATCTGTTCTGTATTGGTAAGAGAGCACGAGGTACTGAGAGTATAATGATGAAACAGAAGTCTGTCCTGGGTGCTTTCATACTCCTTTCCTCTTCCAGCATATCTCACAAGAGAATGTTAGCCCTACAGCTGCTGGAAATTGATTTCTTGATGGATTTCTCATGAAAGAATGGATTGATTCTGGGAATGAAATCTTCATTTGTGTCTGGTGGTGAGATAAATTATGACTGAACCTTTCTCTCCTCTCACAGAATAATTCTCTGAGTCTTAGGGATGTCCTGTGCAGGGCTAAGAGTTGGATTTGATTATCCTTGTGGGTCCTTTCCAGCTCATATTCTATGGTTCTCTAGAGTGTTGTTCTAGGCTCTTTCAGTACGTAAGAGTTTTTCCTTTTCATTTCATTCCTCTTGCTGTAACAGTGAACTTGCCATGGTTGTTTCCTTGTGCTGAACACCATCGGGGCTGAAGGTGAAGCTGATGCTCCTGTGCCATCACAAGTGTTCCACGTGATGAGGAGCACCCAGGGTTGGCGTGCTGGGATCTGTGCCGAGGAGGTTGAATGGCCTCTGACAATTTCACAGTGGCAAAGGATATGGACCCAGAATAATTAAACAACTGTGTCTCATTGCAGCTCATGACAGCTTCCAGATGCTGCTGAAAGTGATTCCAGATGTGTTCTTTGGAACCTCTGGTTGTTGAGAGCACCCATGTGTTGGGAGGGTGAGAGCACATCCTCTTCCCGAGGTGCACGTGGCATCCCTGCCTTTCTCCCTTAGACATGAGAGGCCAGCGGCACTTAGAAATACACCCACAGGGCAAAGCATTTCCCTGTCCCTCCAGTGCCTCTGTCCTTCCAAGAGCTCGCAGATGTGCACAGCTGTGCAGCTGAGCAGGGCACAAAGGGTTGTCTCTGCCTGTGGCCTCTAAGCCCTTTACCTTATGCACAATTACCTTTAGGGCCCGCTGTGTCCCACCGTGCAGACACGCAGACCCAAAGCGACCTTAGTGATTCTCTCGCCCAGCAGCACAAGGCAGGAATTTCTCCTGGTTAGCCGCATATCCTTGGTTTTCCTGGCCTGATACCTCCCCCTGCTGTTCATCCCAACTGGGTGCCAGCATAGTAAAAGCACTTTTAAAAAGAAACGACTGAATGCACTACAAAGCAAAATAATAAGTAGAAGTTGGCACATTACAAATAAAATGCCAAACAATCTTATTAAATCAGCACTTAGATGCTAGAGCTGAATGCATTCAAATTAGATATAAAACTTTGCTATTGCAGTGACACATCTCAGCAGACGTGTGAATTCCCTGTTGCAGGTGCCATCACAGGAAGGCTTTGTGGCTGGTTTTCTAAAAAGATGCTGTTTCACCCCAGAATCACCAACCAGAGCAGTCCAAGGACATCTGCACTGAGCCAGTGGATAACTTTATGATACGTGCCTCGACTCTGTGAATGAGCTGCCATTCCTTAGTAGGAGGGTGTCTGGAAAAATGGGATGAGAAGGCTGGGCTGGAGTTCAGATCATGTGGTTTATGCTCCTGTCCGTGGCAGGAAGTGGCTGGTGGCTGTTCCATGAGCCTGGGGAGCCCTGTCTGTGGATGTTTGTCTAGAAACACAGTTACACCAGTAACACCACAGTGCCAGGTCAGTAACAATGGAATTGGCCCTAATGGTTTCCTTTTCATCTCAAATGTACTGCTACAAACTGATCTGTCCTCCCAAACCCTAAATCAGGCTGTGCCCACACCATGTTTTCCAGTGCTTTTAGGAAAATCGTACTTTGACCGATGGAAATCAAACAGAGCTGAGGGAGCCTGTGTGGACTGAACTGGAGTGAAGACCATTAGTGTCTTCCCCTCTTCCTGGGACACAAGAATGTGATTCGTGAGGCTGTTCCTGTCTGTGATGAAGAACTATCCAGAAACACGGATATGCAGGATAGTCCTGATATTCCTGGTGGGCAGGAACTGAGGATAAGGCTAGTAGTGACTTAGGAACAGAAGGAAGGAATGACCTAGATTTAGGCAAGATGGTTTCTATGACAAGTATAAAATACTCATCCCGGGCTCATTCCCTAGTCTTCTATTCCCCAATTTTCTCTGGTAGGTCTGTATCCAACACTGTTACTGGGAGCACCTTAAGTGTTTTCATAACTTCTTTGAGCAGAAGGATGCAGACTTTGGCTGTGATTTTATTTGGTCCAGCTGGTGAACCTGTCCTTGGCTTGTCAGGAGACAAGGGAAAATGCTCTATTTAGATGAGCAGAGATCCTGCAGGGAAGGGCTATGACACAAGACATCTGGTTACACTTGGAATGCTGCCGTGAAAATCACTCTTATTTCCCTAGACAAATCTCATCCTTCATCTTTGCCTCCAATTCCCCACATGTAAAAAAAAGGATAATATTACCTGATCCGTGGATGCTGGGAGAATGAATCCACAAGTACTTGCAGGGCACTCAAATGCTGTGGAAACAAGCTCAAAGATAAGCCAACCAATAAAGAGAGTGATGAAGAGCACAGGCCAATGTAAACCATTCCTTGGCCGTGGTACAGCTCCGTTTTACTGACTCACGGTCTCATGCAGTGTAAAGCAACACCTCGGTTTCTGATAGAACAATAGTTTTATGTTGCATCCTGCGTCCAGGGCTCCCAGACATGCACAAGGAAAGGCGGTTTTATGTTTTAAACACGTTCGCCTTTCAACCTTCGGAAAGATTTAAGGGGGGGTTTATTCCAAATCTGCAGCAAAGCCAGTGTTTCTTCCTGAAGATTAGTAATTAGATCCTGTGGCAGCACTTAAATATTTTGATGATGGGTCCTTTAAAAGCATCTTAGATTAGATAGTCAGATAGGAATGCACGATAATAAACTGAACAGACAGAGCCATGTGCTGAGTTACTCATTATCACTTCAATCCAGGCTGAGTTGTGTGAACACGCCGACACTAAAAAGGCAGAAAAGTAAAGTGGGCTTCTTAAAAATAATGCTATTTTTTGCTCTCCATAATTGATTGTATACACATGTTACTCTAGAACAATCCAGAAGACAGGACAAGGAATTTGTCATTTTATCCTTGCCTGTCTTTTGCTGGCTTCCTAAAAAATTGCAGCTTTGAATAGATATGGTGATACTCTGAAAGTCTAAATTATGTTCTATTAAAAACTTTATAAATGGGCCCTCCATGAAATAGCAGCTCTGATGGCAGCGAGGCAGGCTGTGTTTCAATGGATGTTAGTGGGACCTCTGCTGCCTCCAAACACAGGATTGGGCACTTGCAGAGGGGAACCTGATCCCAGAAAGGCCCTGCGGGATGCCATTCACAGTTATGATTAGAAATGTCCCAGGAATGTGTGGGGAAGGATGAATGCACAGCCTGCCTGAGATAGTGCCAGCATGGTCTCCAGCTCTCTCCGGAGGAGCCAGATGGCATTGTCTCTTTTTCCCAGTGATTTTGATTCGATAAGGTTGCCTTTTCCATGTGCTCCCTCAGTCTGGCTGCAAAGGACCTGGGAGAGGGGGAACATCTGACTTGAATCTTTGCTGTGGGATTCTCTCAGGGTTTGCTGCCGACCCCACTCCCCAGTGCAGGCATCCAATAACCCAGTGCAGCACTCCAACAGCACGGGGACACCACCCAGGACCTTCTCAGCCTGACAGACAAGTTTCCATTCCCATCTTTTTCCAGGCTCTCTGGCAGCTAATGAATCTCTGCAAGAGGTTTTCCTTCCTGTTGCCAGTGTAATAGATTTAAAGCCTTGAGATCACTGTACAAAGACCTAACAACACTGCAGCACTAATAATGTCATCCTGAGGGCTCAGTCAGCCAACAAGTTACTGGCTGAGTATAATTTCTTTGACTCTTTGTCATTATCTCCAAATATGCTTTGATTACTTTTTTCCTTGACATGCAGACTTTGCGATTTGTCTGACATACTTAGCTTTGAGCTTTATTTAGAACGAGCCCTAATCCAGACTTGGATTAA
>VZTA01028627.1:151627-163171 GCA_013398855.1 Mohoua ochrocephala
ATTTAAATCCTGTTTTTAAAAAAGACTTGCAACTGCAAATTTTGCCAGAAGGTGGAACTAAAGCTCCATCTCCCAGCAGCTGCTCCAGCACAACTGACAGGAATGCACTTAAAAGCCTTGGATTCAGGCAGTCCTTTCCCTCTTTCTCTCGAGGCAGCTGCTGGAAAGAACTCTGTCTAACATTCCGAGTGGATTAATTATTCTATTAGATCTGTTTTACCAAAATCTAGTGATCTAAACATCATATCAGGTCTGAAGGGACTTTTAGTACTCATTTAAAATCATGAAGATTTTAGCATTACAGATACTGCCTTAAAGAAGCTTTTTTTGTTCAGTCTTTTGGTGTTTTAGTTTCTCAGCAGTCAGAGTTTATCAGGCAGAGCTGTGACTATTTCTAGTAACAGAACTCGGGGAGCTGGTACTTTTAGCGGAGTGTCAGCACATTTTGCAATGAATTATTGGGTCATATATTGAGTGAGAGCCCATTCCAGAGGCTTTGATCAAGATGCAGGCCCTGCATGAGAGGTTGTTCCTTTTCAGCTGTACACAGAGTTCTCCAGAGAGCTGTCAAAGCAGAGAACAGCAACAAAAAAGGTGTGTTGCAACTTTCCTGGGGTCACAGTGCTGGCAAGTGGCAAGAATTGCATCCATCTCCTGAAACAGAGTTGTTTGCAGACAGCACTGTGCCTTCCCAGGGCACAGCAATTATAATTTACTAATTGTTCAGTTTAGCAACAGATTCATTATCTGTCCCTCCTGTTTTTTACTTCTCTCTCCCCTCCCTTCGCCCAGAGTCTCAAACCACAGCCAATTCTGTACCTCTTTTTGGGGAAGAGAAGTGCTCAGAGAGACTCACAGCCTTATATGTAATGGAAACATTTGCTAATGAATGAGCCCTCGTTATGCGTGTTACAAGGAAACACTTAATTGACAGTGGCCACCAGATAACAGGGTTTAATTAATAAATCTATGTGGCGTCACATACACCACAGGAAGGGATTACAGGGGTTAAAGTGTCTGTCTGGTGGACTTTTATGGAAGAGTCGTGTTGCCTGTCTTTTAACATGAATACCCCGCACGTCTGTGACCCAGCACTTGCAAAGGGAGGGTCACTTGGTTCTGAGAACGCAGCAGCCCCGTCTGGCTGTTTGAACGTGGCTTGGATGGCATCTGAAGCACACCAAAGGCACATTTGTTTCCTTGCCTCTCTGGCCAGCATCTGGGTTCCTATGCTGCGGTCTGTTCTACTGCACGCACAGCCCTGGGTTGGACAAACAGGCTTCTCAAACTCAGCAGTTAATGACCGGGTCATTAGTGCCTCAGACAGGCTGTCAGCACCCACCTCCCCGGTGGCAGCAGGCTCCCGAAACAGGGACTTGATAACTGTATTGATAAACTGATGAAGCTCTGCTGACCTTCCTCTGTTAATGCAGTGACTCCGTACCCAGTGGGGAGCAAGGCTCTGGAGACTCCACTGCAGCCTGTTAGGGAAGATGGATTACTGTCACTCTGACCTGCAAGCTGTTCTCCACGCTTGCAGGGTGATGTGAAAAGGTCACGGAGAGCCCAGAACTCCTGATCGGTCCGGAAGGTTCCGTGACAACGGCAGGGGGTGGAACGAGATGAGCTTTAAGGTTCCTTCCAACCCAAACCATTCTGTGAGTCTGTGATTGTCATCCTCTTCTATTTGCACACTCATTTTAGAGCTGAAAGTGTTCGTTTGTCACACACAAAGGGTGTGTGACATTCACAACCACCAGCAGCCCAGGAACACTCACCTTTACCCACTCTGCTCCTGCTTGGATGCAGGTCACCCTCACAAATCCCTGCAGAGGGGACAGAAAGCAGCAGCTGCCCACCTGCACCTTTGCCCAGGAGAGCTGAACCTCCCAATATCGGCTGGCCAAACCCTGTGGAACCAAACAAAACCAGCCCCATTCATCCCAGCTCACGGGCCAGGCAGCACATCTCCTGTTCTTGTGTGTGCAGAGTGACAACTGGGCTAGAGGGGAACAAAGGCTCTCTGCCTGAAGTGTGCCTCAGACACAGAGAGCCCTTTGGGACACGGCAGAGTTGTTTGTTCTACTGCACGAAGGAGCATCTTGGAGAAATGTGGCCATACCAGTTCTGCTGAGAACAATTAGGGACAGAAAACCCTTTAACCCGCTCTTTGCCTTCCCAGCAATCAGTTGTGGCTTACCAGTACAACCCTGGTCACCATTCTTTGCCTGAATGGAGATGTCATTGTCCTGCCTTTAGTATAGATATTAAAAAAATAAATAAAAAATCACACGAAGTGGAAAGGAGCAACTTTTCTCAAGGATGCAGATCTTTATGTTTAACCAGCTACTTATTCAACCAAGAAAACAGTTGGACCGTGGAGACCTAATTAGCTGGTAATTATTCTCAAGCTTTGCCTTATCTGAATCACAAGACAGACCTTTATTCTCTATCAGTAAAATCCCATTGCAGGCAATAGAACAGGAATCATCTGTTTAACTGGATCCTGTTCGCAATCCCAATATTCTGGAAGAATGGGGGTTTTCACACTCAGGTCTGCAGAAACATCTCGCTGCAATTACTTTATTACTATTAATCACTACCAGGCTATGAAGGAGTAGTAATAAGTTGGAAAGAAACATGGTTTACTATGAAAAATTTGGTATTTTGATTTATTCTCTAGCTGCAGCTGAATCATTTCTTTCTGCTCTCTTAATAGGAGACTTTCCATAAGCCTTGACTCTTCTTCCATGTCTGAATGTACAGACCTACTTTAATGCTTCTGTATTAATATTCTTCTCGACTCAGAGCTACAACTGTGGAAACCATAATTTTCTTTAACACACAAAGCACAGAATAGGACACAGAGAAGAATTAAGACCAGGGGGTCTCCAAGTGCTCCCTGACCCCCGTAGCTCATAAGGAGATTTCCTGCCTACAAGAGGGATCCATAGCTGATGAAAATAAAATTTCGTGTGAGCTAGAAAGACTTCAGAAACGAAGTCTTAGAACATTCTTCTTTCCATGCTAAAAAATACATTCACGGGAAATTTAGACTTGAGAAAAAAGAGCTCTATATAATAAAGAATGATCTATAATAATATGCCCTTACTATGAGAGCTCAGACCTTTTTTTTCTTCATGGCATCCTTCTAGGCCAACATGATGCTATTATAACCTTTAGAAGCTGATTTTACACTAACCTTGCCTATTTTAACAGTTAAAACACTTTGTTTTCAATTGCTGAGATTAATATTGAGCTATTAACACAGTATAACAGCAACCAGAACTATTCCAGCTCTCTTAGACTGTCCTATCCCCTCCTTACAGTGCAGAGGGTACTTAGCACAATGACCCCTAGTTAGTGCTTGCAGGTGGAAGTGCAGGGACTTGGGCATCTTAGAAAAGGGGGAAGATGAGTTTTCCTTCTGTTTCTTTCTCTTTTTTTCTTCTCCTCCTTATAGCAGGAAGACTTTCACAGCAAAACATGAAGTCCTGACTGGGGAAGGAAGGTGTTGCCCCAAAATGAGAGCATAAAATGGAGCTAAGCCATGAAGAATTTAAGTGTAAAATATTAGTGTAGTTAAGTAGGAGCATCTCTGGAGTATGAAGAAATGTTAATGGATATTGGTGGCAGACAGAGAGCAAGGACAAGCTTTCAGGCTGAGTCTAGAGACCTTCCTTTTCTGTGTTAAAGATACTCTGCAATTGCGGCTGTTGTTTCCTCCAGCAAGAAAGTGGAACTTTATCTGCCCTGGGAAATCTTTGAAATGGGTGGAAGGCAAATGAGAACAATTCTGCCTTGCAAACAGACACGATGAGGATCTGTGCAGTCCGGGTTAAGCCCTGAGTGAAAGACACTGCGCAGTTACCAGCTGAGACAGCCCTGAGGCTCCCAGGAGCTGTGAGATCCCTGGCAGTGGGGATTAAAGTCTTTCAGAATGCCATTGGAAAAGGACTGGGGAGAGCGGGCAAGGAAATGGGTACTGGTGAGAAAAAAGACAGCTCAGGGTCAAGCATAAAGCTGAGACTATGGGCAGAAAAATGGGAAACGGAGTTAAGGGACCTGGGGGTGCTCCTTAATTAAAGGGATCGGACACACTGGACACATGTACCAGTTGTTTGATGTCCTACTCCCCCCTTGCACTGATAACACAGTGAAAGCTTTGGGGCTTAAATATTGGCACCAGGGTCTTAACAGCTACGTGTATTTGAACGTCCTAATTACAGGGAATGTCAGTGGAATTAGAGCTGATTCCTCCGTGTTCCTCACTGGCTGCTCTGTCTGATCCCGAGGCTGGGGTCAGGGCCTGTCTCTGCATGGAGCTGGGATTACCCAAAAATCTCCGTCTGTGTTGCAGGGAAGGGAAGGGAAGTGAGGCAGAGCCTGGAGCTGAGCAGTGGCACAACCTGATGGATTGCAGATTCCTGTGGGTGCCTCGGTGCTGTTAAGCAATCTAGAGTGTGACAGATTTGCTTCCAGAGCGGCACTGGTGCAGCCAGGTCGTTCTTCAGGGTCAAAGCTTTTAGTCCAGGGTTGCTCTGAGGGTTTCAGTGTTCTGAGCAGTTCTGACTGAGCTGAGCTTCTGAAGAAGCTGCATGCTCTGCAGGCAGCCCCATTGTCGTGCAGAGCGTCCTCCGCAGCACTCCCAAACCCCTGGAGCTGGGTGCTGGCTCCCAGCTGATGTTGAAATACCCAACTGCTGCAACCCAGGCAACAAATCCTTCTGGGAATGGCACAGTTCTCCAGCTCTGGCGATGAAATTGATTCCTGAGCTGTTCCACAGGTAAGGATTCCGTGACTTTGTGGAAGGTCGAGGAATGACACAGAGCATCACAGGGAGACAAAGTAGGCTCCTTTTTAGTAGGAGAGAGATTCTCCCCTGTGTTTCAAGCCCCAAACCCTGCCTTGGCTGGCTTCCACGCACACAGCCAGGCCTCTGCCTGCTCCTCAGGAGGGTAGATTTGGCCAGGACCTCTGGAAAGCACTTCTCACTGTAGCTGAGGTTTTGCTCTTTCCTTGTTTAGAAGGAATTAATCTTACAGGCGTGATCAGGCTCTGCATCTCTGTCCTTCCCTTAGCATTAGGCAGTGAAAGTCCTGGCCTTACCTGTGGATGCAGGAATGCTACAGCTAATTTTGGTATGCTCTGTTATTTATTGAGTCCCCGAGCCCCTGTGTCTCCTTGTTTGTCCTTGTGTTAATTAAGTACAAGTTTATCTACAGCAGTGAATCGCAGCAGCACAGCGCCGGGTAAGTGAAGAGCAAGTCCCGGGCTGTTCCAGCACTCTGGGATAACTGCGCTTCTGGCTGGCAGCTCCCGCCTCTCTGCAACCTTCCCCTCTCGGGAGAGGAGGCCTGAGCAGGTCCTGCAGGACACTCAGCCCCTGCACTCTCTGGGAGTGGTGGTCCTGGTTTCTCTTGGGTGACCGTGCAAAGATCCATCTGCAGGTGTGGACTGGGGTCCTGCAGAGCCCAGGATGATGAAGGCTGTCTAGAAACCATTAATAAAGATCAGAACTTGATGGCATCAATAACTCCCTTTGGGCTTCTTGCAGGCTGAGATAGTGGCAGATTGTCAAAATTACTTAACGTCCTGGAACACCACCCATTCCAGTATGAATAGGTTTCCTGTGTACAACTCACATGATCCTGGTGTTTTCCTGGCGTCTCTATGGAGACTGGAGACATTCTTCTGGTCTATTGGTTGGGAATCCTTTCTTTGCTGCTTTCAGGTAAATTGTCTTGTAGGGAAAAAAAAGCAGAGATAATCCTCTGAATAATGAATAAAGCATCAGTCACAGAACACCAAAACATCCCGGCTGTTTTATAGAAGGAGTTGCAAATATTTTGATTTTTCCTTTTTAACACGCTACCAGCTTGGCAGAGATTTAGCAAGACTTGTGCAAAAAATAATTGGCCTTAGGCAAAGTTGGATGAAGCAGTGAGCATTCACATGTGGATCCTCATCCAAATGAGGCTGGAGCATGGATTAAAGAGTGGAGGCAGTGTTAGATTTGGGAAGCCTTCCCTGCCAAAAATCGGAGGTGCTTTTTGAAAGATGTTCCAATTCCAAGCACTCTCATTCTCATGAGATTAGATACTTCCCCTCACCATTGGCTCCAGTCCCTCTAGGAGAGTGAGTTAAATTATATCTTTGTTACCTTGGCCATATTAAAATAGTTGTCTCTGTTTTCACTGGCATCCTGGAGAAGACAGCGATGTAGGTAGGAGGAGGATGATGGTTGAGTGCTTCCTTCCCCTTAAGGGTGGGTTGTCACAGCGGTGTGGAATTCACTGGAGAAAGGGGGAAAACACTATTTATTGTCCCATGAATATCTGGGATGTCTAGTAGGGGACCAGGTGCTCCTGTCTTGCCCAAACTGGACCCTCAGGTGGCACAGATGCTCCTTTGCGTTCCTGGTTGCCACTCCCAAACTCCTTAGCGCTAGTTTCTATGTCCAAAATGTGGCCTCTTAGCCCTAGCCTGGAAAAACAAACCCCACTTGCTGAAAGATGGGCTCTGTTCCTTGGCATAGCCTCTGGTGTACGTGGTGTCTGTGCAACTCCCAGAAAATCAGTGTCACCCCATAAATATCTCTCTAAATGCCTTCTGTTCTGCCAGTGAGTCTGCCTCAGGATTCATAGTGATTTGTTCCTTCTGGTTTGGTTCCTTGGTGCCCTGTGTAGTGGCCCAGCAATGGCCCGGGAGCTCATGGAAGCACTCCAGTGCCAGAGCCTGGCTGGGTTTTGGTAGCGATAGAGCCTCGGGAAGGAGAAACTGCTCAGGTGCTGTGCGCCCTGCAAAGAGGTAACTGGAAAAGTTAACACGCTGTCTCACAGCCCCCAGTGTGCTGTGGGGGAAAAAGGGAGGTCACAGAGGAAAATGCTGGGATTTAGATTCTGCTCTGCCTAGAGAGGACATGATGGTGAGTGAGGTCTGGCTTCTGCCCCGAGCATTAACAGAGGGAAACTTTGCCTCAGTTTCTCTGCATGTAGATCTGAGGCCATATTGAGGTCTCCTTTTTAAGGGATTTTGCAACTGTGTCATGAACTTATGGCTTGTGTGTTCTGAGCCTGCTATCAGCACTGATAAAAATGGTTATTAGCTGTACTATTACTTTAAATCAGAGCATCTTAACTAATTTGGGGACTGGCCAGTGGCTCCAGTCACATGACGAATACCCTTATACTCTATTTCTAGATGATTCAAAGTTGGCTCTAGGCAAGGGAGATTAGGTTTAGGGCTTGAGGCAGAGCAGGAAATATAATAAAGGTGTCCCAATTGATAGTTCAGCTTTCAGTATAATTTTATTGAAGAAAGTAACTCAAGCTTTGGTTTATTCTGAGCACGTCAAGGACACCTTTGTAGTGTTGCTGCCCTAAGCCCGGGGCTGTCCATTAAGGGACAAAACCTGCTGGTGGAGCCAGGAATGGTTTGGAACCACACAAATGCTGCAGCATCACCGTGGGGGGATAGGGAGTAGGAGGAGAATCAGTTGGACTCGGAGTGAGGTCTGGTGACACTCAAAGAGGCTGCAGACAGATTTAGAGGTGACTGGGGAAATAATGTAATTGAGGATTTGAGACAGGCTCCATAGCTTTGGGGGCTGAAAAAAAGTTCCAATGAAACTGCTGGACTTGGTGCAGTCATTTTCCATAGTCGCTTAGGCCAGGAGTGAAATTTGGTTGTAAAGATAAGCTGGGAGCAAAGAGCCCCCCTGAAGGCGATGGGATGTGTGAGCTTGTGCAGTTGCTGCTCTGCAATTTCTGTTTCCTCGGCTGCCCAGCGGTATCATCTTATCATCTACAACGGGGCCAAGGTAAAGTTCAGGGTCAACAAACACTTCAGTTTCGTTTCCATCCTCTGCCTTTACAAGGCTTTGTAGGAGATGGGGAGGAGACCCTGCTCAGAAGTGTCTTTCTCTCAAGGAGCATTTCTGTCAGGGGAATGTACAGGACTAAGGGCTCACTCAGCCACCCCTCAGGTGGGTTTGCCTTCTATGTGCACACGTGGGATGTTTTACGCTCTCCTGGGCAATGCCCTTTTCTCTGGCGTGGGGCAGATACTAGAAACTCGCTTTATTTATGTGAGGCAGATGCTGAGATCTTTTACTCAAAGGGATTTTGATGCACTGAGACCTTTCATGCTGAGAGGACAAAGCCTCTGGATTCCCTGGAGTGAAGCACTGGCCCAAACTGTGCCTTCCTCTTTCTAGTCACATATTTGATTTTTCTATACTGGATCAAGTATCAAGCCCAATATCATGCTGAAAAAGGCATACACTTGAGATCAGAGTGTCGGTGTTTAGCAGGATTGATTATGTCTGTACAGATCTGTTTTCAAAGGTGGTTGGATTTCACTGGAAAAGGGACTTTTCTAGTGATTAAACATGGTAATGTCAGGGGCTTGCGAAAGGTATCTTTGCCCTTTCAATATGGAAACAGGAATTCAGACTGAGAGCCAATGCACTTTCAGGCTTTGGCACTTTAGTTTGTCCTGCCCGTTCTGTCAAAATGGGTTTGCATTTTAAATTCTTGTGGAAAATGGTGAGCCGAAAACCCAACAGACAGAATCCTTCTCTTTAGGCAAACAATCCCAGTGTGCTCAGCAACGTACAAACACAGCAGCAAGTGATCACAACCAACTGACTCTGCCCCAAGCGGAGCCAGGTACTTGGGTACTACCTAAACCAGAAATTTAGTAATACAGCAGCAGCTTAATTCCTCTTGCCTTAATCACTGTCTCTCATGGTAATGGTTGTGCTGGGACTAAACAAGTCAACTCGAAGGTGCTTAATCATTTTCCCAAGGTGCACCGCACCCGTGGGGCTCTGGCACTGCACACAAAGGGCCTGTTAGCACAAATTGACTCCAAATAAAAACTAATTGTCTCCAGAAACCCCAGTTCAGAGAGTCTGCTGCCACATCTCTCCTGATTGAATAGAACCGCACTCCTGGGCAATCTATTTCCAGCTCTCTGGTGCCGGCCTGACCTCCCTGCTTTTCCTTAGAAATGACTTGTTACTGACGGACAGGCTCACAGCAGGGCTATTTTCCTCCTCAATTCTGATTGAAAAAATGATTTAGTCGGTGAAACGCAGGATCGTGTCCCTCGGATTAATTCCCTCCTGGAACAGGGCAGAATTCCCGGTCCCTGGCTGTCCGGCTGCCGTCTGTGGCGTGCAGGTGCCGGCCTGGCGCGCACAGACTGCGCCGAGCCTCCTGCCCTCCAGACCTTCCCAAATGTGCCTTTCACTTCCCAGCCTCCCGCCCGGCCCCGGCTCTCAGCCACGAGAGAAACCTCAGGGAGAAGAACTTATCAGCAAGGCTGTCCTACATGGGAATAGTCCTGGGGCTCCAACAGCTGCTCGGGGTTTGAGTCCCCTTGGCAGATGTTCACTACTCCAGCCACTTCATTAATTTTGGAAACAAAACCCCTGATTATTCCTGACCAAAGCACCCCCTTTTGATTGACAGCCAGCGTGTGTTTCATACGACGTAACCCACCGTATTGCACTGGCCTCTTACTTCTTAAAAAAAAATTAATAAAAAGAAATAAAGTTTCTAGAGATGCATCGGTGTGGGCTAATCCCACCTGCCAGTTCATCTGCTTGGGCTCAGGTGAGGGCATCACATTTGTAGAGTATGGGCAGAGGTGCCAGCCGCACACCTCTGGACATTCAGTCCCTCGGGTGTGAGAAAGAAACATTTAAAGACAAGCAGAATCTCTTGTCCCACCGTCACTTGCGTGCGAGCTCGGCGAGCCCACGGTTTGCTTCCCCTCTTGATTTCTGGGCTGGATCTAGTCAAGCTCCTGGAACACTCTTTAGGAAACATTCCTCTGCTGCGTCGTGGCAGGTTTTGCAAAGGCTGGAAAAGCACGATAAATTCGAAGTGGGGGTAGGGGGGCTGCAGCTCCTGCCCGGACCCCGAGGAAACACGGAGCAGTAAAATGCCGTTTGCTGCTGCTCTGGGGCTTAAATCAGTGGCTTGCTCAGGCTGTTGCTTCTGAAATATTCTTTGCAATAATTATCAGCAAGTACTAATTGCTGAAGTTAATGTTGCTGGTAATTACTTTGTTTCCTAAAAAAAAGAAAAAAAAGTGTCTGAAAAAGGCGAAGAAAATGTGCTCCTGAAATGCTTTATGTCTGAATGAAGAGGTGAGTACTCATAAAACCACATTCATAACAAAGTCAGTTCATCTGCTTAAATATCTGTAGTTTGTTTAGGAATTAAAGCAGCAGTTTGAGTAATTTAAAAAGAGTTACATCGTCGCGGAGGAGAGAAGTCCTTGAACTCCTTAGTTGTTATCATTCTAGTTAAATTCCTCGTTGTAAGATCACTTTAGTTTCTCATAATAAAAATAAATAAAACCATTTCCAACCAATTTATTTTAAATGAGAATGTTTTCTCAATGGTTTAAAATGAGCAAAACACTTTGCTTTACATTTGTTTTAATATAATTTGCTGTGTCTTGTTTTTTAAAAAAATGTAATGAGGCTTTAAGAAAAGAAGTTCAATGGATATATCAAAAATCTGATATATCGTTGCATCTGCCTTCCAGTTTGGACAGTGTGTGGACAATGCAAGTGTCTTATTTTGATTTTGAGTCTCTATAAATGAGCAACTGTATCGCTGAAGTTAAATTCAAACGAAACTTTGAACTGAAAAAAGAAATAGTGCTTTTACAAAAGAGGTTAAAGATAGTTTATAGTGTTTTGAAGGCTTTTAAAAAAAACAGTTGAAAAACTAAAAGTTGTTCAAATCGTCGAAGAGAGTTTGAGATGGTTGTTGCCTTTTGCAAAAACAGATTGAGTTTTCTGTTACTAAAATAAGAGTTTGCTGCCATTTGGATTGCCAAAGCATGAGAGCTGAAGGATGGCTGATAACTTTTTGCAGATTATATTTCAATCATTGTGCGAAACCTGCAAATAATATTTTTTGGGGGAGGTGGTAAATCTCGATAATGAGCCTCTCTTTACCCGTTTAAAGTTTGTGAGCTGGCTGTGGGTCCTGGAAAGCCTGCAGCAGCCAGTTAATTCAGAGGATTCCTCCCGATACACCTTTCCCTGAGCTGGGTGTCCTGGTGATTCCTGTCGGAGGCCAAGGAGATGAGAAATAAAACTCGGACCTCAGCCTGGCAGGAAAACTTCTTCCAGTGAGGAAGCCTCAGCACCCCTCAGCAGAAGGGGCTGAAAGCTCAGCTTTGCAAAAATCCAGCTGAACTAAGCAGGGATCTGCCAGAGAATCATTTCAGGCTCGGGGTCCAAGTAACGCCGCTCCGGAGAAAAATATCTTCTAAACAGTGCTCCTGCAAGGCACCTATAAATATATAAATAGGATTTTTTTTCCCCTCTGCCACTCGCCAGCACTCCGCGGCTCGGGAGTAGGTCTGGTGCTGGTCGGGGAAAGCTGTCGGGGCCGGGGATGAGGCACTCTCCTCCGGCAGCCCGCATTTTAATTTTTTTTAGGTAATTACAATCTAGAGAAGAGAAGGAGGGGGAGAAGAAAGGAGAAAAGAAAAAGAAAAAAAAAAAAGAAA
>VZTA01028627.1:163222-245224 GCA_013398855.1 Mohoua ochrocephala
AAGCCAGCCACACACCCCAGTATCTTAAAATAGCGAGCAGGGAGGAGAGAGGAGCGGCGGATCCTCCCAGCCCGGCTCAGGGTAACAATGGTGCTGGCGGGGAGCAGCGGGCACCCTGATTGACAGCCCGAGCCTCCTAAAAAGGCCGCGGAGCGATGGGAGAGATGCTTATCGGCGGCTTTATATAGCGGGGAGCCGGCNCACGGCCAGCCCCAGCCCGGCCCGCAGCCCCCGGCGCGGCTGCCCGCGCCCGGCCGGCCCAAGGCAGGCAGGAGGCGCTACAAGACCTTCATGATCGACGAGATCCTCTCCAAGGAGACCTGCGACTACTTCGAGAAACTTTCCCTGTACTCCGTCTGCCCGTCGCTCCTGGTCCGGCCCAAGCCGCTGCACTCCTGCGCCGGTAAGCGCGACCCCGGCGGTGCCGCAGCGAGGACGCGGCGGGCGCGGAGTCGGGGGGCTCGGGCGAGCGGCTCCTGCATCTCCCACTGCATCCCCCCAAATCCTGCCTGAACGAAGCCCCGCTTCACACCCCATCCCCACAGGAGGGATTGCTCCCACTCCCCGGGTTTGCCAGCGCAGGGGATCGTTGTTAGTTACTTATCAGTAACTAACAGCTATCAGTTGGTTACTATCAGATTTTAGTTGCTATCAGTGTGTAGCGGTGGGGTTCAGCCTAATCGTCGTCGGGGTGTTCATTGGAGCCAATACATAACCAGTGCTAATGATCATGAGTTAAGGAGCTCTACAGGAGTCCAGGTCCTGTAGAAGTCGTGCTTCGTCTTATGCTCATTGAAACCTCTGGTACTTTTTTCGTTACGTCTGGGTGAGTACAAAGAAATTAATAGAAATATTGTGAAAAGGAGAAAAAAAATCTATAGAGGCACAGTTTTGCTACCCTAAATTCTCTTTTTTTCTTTAAAAGAACGTAGGTTATTTCTAACAGCAAAGATGGGAAAATACTTGGAAAGATTTTGCAGACACCACAAATAAATATACGCAAGCGGCTCTGCCCTGCACAGGCAACACGATGAGCAATTGCATCTTGACCACGGGCATTATAAAATTTCACAAGCAGACTGGTCTAATGTGTGTGTTTAAAATTCCACATTAAAAGTAAAAATAGTATTCTTAGAATGCATCCCAGATTTTAAAAAATATTTTTAAAAATCCCTCTCTCTGGTGAAGCAAGCAGTTCTCCAGATTTCTGTTCTTCCCATAAGGCCACACTTCCGATGGTGGCACACAGTGTGTCGAGAGAAATGATACGATGAAACGGCAACTTAAAAATGCATTCTTCAAAAAATCGTACCTATTGAAAAATATTTGTAAAGGACTAATTGCCAATAAAAATAATATCTATTTCAAGGTCATAGAATTCTATTTTTCTTTTTTCTCTTTGCTGGAAAAAGTTCATTTTGCCCTCGTATTAGGTTGTGTTTAAAAACTCAATGCCTGTACTTTGGCTTAGGTTTGTTGGTTTGGTTTGTGGTCTTTTATTGCGGAATATACATAAGAAGGATCTTTTCAGCTCTTAGCAGAGCTATGCTGATAGAAAACTTGCTGTTAGGGTACCCTAAGAGTTTGACAAGTAGAGTAAATCCTTGGTCCGAGCATAAATCTTCCTTCAACCTCAATATTTATTTTGTAAATACTAGTTATTAAAGATCCAGGAGGGATTAGGAGGCTGGATCAGAATTAAGACCCATGATGACCAGCTTTTGGGAAGAAGTTGCAGGAACAGTGTGCTCCTCCATCAACATGTATTTCTTCCAGCCGATTTGTGCGTGACGTCCTTTGCCTTCCCTAACTAATCGCTGACATATTTTATATAAGAACTAGTTGTTAATCAAGATATTGCTGACAAGGGAATTTTTGAGAGCTGATCCCTCGCTACTGCGTAGTGAAATTCAGTGCTTGGCCAAAACGTCCCGAAGGGGTTTGGTGTGTGGCAGTGACGCACGGAGCGCCTGATTCTGCCTGCAGACCTCAACCCGCCAGGAGAGGGAAAGAGGCTTTTCTCTCTTTCTGTACAGAAAGAGGAAGAATTAGAAATGAAAGTCCCTTTAGCACCCAAAAGGAATATTAACCTGGGTATTATCAATGTCCAGAAGCATGTACAACTACCTGGGCATAAAAAAAATACGGTCTGAATGTCACCTAATAGATCCTTGGGATTTTGGATGGGTGAGGTGCTCCCGAACAGCTGGTTTGATTCTCACCAGCCCCCATGGGGAAAAAAGAGAGAATTTTTTTAAATACATGGTTCTGGGTCAAGTATAGCAAGCATTGTCTTTGCAAGAGTAATATATATCCAGTAAATAATCATTAATAATCCCCGTATGATTCAGCAGTGGATTCAGAGTGATGCTAGTGAGTCTCTTGTGGTTACTCTTCAGGTAAAGCCTTATTTCTCTTTGTGCTTGGGATCTTTAATGAATTTACCCTCAAGGTTGTGTTTCTAGCCCAAGCTCTGGCCTGTCCCTATGTCAAACTGGCTTGTAATGGACTAAGCTTTATGGGATTGCAGCACTTGCGAAGTGAAGTACAGAGAGAGATTTGCTTGTGGGATTAAAGTCATAGAGGAAACTGCTACCAAAGTCCACACTTCCAAACTGTCAGATTCTACAGTGTGTAGGCACAATTAAAGTCTTATATGTATTAGGCAATGGGAATGTTATTTTTATGAAAGGAAACTATTGGCTAAGAAATGGACAGCACCGCAAAAGATACCTAAATGTGAAAGAATTTGAAAAATATACAATATAAATCTGTAACTAAAATAAAATAAAATAAAATAACAAACACACAGAGTGAAAATAAACAAAAAACCCCCTCCCAAACTACTTGGGGACTACAGGCTGCAGAAATATAGCACTATAGAAATACTGTGTGGCATTGAACTTACTGCCTGAATTTCCTTTGCCTCCAGAGCTGATCAGGAAGGGAGTGAGCACTTAGTCTCTTCGTATCTAAGAAAATGAGTCTTAACCTAAACCACAGAGATTTGTTACTGTACCATCATAGCTGGGACTTGGGAGCATTTGAAACAGCGATGAACAATGAGTTACTCCAGCTGAACATCTCCGTGGCTTTTTCTCAAGGCAGGAGTCAGGGTTTGTAGGCGTTTTCATGGGCTAAAGAGTTAATATTTCTTTCATCTTGGGTGAAGTCAGAGAAGGCTGATATGCCTTTATAATTTATTTGGAGATGAAAGACATAAGACGTTGTACGTGTGCAGCGTGTGTGTTCAACAACATCCCTGGTTAAGTGAAGAGAGATCGGAAAACTTTGGTAACCCGATAGAAAAGAGTTTTTCTTTTGGCTGTGATGAATTGCTGAATATTTAACTGAGTGCAGCTGAATGGGAACAAAACAGATTTGTCAAGTAGAGGCAGAAGGAGGTGGAAGAAGCATTTGGGACTTTTCCGGTGCGTCTTGAGGTCGAAGATTGACATTTTAGTTGTGAGGAGTATTTGTGAGGTCTGATGCAAAGCTCACCAATGTCCCCGGGGAGATCCCCCTTGAAGAGCGCTTGGAATAAGCCCCACCCCAATTTTGGCTTTTTGAAAGAAAACTGCAATTCCCTGTGAAAAGGTTCCATCATTAGTTTAAAGTTTGCTACATGAACAGGTATTGTGGTGTTTATTGAGCCAAAAAACCAAGGCTGAAGCAATACCAAATCTGTAACAAAATGATAGCCCGGGTTAAGAGCCATTATGATTAAAATTTAAAAAACTAGAAATATTTTCAGATGGCGATTAATGCCACTTTGATTTATGACTTTTCGGGCTGTGATGGCTGAGTGAAAATACTATTTGTCTTGTTTCATGATACTTATATTTTTATTGGCTTTTCATATGATGTCACAGCTAATTAATTTGTATAAGTAACAACACAGTGTTCATATGCTTGGTTTGTTACAGTGATTGCTGACGGTTGCTTTTTGACCGAGCAGAGTCCTATAGGAATCATTTTTCAAATTGCCTTTATATCATTTTTCAGTTAAAAATAATTATAGGCAAGCCTATTCCAATTCTGGTTTGTTTCCTGTATTTTTCATTATCTCGGTTTAGCGATAGATTTAAAATCCACTTGCCTTATTGGTAGTGTTGGGCGTGATAAAGAATCAAAGGACACTGTCAGCGTGCAATGTTGCAAGGTCAAATTAGAAAAGCTTCTTATTTATCAAAGGAACTAAAATAGTTTGAAAATAAAACCCAGGCTGGGGTGTGGAGGGGAGTTGTGTGCGATCCGTGGTCTTAGTGGGATTTGTGACATTGTGTATTAATAATCAATAATGTTGGTCTTGGATGGCCTTTTTAAGCTGTCCAAACGAACTGAGGTGGCCGGATGAAAAAGAATCGCATCGCCTTCGGTTGCAGAGTTCAGTTATTTCAGCAAAGTGGGTAGTACAAATTGTTAATTGTCTGTGCCATGTATTCATTTGTACCAGGCCCTATTCCAGAGCTCATAAAAAAACCCTCAAATTTGAATGTATCTTAGTGGTTTATAATTTAAATCCTAATGAGCAGCAGAGTAATTTATGTCTATTCTACGCCAAGGTTTTTTACTGGTCCATATCTCAGGTAGGGCTGTGCTGATTTCTCTTTAATTGCTATACGAGAACAACACCTTGCAAGACAAAAATATACCTGGGCCTTGCTTGTTTTCTGAGACAATTGTCTGCTGAGATAGAAAATATTTACCCATGTTTTAGGGGAGTTGTGCTGAAGAGGATTCTACTGCTCTGTGTACATTTAAAAGCGCCACAACTTCGGGAAGTGAATGCAATCTTAAGTTTCTCCACTTGTTTCTTTGGTTTTTTGGAAATTTACTGCTCTGCTTGCTGGTTTGTGCAAAAAGTTTCCTTTAATAATTATTATTATTTGCTCCCTTGAAATTATTATTGGGATTTTTGGTTTGGTGATTGGATTCTTTGGTTTGTTTGGGTTTGTTGGGTTTTTTTTTTTTAGTTCGAGACATTCAAGATTTGTGTGATTGGGATTTTAATGTAGGCATGTTCAAGTCTTGAATTCTTCTCTTCCAGTTCCATGTCTGTCTTCTGTTGTTTTATCTTAGGATGAAATTGGGAGCTGGTTATTCCAAAGGGGTCTTTTGAGCTGTCATTTTCCTCATATAAATGATATTTTCGGGATTAAACTCAGCGGTACCTGCAGCTGCTGGGGCCTTTGGGGAATCATTGCTTGGGAGATAAAGTGTGAGCTTTGGTCCTTCTGGGCCTCACCCAGTCTCCTCAGCCTTTTTTAGGAAACCACGGTGAGAAAGTAGATTTATTGTGATTTAAAATAGCTCGGTTTTTATGTGCGACCTCACAACAAGATTCCTTCTGATTTTCTTCCGAAAGGCCTTGATATGGGCAAGGCTTGATTTTGCTGTGGGACATTACTTAAAATTGGGGTGGAAGCCATTTCTTTTGCTCAAACACTTGCTGAACCTTTTCCTTTAAATTGAACAGACACTGTTACGGAATTCCTGGGGGAAGGCAGAGCGCTTGGGAAAGGAAAAGGGAATCCATGTAGTGCGTGTGTTCCAGCACGGGGAAAAAATGAGATGCCATCCATTCATCATATTTCCAGTCTGAAACATGACAGCTGGATAAATCCCATTGAATAAAGCTGGCGTGGAGTGGTGGGGGCACCTTCTGCCAGGCTCGCTTGGACTTGAGCGCGTCCCGCACTTCCCGCGCCCGGCATCTGAAGCTGGGTTTGGATTGTCACCCCCCAGGACACGGCCGGGAATGCAGCGGCATCCCAGGCAATAGCACGAGGTCTTGGAAAGAGTTTCGCTCTTGTGCTGGGTGAAGTGAGTGCTCAGAAGATCTACATGAAAAACCTGTGTCCCGAAATGTTGAGGGAAGCAGGCCAAAATGAATCTGTGTGTTTATACAATAGGTGCAAACCTAAATTGCGCAGCTGAAACTGTCTCCGTGTGGAAATCTGCATCGCTGCAAGGCCGTTTGGGGTTTTTGCCGATTATTTGCGCAAAAATCTGAAGGAAAAAAAAGACACTTTGAAAACTTCCTGTATTTATTTGGTTTGGCTTACAAAGATCAGTAGAATTCTAGAGTTGAGTAGCAAAAAGTAAAGGCAAAATTAGAAAGGAATTCTGTTAATCCTGAGAAATACAGAGTGCTTCCTCTGTAGATGTTTTTGATCCAGTATTAGTGAAGCTATTGAGTGTTTTTAATAGATGTAAGATAGCTCAGAGATGACATTTGTGCCCAGAGATGGCAGAAGGTGCAGTCACAGCTACACTGTCTCTGAGCATTCCTCTGAAAACGCAGAAAAGTCAGGATTTGCTGTCGGGACTGTGTCCCTGCTCCCGTAGTGGAATTTATTCAGCTGCAACATTGGGAAAATCTGAGTTTTCTCAAACTCTCCGTAACTCCCTGTCCATTTTAGCCCTACGAGGAAAAGCCTGTCTGTGGATGAGGAGCACTTTATCAACCGAGGTAAATGAAACAAACCCATGGACCGAAAGTGGATTCCTCTGTAACTGCTGTCAGTTGGGCACAACAGTTAATTTTAAAGAGCCTGGTGTTTTTCAGGGTGGGCACCTTGGGTTTTAAGTGTTTTGATGTCTTTAGCAGAAAACCTAGTTCAGAAATGCCCACAAGTGGCATATGGGGGATAATAATGGGCTGGGTAATGATAAATAGATACTTGGAGAAGTGCCTGTTAATTTTCTTTGTTGGATTATATCCAGTACTAGACGTGACATTTCAGAAGGAAACTCAGATTTGAATCTGGATTTGAAAGCACATCTCACTTGGACTGAGCAGACAAATCTGGCTCTAAAGAAATTTCAGTGCTAGATATTAAAATATCTGTAATAAAGACTGACTTTTGCTGTCTTATCTCAGTACTGTTAATAGTCAATAAAAGGAATTAATGAAAGGCAAAACTACAGTGAACAAACCAGAAGATCACACCCCAGCGATTGCAATAAAACCTACTGTGGCAAGTAATCAGCATTGTGGTTGTGGTTGGGCATGAATAAGCATTGTGGAGGAATGCTATAATGGGAGGCATTAATGAATGTGGGATTCCACTGGGAAAATTGACACCTACGCCTCATTTTCTAAAGCCTCAGAGCTGGCACAGTTTAAATCCATCTGCACAGTGAGTTAGGTTTATATGCAGCACTTTCGTAAAAACTGTCCTCAATTTGGCCACTGCTCACGGAGGCTGCGCAGTGCAGACCTAGTGCCATTACTATTTTGAGGACTTTTATTCAACTTGCTGCTGTAAAATGCAGGAAAAGACCATCTCATCCTGTAGCCTCAATGACCCCCAGCATTGCTGCCTGCAGGACAAGCTGGGCATGAACAAGGGCAAAAATCCTCGCTGGGGAAAGTGAGGAAAAGGAATCGAGAGTGTTTGGAGCTGATGTGTTGTGTGCAGCTCCTATCACCCCACCAGGCTCGGGGAGCGGAGCAGGGCAGTAACTGAGGAGATTTTGTGGTTTGCCTTCTGTTTACTCGCGTTGAGCAGTACATTTATTTCCCACCTGAGCGCTACCACAGCCCTGACAGTGTGTGGAGCCGAGCATTGATCCACCTTCAGGAAGGATTTTCTGCTGATAGGAGTGTGGTGAGCAGGTTTGGGTGATGGAATAAAATCTGTGCCTTTCCAGCTCACAGTCACTTCCATGCCCTTGGTGCAGGCCTGTGGAGAAGGAGGATTTGCATGGAATGCACACAATGGATGGCAGAGCTGGAATTGATCTTCACGTCAGGAACTGAGCTCTGGAGGCACTTGCTCAATACAGTGCCTTGAGTTGTTTCTAAATCCACTGCTGGGTTGGAGAAAGGCTCTGCTCTGGTTGCTCAGATGATTTAATTGCTTGATTCTGCTGATCTGTTTCTTCTGCTCAGCCCTTGATAACTTGTCCAATGTTAGAGGTGACTGCAGCCCTGCCTGGAGCCACTGGAAACCTGGGTTTGCATTTGTACAGGCCATGTACAAAATCTCATCACATCCAAGTGAAAATAGGAGAAGTCAGAAAAATTGATATTTTGGATTGTTGGTAGATTGAAGAAATAATCATTATGTGTCCTTTTCAGTTCAGAGCAAAGCAAAATGTTATAAATTTAGCTTGACAAGGGAGAGGTTTAAAAAGTGTGTGTATGTGTAAGATCAGATAAAATACTCAATCAGGAATAAAACACTGAAAACTTAACTTCTAAAGGCTGAAGGAAAACTTTATAGCACCTTCCTTTTAATGGGACATTTGGCAAACCAATGAGGTTACTTTCAGTATTGCAAAATTTTATTTATTTTTCTTTTTCAAGGAGAGAAAGTTACAACCAAACCTTTTCAGTCATTTCTACGTAAGAATTGCTCCAGCTGGATTGCAGAACCCAGGACATGTAAACAAGAGCTTCGCTTGCTAGGAAATAACAGTTCCTTGGAAAATTTGGGACCTGTTTTGTGATCTCAGTTGTATTTGTGTAAAGTCTGTAATAGAATAGGATCACAAGGACAAGCTAATGGGAGCTGAGCAGTAGAAGTCTGATGTTATCCATTATTTCTTGGGTTCCCAGGACTGTAGGAGAATTTAGCTGAGAGGTTTCTAGCCCAGAATTCCCAAAGCTACATTTTAATGACATCTTCAAAAATTCAGAGATGTGGTATTAGGACCTGGCCAACACAGTAATACTTAGTATTTTCCATTTTTCAGTATTTTCCCTTTTTCTCTCATGCACTTTTACATTTTGACCCATTCTTGGCCAGAACACAGCTCAGAACAACACCCAGTTACCAGCTGCAGGTATTTCAGGTATTTGGGAACAGCTGAGATCCATTTAAGTAACTAAAGAGAAGGGTGAAGAACAGTCTTTCAAGAAAAGATCCCCATCTTCCCAAACATGGACCCCTGCACTGATACTCCAAATCTTTGGACTGCAGGGCAGCACATCCAGAACATTTAAGCTCTGTCTAAAACACAGAGCCTGAAAAAACCTTAACAGACAAATCTGCTTTGTTTTTCATTTTCTGTTTTAAAAAAATCGCACTTTTTCTTTTTGAATGAAAGAAAAAAACCCAGTTTCCCAGAACTTCCTATACAACAAAATTACAATTCCCTTTGGAGATGTGATGACAGAAAATTTGCAAATATATGGTCTTTTTCTCCAAGCAACAACCTTTCAGCAACCTTAAAATGTGTTTGGATGTGTGTGTTCAGGTCTTATCTTGTAAATTCTTTGACATGCCGGTGGTTTCTATTCGTGTAGCTCGTTGTCTGACTCCAACAGGATTACTCATGCAGAAAAGGCATTGAATTGGAAGTATTTATATTTGCCCCGTATTTTGGATAATCTTACTACTCATTTTTTGGATTTTCATCAGAATAAGAGCGTTCTCCATGTAGTCACTAAGTCATCTTTAAACACTTGGCCACCATTTGCCTTTGGGTATTGCTTTTAATGATCATTTTGCAAGTCACAGAGCAGTTAAAGGCTACTTCTCCTGCCAGTGCAAATTGTTGGTTTGTTTTCAAACCGGGATTTCACCTTACAGGGGTTGAATTTCATTTGAATTGAATTTTAATAGACATCTTGAGAACTAATGTTGAAGCAACAAGCTCCTGTACCTTTGAGTGTGCAGGTGCCTATTGCCACATCCAGCGCAGAGCTGCCTACGTCGATCCATTAAAAACCAGAGCTCTGTTGTGTAAGCACAGAAGGATTGAAGCTTTAATAAAAACATGTCCTTTTCTTTTAGAAGACAGAGAAATGTGCGTGATATGTTTGTGGTTACTTAAACAGGGTATTCTATGACAGATTAACCTGTCATCTTGGAAATAAAATTAGCAGTGGTGGTACTTTATTATGGAAAACATCTCCTTGCGTGTTGCACATAACATGATACGCCTTGTGGAAGGCCTAGTGCTCTGGATGGTGTTTATTCCTGTGGCTCAAAGAGGAAAAATATGAAAAGGCCCCCTGAAATAGAAACCAGTAACGTAACCACTGATACAATAAAATGGTGAGAAGTCTGAAGCAAATGGGGCTTTTTTTGGCCAAAAAAAATTAGCGAGTGTTTGTGAACACATTTCACTTCACCCTTCTGCCTGTTTTTTTCCAAGCCTCCTCTTGACAGCTTTGCTAACAGTTCATTTTGTTCCTGTGGTGACTAAGCCGTGGAGGAGCTGATATCTGGAAGTTTCCGTGGATAGTACCAGGCGATTTGGGGCTCAGCTGTGTTGTGCTCTTGGCTTTCCTCGAGCAGGTCTGGTTTAGGTGGCTGCATATGGTGAAATTCTCCACTGAGGGTTAGGAAGCCGTGCCAGAAGTTAAAAGGGTTGGTTTCACCTTGTTGCAGTAAATTACAGAGCAATCATAAATGATAGGAAGGAGTTTGATGAAGTGGGTGAGGAACAATTGATGGATTATTTTAGTTAAAATTACTTAGAGCCCAGTCCAACTCCCACTGAAGTCAATTAAATTGTAGCTGGCTCAGGGCCAAAATGAGTCAAATTCAATTATGCCTTAACTGTAAACATTTTAAAGCACATTACTGTAAGGTAGTTCAGCACTTAAATTACATTAAAACACAAGCATTTATGAAATCCCGACTGATTTTATTCTATTTGTACAGCCCTATTGAAAGCCTTTTTCTTGTGGCTGCAGCAGAGACCTCTTTGGCTGGTGCCTAATCCCCAGAGCACCTGTCTGTTGTGAAGAGATGTCACAGCCATTGATACTGCAGATGAATTTGTCCATCACAGACTCGCTGCTGAAGCGGTTGCGTCAGAAGAGGCAGCAAAGCTGACTGAAAGGAGATTGTAGAAATCCCACTGCTGTTTCATCTAATTGTCAAGATTTAGAGAGCTTACTTGTGTAAGTATCAGCTCATAAATTAATGAAACTTTTACATGAGCTGATCCCAAAGCTGGAATGGTTATGGGTGTTCATCTGTTTCTCAGCTGAACAAAGTACAGCACCCAAAATATTATTTAAAAAGAAATAATCTACATGATAAAAAGGTGGATTTATAAATACGTTCCAGTATGGCGGTGTTTTCACAAAATTGGGCAGATGATCTTTTAAATCATGATTATCTTTTAAATTGTGTTTCACAGGCCTCCTTTAAGACAATTTATGTATTTTTAATAGATTCTGGATTGATTCTTTTCATTCTGTCCTCAGAATTTTTCCCTCCCTGTCCACCTTCCAGCAGAGCCAGGGAGCAGCTCTGAGTTGCAGATGCAGGGTTTTCCTGGCTTGCATTTGTCTGACTGTCTTGGGAGGTCAGAGCTCCGCATCCCAAGTGCCATCCCATGAAAACCTCGGGTTCTGGCAGGCTGTGCATACAGCAGGGAATGTCTGTTCGCCGGGATCATTCCCAGCTCCGGGTGAGCTAAATTCGTCTCTGCACAGACGATCTCCCAGTCCATGCCAAGTGCTGAAAGTGCTTCTGCAGGTGTGGGATCGCTCTGGCTTGGTTTCTGCCTTTGTAGCAGTTGTGCTAAAATGATCCTGATCCTGGTTTTAATGGCATGACGTCACTTTGGCTCCGTGAGAGGTTCTTTGTGGAGGATGGAGGTGCTGGACACGCGTGGAAAGGGAAAAGATGGATTTGACTGCATGCCCAGCTGGCACAGGAGTGCTGGAGTGTCTTATTGCTGTGCACCTGGCTCCATGAACTGGGCTGTGGTCTGGAAAACTCAGTTTGGCAAATAATTTCCTTTTCTTCTGTGCCGTCACAGTTTTTGTAATTGTTTTGGCCTTTCTGTTTTCCGTGTTTTCTGTTAATAGCAGGATCAATTAATAGCTTCCACTGTCACATTCTACAGAGCTGGCAACTATGAAATAGAAATTTGGCCTTTGGAGAAGGGGAAAAATTATACCCATCCAGCAGCTTTAATCAGGAAAAAAGGGGCAGAACCGTGATAAATGTTAGTACAGGACTTTTGTGGCACATACTCAGCCAAGGAAAAATACTGTCCCTTTTCTTCCCTGTCACTGAGCAAAACCTCTGCCATGAGAGCAACGAGACACTTTTGTAGCAACTGGTGACTCTGTGGCTTTAATATGTTTGAAAAAGTTGATTTCTGTGATCCAGGCCTTATTTCTCCCTTTTCAATGTTAGCACAATTAGTCATGATAAAACTGGTAAAAATGTATTAAAATCAGTTGGCAGCTTTTTTAAAACCTGAGCATTGCTGTTCTCTCCTCACAGACACTGCTCAGCACAGCCTTGGCGTGGGAGTTTGACTCATTAACTCACCACTGAGCTCAGCTTTGGGGGTGCCTTTGAAAAAGCAAACCCAGCAATAAAGCTCTCACCTGCTGGTGGTTTTTATCTCTGAGCTCCCACCCACAAAATAAAACTGGTGTTTTCCTGTAGTAAATTACAGGATAGAAAATCCTTTTGGCAGTGAAGGATACTGAGAACCCTTTCATTCATCACAGTGTCTCGATGGTGACTTTGGCTGAAGAACACCCTTCCTTTGGAAGAAATACCTTGGGAAAACTATTGATATTTCTTCTACTTCTCGGAAGTGGAGCCAATGCTGAATTTCTGAGTACTTCGGGCCTGATTTTGAGGGTTGCCCTGTGCAGGGCCAGGAGTTGAACTTGATGATCCTTGTGAGTCCCTTTTAACTCAGGATATTTTTTGATTTTAACTCCTTGCTGATGATTTGCTGGGACATATCCCACTTTACTCTGAACCAGTCATGCCTATGAAGTATTTACTGAGTATTTCTTGCACGCGGAGGAAATTATAATGGAATTGCTGCCACCACCCATTGCTGCAATGTTAATTAACTGAAAAATCCGCCCAGAAGGAAGTTAAGTGCTCATTTCCAGTACCCGGTGTGTAGCTTTAGTGTAATTTAAAATGTGGTGGACTATTAATTTGTCTTCTCAAAATGTTTGTTTTCCCCAAAGCCAATCGTGGGTCATTTGCCTCCAGTAATTGATACCAACATTGGAAATATTTGTCCAATTGATGACAAACTGAAGTGTTTGACAAATTACCGACTCTGGTTAACCTGGGGCCAGTTTACACCTCAGGAGAAAATTCAAAAACACACCTCATCTAGTTTTTCTCCACAAGAATTTCCTTCATTCGGGTGTCTCACTTGTTACAACTGTCAGTAAATAGTGAGGCTTAGGTATTTTTGCCTGCTGCATATGATGTCCAAACACTGCTTTTCTCAGCACCTCTTGATTTTCCTCCTGTCTCCACTTATTTTCTCCTTGAAGTCAATAGAAGTTTTGGGTGTGTAGAAAAAGAAAAGGAATTGCATCAGACTGCAAATAAATGACCATTTTCTGCTGAGCATTCATTTATCTGGCAGCTTGGGACACGCCGTGTTGGGAGCAGGGATAACTGAGTGGAGCTGGGTTTTGCAGAGCCCAGGGAAGAGCTGAGAGCTTTGCAGGCAGCGCTTGGTGCTTGGGCCGTCCCTACTTGGCTTTGTCCTTGACTTCATGAATGACACGGAGCCAGCTGGATTCCTCATCCTTCCCATTTTTTAGAGAAAAGTGGTGGTTCGTTACACTTTTGTGCCAAGTATTTTAAAATCCTTTGCTAAGAAATGCAAGAGAAGCCCAAAGTCATATGGCCAGTGGGGATTGGGTATGTTTAACTGTATATGTGTAACTGCGCTCTTCAGGAGTATTAATTAAGTACAAATAAAATCCTATTGTTTTTTCCCAGCAGAGGGAATTCTGTAGGAAGGAAGAGGCTTCCCTACAAATCACTTTATGATAGGTGTTAAGACAAAACTATGTTTATTACTTTGCAAGCGCTTCAACTCCTTAATCACCAATTTTTATCCATCCTTTGGTTCTTACTGGATTTTTACACTCTGTCCATGCCCTGTAGGGTTCTTCAATTTGCTCTTTCACTGTCTTCCTTCCCTTATCTCCCCATGAGCTCTTTGTTCCCTCAGCACAAACTGCACCTGAGAACGCTGGAGTTCAAGTCGAACTTTTGAACCCATGATGTCAGGTTGGTTTGGAATTAGGCAAAACCAGTTTGCCCATCCCTCACTGTAAAAGGGTTAATCCTCTAAACTATTGAGAGACAAGGGCAGGGAATTATGAAAGGAGCCCCTGTTTTATAAGCATTTGTATTGCCAGTGCTTGAATGCCCATAATAAGCGGGTTGTGCTGTGATTAATGACTGTGTTTTACATGCTGACGATGGATGATGTGTCTCATTGGAGAAGCCATTTATTTTTATTCAGGCTCCTCACCCCAGCAGCACTGGAAATGAGATGTTAACATCCTGGTGGGAGTGTGTTTCATTCTCAACAATTCAATGAAAGGTGACCCACTGAGAGGAGAAAATAATTTAAAATGGTGCCTTTTCCTTGCCCCTTTTTAATGTGTGAGAAGACAAGTTACAAAATTATTTTTTCATATGGGATTTTTCTTTTCCTTGCAAGATTCTTACTTTGTTCCCTCCGAATTGGAAACAAGTAGGAATGTGTTGTCATTCTGAAACTTTATACATTTGGAAGGGGCAAGCTATTCAAATGCCTTAAACTTTGTTTTCTTAATTTATTTTTAATAAAGGATGAAAATAATTTGAAATCTTTAGGTATTTGAGCCAATTTTTGTATCAGATTACAAGTTCCTGATGTTGCTGCAGTTTCAATTGCACTTTTCCCTCCACTTTGTTATTTGTATGTGTAAAGGATGTGGTGGTAGAGTGTTTGTGGTGGTTGGAACACACAGAGTAGACACAGAACTCATCTTTTTATTAATCAACTATACATTTATATCCATATGGATTCAGCATTGCATCCATCTAACGTCAAGGCTTTAGCTTCTGTGGAATGGCTTAAAGAAAGGAGGAAAAAGACTTTAAAAAGCACTTTTTAATTAATTGGAGAAAATCTATTTCAAGGCAGTGAAATGGGTTGCAGTGTCCAAGCAAATCTTTCGAAAGCTCTACATAAACTGAAAGTCCTTGGGTCTCCTTCCCAGCAGATCTCCTGGGATGGAAACAGGGACAGCTGTGGGCATGGCATCAATTCTTCAACAGAGAGGAAAAGATGAGTAGGATGTTTTAAAAAAAAAAATTAAAATTGAAACAGTTTTTCATATGTGGTTCGTATTAAGGCTCTTTTGGCTCTCAGAATTTAAAAGCTCCCTCAGAACTATCACACCATTGCTGAGCAGAGCAAACCAATTCACGTGATGGGTCAGCGGTGTTGGGTGTTTTCATCACAGAGCAGTAAATGCCAATAGTTGCCTAAATTCTCTGGACAGCTTAACGACATTCCAGGTGGGATACAGCCCCTATTTCAGAGCTTAATGAAAACACTGTCAATGCAAAGATTTTGTCTGTTTGCATGTGGAAATGCCAAATCTAAGATGAGTTTCATCCCAGCAGTGCCAAATCAGAGTCTGGTAGTGGTGAGATTTGGGAGATACATAAAATATTCTCTGCAGAGTTATTTAGATCAGCATCATGTTAAAATTGGCAGCCACGGTTGATCCTGGGCAGGATGTCTTTCTTGGGTGAGGAGAACTTTAAAAAAAGTTGAGCTGGAAAAAGCTATTTTTGTTGGAAAAGCCACACGCTGCATCTGTGCCAGTTATTGGAGGAGCTCCCGTGGAAACATTGCTGCTTGCACAAGAACAGGACACATGCATTGCTTCAAAATTAACATATATATTAATGGCACATTAAGGAATTTCATAATCGTATGACACAAAAGAGAGTTCTCAACACAGCGCTCATGCAATCTATTAATGGGCAACGTCTGCGGCGAGCTGGGAGATAACAGCTCTGCCTCCCCACACGGCTGCTGCCGAGTCCTTTCCAGGCCACAGAACTGGTGTGGTTGGTGCCATCTCCCTCGTTTTGCATGCGGGGAAAACAGAAGTCCCGTGGGGTTCAGGGAGTTGGCCGAGATTGAACATTAAGGCAGTGCTAGGGATGGAAATACTGGGCCTGAGGTCCTCTTTCCCCAAAATTAACACCTAAGTGAACAGAACTTTGTTCTTTTGGTGCTTTATGGGACAGAGTAAAGTTGATGAGAATGTGACAATATTCCCATCAGCCCGGAGCTGTTTCTGGTGCTGGTGGGAATGATGCACCTGCCCACGTGTAAAGGGAAGAAAGGGCTGTGTTGTTTTTTGCCTACTGACTTTTATGACTGGCATTGGAATGAGATTGTGAAGCCCCAACATCCCTGTGGAACACGGCAACGCCACACTCCCCGGTGACAGGGGCTGTTGGAAACTTGGAGGAGAATCCATGGGTGATGAAACCAGAGGTGGGTCATAACCAAAGCTTTGACTCCAAATTTTAGACTGAGGGAAGGTTTTCCATCTGGATCCCTAAACTTCCCACGTGGACCCCTAAATTTCCCACGTGGATCCCTAAATCAGAGCATTTCCAGGGGCATGTTTGTAGTTCTGGACTGGAGCTGTTTGGAACAGTTGTCCTGTTTGAAACAGTTGTAATATTTCTGCCCACAAGGGCATTAATTCACAATTAAGGCTGAATTTGAGCACTATAGAAACTTAATTCCATCCGTTATGATTAATTAGGGCCTTATCTCCACCCAAAGTCTAATCTAAATTTGTCTGGAGATGTGAAAGCAGTGTATCCTTGGCTGACTTCCTATCAGAACAGAGAAAATCGCACAGACTAATGTTGGACATGAGTGAGGGCTTGCATTTGGAGGTGATTGAATCATGGAATTCCAGAATGGTTTGGGTTAGAATCTCATCCATGGGCAGGGACACCTTTCACTCTGTCAGGGCTTTGGTTTGGACAGCCTGGTATCTGGGAAAACCTTGTCATCACTTTTCTGGCACATACCTGGTTTCATGCCTCCACAGCGCTTTGCAACTCTGAGGCTGACATTTTTCTCAAGGAACTGCTTATTCTGGGTGTGTCCATTTGGGGACTGCCCATCCTTGAGACATTTTTCATCTTACTTTTTGCGATTAGATTAATTTCTGTAAGAGAGAAACTCGCCTTGTGTTTCAGCTGAAAAACCCCAGTACGCCGCCAGCCCTGGAATGAACACGCTGGGTCTTGGCTCCCATCAATCAGTTTGCTGGGAGACTGGGGTGTAACTGGTGGGAGCATCCACCTCCCCATGTCCATATGGGACACTCACAGCTGCACGTAGAGGTGGAGATGGAGCCATGACTGAGGGTTCTTGCAACATCTTCAGCTCACGACTGACTTTATACAATACAGAGAATCCTGAAGTCAAGGAAGCTGCTTCGGGAATGAAGTTGCCAGAACTGGGTTTTTTTGTTGCAGAATGGTTGGCAGTGAAAAGTTTCTGTAACCTGGAAATCCAGCTGTGTATTTTCCCCCATCCAAAAAGTGAAAGCTTAGCTGTCCTCGATTCATTCTCTTTCGGTTGAGATTGGATCTGTGAGGTGACATGGGTGTGCTGTTATTTGATGTGAAGAGGGTAAAAATAGCCGTGCCCTGTGCTCGTGGAAGCTGTGACATAGTCAGCTTATTCAAACAAAAAGATCATGTTTGGAGGAAATCCTCTTCCAGGGTGCTCTAGATTCTGTTAACAGGGTTTCAGCTTCCTGGGATAACGCTGAGATGTGCATTATGCTCGGCTTTGTTCCCTGTGCGTGTCTCTCCTCCTTACCCCAGCCACCAGAGCTGGGTTAAGACCACTGATCTAATTGGCAACCATAAAGGACAGGCAGGCTGTGAACAAAACCTGCTCATGTATCATTTGCATCCTTCTAAATTGCATTGTTTGTGCAGCTGCTCAGCTAAATCATCCACAGAGTTTATTTTCGTCCATAGAGGAAACAGAGATGGGTTTTCTCTGTGTTAGGGCAGATGCAAGATCAAAGAATCATATATGCAGCTCAGAGAGACCAAGCTCTCTGCTAAATGTGTCCTGATGGGGGCAAAATTATTAATAAAGGAACCCTTGAGATGATAAGCCACAGCTATAAGAGGCAGAGGCTTTGCCAAGATGTGACAGGTCCGTCCCAGGTTAACACTGGTACTTGCTGAAGTTCCCCTCTCATTTCAGCGGGGAGGAAAAGAGGGGGATGTCTGTGTATTTTAAACACTGATCCACTATTCTCCTGAGAAGGAAAAAGCGTTTTCCAAAAGATCCATCAGGCAAAATTTACACAGTCTGGTGTTGAGAAACAATTGCACTCTCTTTCTTCCCATGTGTCACTCAGCAACATGTTTTAGAGGCTCGGGGCAGGAAGAGGTAGTGACATTTATGACCAGCTTTCTGCTGGAGCTCACACAAGGGTGGGCTTGAGAAACCTGAAGAGTGCTTTTGTGTGCACGGCCAGTCAGCTGGCCAAGGCTGGTGTTTACTTATGGGTGCTGTGATAATAATTAACAGAGCAGGAAGTGAGGGAATGATTGATTTATGCACCCATGGCATTGTGTGTTTGAACTTGGACAGAAACTGCGAAATCCTGAGAGAGGGCACAATCATTTGTCAGATGTGTGAGGATATAATAATGGCCACGATGTGTTGGCCCAAGGTCCATATAGACTCAAAGCTTGGGCAGTGGCCTGGGAGAGATGCTCAGGGAACAGAGCACAGGGCAGAACTTATCATTCTATCAAACTCCCCCCTCTCAGCTAGGATGAGCTGTTCCTCCATCAAAGTCCAAATCTTGCTCCTTGACCAGTGACACCATCTGGACAGATGTCTTGGTTTGAAAGACAGGTGTCTGCTAAGGAAGGCAGGAGACGCCCTTGGAATGGAAAATGTAACCCCCTTCCCTCCAAATTATTATTATAATTTCGAAATTAAGGGGCTTTCAGGCAAAGATATGAGAAATAGGAATAACACTTCTTTACTGATATATGTCTATCAAGGCCAACACACGGCAATAACTGTGTCAGTAACAGAAGGCAGAACCCCGCAGTGGTGACGAATTCTCCGGAGCCACAGTGACCGCAGCTCCTTTCTCCTCCGAACGCCGAGAGAGCAAGAGAGCCAGGGGCTGCACCCAACCCCTTTTTCCCAGTTCAAATCTCGCAGCATCTCTGTCCTACACCAGAAAACCCCAGGTAAAGAGAGAGCAGCCAGCTGGACCCCTCCCCTGAGCCGTGACAACTTTTTTTGTCTCTCTTAAGTATCCAGTCGTTACTGTCTGCTGGCAACACATACGGGGAAAATTCTTTAAGAGAAAAAGAAAAACAAAAGGAGAACCCCTAAAACCGAAACAACAGAGGAATCGGTTTGGCCTCTCCCAGTGTCCCATGATGTCCGGTCATGTCTGTCGTTGGTAAATTGTTGCAGCTTAAGCTGAGACACCCTGAGAGTTTTGGCATCTTGGAGCCGTGTCCCTCCTCCATCCCCAATAGCCAAGACCAGAAACTTCCTGTAAATCCACTCCTTAGAGCTGCTCCATTCATCCTTTGGCTGCTCCACTTGTGAAGTCTGGGTCCAGCGGGTGATGAGCTCTAGTGCTGAGCCTTCTCCTCAGTGATGGAGGGAGCTGTTGGCTGAAGTATTTAACATGACTCCATTCAAAAGAAAGAGTTTCGAGCTGAAGTTGGCTTAGTGGAGCCGAAGTGTCCCTCGGTGCAGATCTGGGCAGGGAGCTGGTGGATTGTATCCCGGGAACTTCCCTGCATTGCCAGAGTGCTGTTGTTGCTCCATAGGAGATGTGCTGGTGTTTATTTCTCTGGGATTGACGTGGCCTGGGCTTGGAGCTCCCTCCGAGTCCAAGCAATAAGGGTCGGGAATGGAGATTCATTTCCAAAACTGTCTTCCCTGGGGAGCTGTTTGCAGTCACGATGGCCTTGGGCCCATGTATCCAGTAAATATTAGAGCAGATCTGCTTGTGTTCAGAGCACCTCCTTTCCCCCTGAGTAGGATTTAAAGGAACCATCAGCTAAAGATGATGAGTCCCTTTTGTGTAGCCTCAGACAGTGAGCAGGACCTCTCTGAGCCATGCTCAGTTTGGCTGGAGGGGGTGGGTTTGAGTCAAGGGGGGTCCCATCAAAAAGGCAGGTTGTCATTTGAGTACGTGAAGCAGAATAATTCAAAGTACAGAAGTGGTGTCTGTTCTGATTCATTCTCTGCTGATGAAGCCACAGTGCCATTACATTTGCCACAAAGGATTTCTTGAGTGCTGGCCAAATAGATTCTTTAAATGCTTCTTTAAAACAAAATAAATCTTCTTTATATATAAATTTTCCTCTTCACCGAGGATCTGACAAGGTCCTGGCACACTCCTCTGCTTGACTGACAGCCTGGAAGAAAGGCTGCTGTGTGCAGGGACAGCAGCCTGTAGCACCAGGTGGTGCTGGCTCGTGTCTTTCCATCAGCTGGGAATAAACTCAGCAGCTGGGCATTGTTATCCCAGGATATCCCAGTGATCGCCCCAGGACGGCACAGCCAGGCCTTTCCACTCCAGGTTCAAGGTGCATTTCTACCTCCTCCCCTCCACACGGCCCTGAACAAAGCCATTTTGTCAGAATGGGGATCACCAGCCCTGCCAGAAGATCCCTGGTGCTGTCCTTCAGGGATCTGGCGTCCCTGGAGACACTGATGCTCTAGGTGAGTTTTGGATTGTGTTTTTAAGACGGATAATTGCTCCACATCCAGCCCTGTCCAAGGCAGGGTGTTCCTGTGGCAGCAGGGAGTGAAACAAGTCTTGTTCAGGAAGGCTCTCAGGCTTCTCAGCTGTTCAAGGCCAACTCCTTACTTAAACATACAAAAAAGCACAATATGAATATCAAATGTCATTAATAAGCAAGGATTAATTATTTTTCTGTTGGTTTTTTTGGAGGCCTGCAGCATGCACGCATTGCATCATTCAAACTTATTAATTGCTGTTATTATGGAGAAGTTATACAGCATCTGCTAATGGGGACAGACTTGAAAAGGAAAACCTGGATCCTACAGCTCCAAGAGCTGAGGAAATTTCTCCTGTGGCTTTGGAATTGGGCTGAACTCAGCCACAGCTCCCAGTGTCCCAGAGCACGGGAAACAGAAGCTGGAGCTGTGTCCAGCTCCAGTCATCCCCGGGGAGTTGTACTGGGATTTGCAGAGTGGGAGATGCTATGTGGGGGGAGCATCTTTTAAGTCAGCCTCTACCAACAGAAGTGTTTTTGTTTCCAACAGATTTAGCTGAAAACATGCTCCCCCCAAAAAAGTGATTGAAGAGAAAAGGGACTGTTCTCTTAGGGAAGGTTGAACACGACTCCTGGATGAGCCCAAATTTTCTCCCACCTGAAAATCTGAGGTCAAAAATTGCCATTTGATCAGATGCCAGTTTTTTCTCCCACTCCCACTTGGCTCATACAGAGGTGTAGACTCCTGAAGAACTGGCCTTCGGTCAGAATGCCTAAAAAAAGGATCATTTTAGCTGTGCTAAAATTAGCTGCACTTAATTTCCTTTTTTTGTTTTGTTTTTTGTTTTCTTTCTGTGGGCACACGCGAGTGAAATCCTGGCTGCACTGAGGCTGATGGGCATTTTGCCACGGACATCAGCTAGGTCTTGATTTTTCCACAAGGAAGAGAAGCCATTTGCTACGCTTTTTGCTGTGTTGCTGAGTTGCATTTAATGTTTGCGAGACTCATGGTCCTTGTCAGATTAATGGAGTTCGTTGAAGTGGCAAAAGAATCTGGTGTGAATGTACCTGCAGTCTTTGGCTGAGGAGCAGTTAAACTTCGCTCCAAGGAACCTCAGTGCTGCTATTTTGGAGTACCAGCAGTGTCTGTTCATGTTCCAGCTCTGCTCTTAAGATTTCAGGGTTGATTGCTCTGCTTTCCTGTAGCTTCCACGACACGATTCCTATGGAAGTTTTGTCTCTGTGCATTTGGGCTGAGCCTTGAGACTATTTTTGGAAGCTTTCAAAATGTCCCAGAAGTGCCCTTCACCTCTGCTCTTGTGCAGAGAGTTTAGCTCTAGCTTGGATACAACTGATTTCCACATGTATCCAAAGGAAGAGAGCAAGCAGGAAAAGAAACCAAACCAAAGACAAATCTCTCCTGAAACAGGGCTAACTCTGTCACTTGGCTTTGGAGGTGCTGGAGGAGAAAAATGGCAACAAAGAGCGTTTTCAAGCACTCCCAGTTCCAGGATTCCCATTTAATATGTAATAGTCACAGAAAAATCTGCTTACAGAGCTGAGCTCTGGCACTTGTAAAGGCTCAGAGGATTAGCTGCAGGTTTTCCAGCTCTTCCAATACTAAAAGAGGTACAGGAAATGTAAAAGAGTATCTGAGGGTTGTCTTACAGAAAGACTGGAAAGGATGAGAAGAGAGTCAATGCCTGAACTAGTTGAACCCTGAAACAAAGGGTTTCTGACCAATTACCTGTCTCCACCTCTCTGGCCAAGCTTTGTTTGAGAGAGGTGCTAAAAACATCTAATTCCATACTTAGGTACCACCTCTAGGCTCCATTGCCTTGCTCAGGGACAGCTTGGGGAGGCTTTGTTGCTGTGCCTGGACTTCAGCTCTGAAGGACCGTCTGTGCCAGCGCTGCTCCGTGCACGTACACGGACTCACGGTTGGGAAGTGCCAAGCTGTCAGCATAGTGATCACAACCTCATTAGCCCACCTCTTCCCAGGCCATAATTGGCTCATAATTTTACATCCCCTGCTTCCCGTTCTGGAGATGGCCGAGGGATCTGTTCCCACCATGCTGCATAGCAGAAACGTCACTCAGGTCATTTTTGAAACTTGGGATTCAAGTGTTCATGACTGTGCTCCAGTGGGCCAGGTATCTTGGAAAGGGCCGGATTAAGGAAGTCTGGGAGACCTGGCAATTCCCCTCAGCCCTCTCCTAAGCACTTGTTCCTGAGAGGATATGAATTTTTCTGGTACACGCACAGTTTGTTGCTGTTCCTCCCTTTCCTCTTGCCTTTATGTCTGTATGGGGGTGCTTGCTGGAGCGCAGCATTGGTCTTGGGAAGTTCTAGTAGTTAATAAGGAAGAGTCTCCCTTGTCTTGGGAACTTCTCAGTGCCTGAGCCTGGTACAGAGGGAGCAGAGAAGGTTTAAATCGATGTCACCAAAAATAGATGGGGTAAGGTCTAACCTGAGTGCAAGAATTGCTTTCGTGCGCTCAGTGGGGTTTGTAATGGACAGGAGGGGTGCTGCAGGTCCATGTGCCGCATGAGGAAGCTCAGCAGAGGAACGCAGCCCTTGCACAAGGGTCAGGTTTTGTCTCTGGGCAGCTTTTGGCAGCTCTGGCAACCCTAAGGCAAAGTAGCCCACTCTGACTGAGGGGATGTCCTGTGTCCTGCAGCACACACGGAGTACCTGGCTGTTGTCTTTAAGCACTTGGCTCCTGGGCCGCAATGAGTTCCTGGATTGTACCAGGTCCCTGCTCAGCTCTGGCTGTGGGGGTAAAGTCCAGCTGAGATCCATGGAATTGGTATGGTCGGAAAATCTCTGCTTTTTGGGATCTGTGGTGGAAGAAGTCAATGTAATGCCCTCCCCACTAAACAAACTCTGTGTGGTTCAACTAATCCTCAACATTTCCACGCTTCTTTTGTTTTCCTTGCTCCACTCAGGGTTTGCTTATTCCTTTCAGTAGACTGCCTGCTCCTTCGGCAAAATCCAGTTCTTTCCTAAATGAACTCAACTCCTTCTTGGTTCTCTTTGTTTTGACACTCGGGAGATGAGAGATTTATAGACCTTCCTGAGTCGTAAATTCATTTTCTTTCATTATTTACCTTTCACTGCAGCCCATTCTGAGTGAGATTTCATTGTGCCTCCGAGCAGGGCTGTCCTGCCAAGAGGAGCTGATCCATAAATCTTTCCTTCCTTTTTCTTTCTTGCTTTCCAAAACAACATTTGGAAACCGAGTTTCCCTGGGAGGAAAACTGTTCTTCCATTGCCGGCAGTCAAACCGTGCAACTAATTAGTGCTTTCCCTTTTCTCTTCCTTCTCTTCTGAGTCTGCTGGGGTTGAAATTAAGCCAGGGAGGAGGGGGTAAATGGGGGAAAATATTTGTTTGAAGTATTTCTTTTTAATTACAGCTTCTGCAAGGTGATCTGGTGCAGTGGTAGTGTATCCACTGTGTCTTACGCTGTGGTCAGAAGAAGTTTAAAAGAAGTTTATTAGAAATGTCCCAGCAGATGAGTAGAGATGGCTTCAGGTTGGACTTCTTGATGTCACATCTTCTTGATGTTGCTGATGAAAAGGAAAACAAATGAGAAAAAAACTCTTTGGATGCATCATGATACATTTGTAGCAGAAATATTTGACATATAATTAGGAAACAGGGGTCCAGGGTTCTCCTAGACCTGTGTGGCTCGAGTAAGCCAATTCCTGCCAGGGTGGTGTGGGCAGTGCTTAATGCAGATCTGTTATTCACTGTACAGTGGCTGCCAACGCAGATTGAAATAGCAAAGCAAAATGTTTTCAGATCATAGAAAATGCTCTGCAGATCCAATGTCTTTTTTTATTTTTAGCCCTTGGTTAGTTTTAGCAAGAGTGGCCAGATGTTTGCTTAGTGGGGTGGACAGAAATAAGAGCTTTTCTGCTGCTTGAAACTGAGATTATTCAAATCCGCAGAAAAGAACTACAGGAAAAATTCTGTTGTTTAGGCAGCACTCCTTCAGTTGTGCATGGTATGAAGTATGGGATTATCCTTATGCTTCCCAAGTGTTTGAGAAGTATTCAGCAGCAGAGTGAGCCCGAGACCACCCTAGGCTTTGGGGTGATACAGATTATTCTAGTAGATAAAACTGGGACTTTTCTGTAGAAAACCACATAGTAAGAGACTGCTGTCCCTGTGAAGAGCAGTGAGACCTCCTGAGTCCTAAACCACTGGTGGTTTCACCACTGGAGTGTGAGGCCTCTTGACAGTTTTAGATGGAAATAGGAAAATGCTTTAGGTGTGTTTCTAGGGTAGCAAATTCCTCATTTTCTGGCTCATGTGGGCAGCTTTTGGGTTTTCATGTGCAAAAGAGCAGTGGGTCAGGAAAGGTGCTCCCACAGCAGCTCAGGTGAGAACGCGTTCAGGGGAACCATTGTGAAAGGCAGGTATGGAAAGGGAAGGAGCTCCTCGTTCCCATTCATCCCAGTCTGGGAGACAGAACGTGTCATGACAGTGCTGAGCAGACAAGAGCTGCCTGCCAACATTTAATTTGTTGAAGATTAGGAAATTATTCCATTCTTACAATACCACATCAGTCTAGAAGTACCTTTGAACTCTGGGGGATGTGAAGTTTAGATCTCGCCTCAGATTTCGTGGTGTTTGGAAGGCAAGGCTTTATCAGGGTGAGAACTGTACAGATAGTTTAAGGGGAGTCATGTTAGCCGTGTACCTAGAGACAATGGACTGGCTCAGCTTCAGCTGCTTTGAACTTTGGGATAACCAGATCTAGAGCAGGACACTGAACTTGGGCTTTTTTCTTTGGGATCTTAAAGCTGGCTCATGCAATGTAGAGGTCAGTTATTTCTGGTTTGCTCCACATGCAAGGGGCTGCTAAAGCACTGCCCCCTTTCTGACCTGTAGCTCTCCCCCAAAAATATCTGCAGCCTTGAACTTTGCCTTGATGGCTTTTCTAGATGCCATCCTTATTCCTTACTCCATGCCACAACCATCCTGCGTCCTCACCAGGCTGAGGGCACAAAGCTGAGCAGTCTTGTATAAGCTGGGCTGGTCATGATGCTTTCATTATTTACAATGGTTTCTAAAAGCACTGTCACAACTGCTGGTGTCAAACCATAAGCAAAGGTTACTCTTACAAGCACAAATGATAAACAAATATACGACACTTAGTGCCAACAGCCTCACAAATCTGTTCAGCACCTGGAACTCGAATCAGCTTGGCAGTTGTGAACCACAACTCGCAGAAGCAGCACCGTGGTTTCAGAAGGGCCGTAAATAAATTTGGGTCCTGACGTGGGCACCAAAAATAAGCATGTGCTGAGCTTTTCTGACTGTTTGGCCAGGGCACAGCTGCTGGCTGCTGAACATTTTGGAAAACGTATCCTCTCATTCAGGTGCTCAGCACTTGAAAACACAGATCCAAACAACTCCAGTGTCATCTGCTTCTCTAATAACCACTGCTGTACCCCGAAAGAATAGCCAAGGCCTTGCTGCTGATCTGGGAAAGCAGTTCCTTTAATCCTGATATTACCTGACTATTAGAAAAATAGCCCAAAGAGACTTTTCTCTGTTTGGTGAAGGCAGATCTTAAGCTCTGGGATGACTGTAACCATCCTCCCCTCCCTTGAAACAGTCCCATGTGCTGCTGCCATGCCATACAGGAAAGCAAATATCCCTGGTTGATCTGATATCAAATAACTTTTCTGACCTCCCTTGAAGAGAGTTCCTTGTAAAAATCCTTTCATCCAGAGGTTTCAGTCACTTGGAGCCTTGCAGGGGTTTCTGAGCTCTGGTGATTTATTATTCATGAGTAATTTTGTGCTTTATGGAGAGCCCTGCTGGAAATATATGGAGGTACAAAAGTCTTGATTAACCAGTGATCCGGTGCCAGCAGCTACCCATGAGCGAGGACAGGAACAGGCTATGGGATAAGGCTTGGAGGATGAACCTGTAGAGGAGGAGGAGCTCTGTGATGGGCAGGTTTGAACCAGGACCCCATAGCAGCGGGATGAGGGGATGGAATAAGACTGGACCCACTCCTTTCTGGAGTAAGCTTATGGAGTAAGAACGGGTATTAGTTTTCAGTCTCCTTATCCAGACCAGGGTGGAACTGGGATCCGAAAAGCCTCTTGGAGCCCGAGTGACCGAGAGCAGTTTTGTACAGGGGCTGAGTCCCAGGACTGCTGCAAATGAAGACATCAACACATGATGTCTTCATGAACCTCATGGCTCACCCAGGAACACCTCTGATGGTGGAGGTGGCCTCAATGTTCCTGCATAGGACTCTAGAAATGAAGGGACCCTTCGAGGAGGCAAGAGGGGATGATTTTGGGACAAATTTGGCTGAAAGAGAAGAAATCATCTGTTCTACGGGTGGGTCAGCAAGTTTTTGTTATCCCACAGTGTCAGAAATTAACGGTGGCGGGTTGACAAGGAGGACGTAGGCTATGGGAGCAACATCTGCTTTACCTTCTGTGTAGCTGGGTGGTGTCAGAGGACGCATAAATACCAGCACAGATTTAGCGTGTAAAGCAAAGGACAGAGGTGTAAAACAAAGGACAGTGGCGTAAAGCAAAGGACAGCACACTCTGTCCTAATTTATGATGTTTGAACAGCCACTGAAGTTGTAAATCAAGGCTGAGTTTCCACCAGGTTACTCAGTGGGACTGTAGATCAGCATGGTCTTCAGCTGGAAAAAATCCACAGAAAGAAAAGGTAGATGAAGCTTGACACAAGCTAAAGGTTGGCTTGGCAATTCTGATCTCATCTCTCAAGTGCTTCCTTGGTGGTTTAAGTGGAAAGTTTTACATTTAATGGCAATATTTTGATTTTTAGTGTTGCAGAGGTGTGGAGGAGAAAGCAAGACTGAAGTCCCAGTCTGACTAAACCCCAGTCTATAGTCACAGCCATCCTTACACCCCAGGCTGTTGGGATTTAGGGTTTAGACAATAGTTTCTCAAGCTTGCTTTGTAAGTGGCTGGATTTTGTACGACTTGCTGTGGTTGAGGAGAGAAGCGACCATCAACAACCTGTGCAGTTCTTTGATGTACCCTGGGCACCACAGCTCACCTAGGACCTGGTTCTCGTGATCACAACCCTACACTCGGGGAGAGGGCTGAGGAATACAGGTCACCAGCAGGCCAGCCTGGCAACTCCTTTCTTCCACTGTGCGGAGTTACTCACCCCAACACACTCATTAAGGTCTAGAGATCATTATTTTCATTAGTGGTGATTCATGTGGAGGGTTTCACAATCGGGCCTGCTGGTGTAATATGTTCCTTTCCACGGTACCATTTATCTAAAGATCTCCGAATACTTTGTGTACATTAAATTTTAATCCATGTTTTACCACCAGTGATGTAGGTAAGGAGGATTGTTTCCATATTGCAAATGAGGTAAACTGAGGTACGGAGCAAGAAAGTGACTTGCCCAAGACTCTGCAGGTTGTGTATCTTACAGCGAGTTTACGTTTCCCGTCTGTAGCTCAATTTCCCTGCCCAAACTTTAAAGGAACGTTCAATTTCCTGGGGCTAAGGCTGAGCAGGAATTTGCTATAGCTGTAAATCAGAAGGCCTGATGTGAATCAGAACTTCCTCTAGTGTTTGGGAATGTTTGGATTTGTCTTCCCAGAATGGCCCTGACCTGAAAGCATTGGAGCAGAACTGGTTTGTTTTTAGGGCTGGTATCAGCTGGTTGATGTAAGATGCAGAGTTCAGTCAGTGGAGAACTCTTGGGGTCTATGCATCCTCACCTTCCTGCATGGGCAGCGGGATCCCTGAGGGCAATGGAGGATGAAAGTGGTTCTGATGCAGTTGCCCATTAGGGGATGGGATGAGCTCTGAACTGGACTCTGTTGTCTGTTACCTGCAAGCAGAGGGGAGGTGACTGTCTCAAGTGAACCCTGTCCTAGTTTCCCCAGGGAAACAAAGCTGGGAACAGAATGGGGATGGATTTCATCTTTTGCTTGGAGTTTAATCTCTTGAGGTAATTAGACAGATGATTTCAATGGTGTGTGCTATAACTGCTCCTAAAAAATGGAGTGGAAAGGCAGTCCTTCCTTTCCCTGTCCTAGGGTTAGGGTTAGGGTTAGGGTTAGGGTTAGGGTTAGAGTTAGGGTTCCCAGCCCAAGGAAAGCTGTGCAATTTGGGAGAAAGAACAGGTCCAAAGAGGGGAATATTCTGCCTTGTGGGCCTTTAACAAGCGAATGGCAGACCCAGGAAAGATATTTCTGTCTCCCTCCTCTCCCATTACTCAAACACATCAGCACTGGACTGACCTTCATCCCCCTCTGCTTCCTCCCTGCCAGGGTCCCCTTCTCTGCGGGCGTATCCTCTCATCTCTGTCATCACCCGGCAGCCGCCCGTGGTGCCCCAGCTGCTCCCGGCCGCCGGCAGCTCCCGGGTGCTGCCAGCCCAGCCCTGTGTGGGGGCCGCGGGCACGGAGGTTCCCCCCAGCGAGGCCCAGGGCAGCAGCGAGTCGGAGGCAGAGCAGCCCCCGCCACGCTCAAAGAAGCCGCGCCGGAGTAGGACCATCTTCACCGAGATCCAGCTCATGGGCCTGGAGAAGAAGTTCCAGAAGCAGAAGTACCTCTCTACCCCCGACAGGTAGGTCGGTTGCTCACCCCAGGAGTAGGGATGAGCAAAAGGACTGCTGCAGCCCTGCTCAGCTGTTCCACACTGAACATTCCCTGGCTGGGGGATGCTGCCTGTGGCTCCACTGAGGTGCCTCTGCCTTTGGCCGTGGCCATGGGCAGGTAACCAGATGCAATTTCAAGGCTACTTTTCCTGGGATCAAAGGTGCCACGAATAGATCATATCAGTGGAAATGCCAGATGACGATACACGTGCCTGGGAGCAGGTCTCCAGGCTCAGAGATCTCCTCTGAGCAGAAGGATCTCTGCCTTTCCCATTCCTGCTGCGCGCTTGAAAAAAGACAGAGCCTGTCTCCCCTGGGCTCTGCTGGTGGATGGCTGTGTGTCCATGGCTGCTGTGTGTCCATGGTGTCTTCAGCTGGCTCCTGAGCTGGCTTTCATCCAGCACCTTGGGCAGCAATTCAGTGGGAAGGTGGTGGCCTGTCCATAAGCTTGGAAAGCAGAGCCTGGGGTGGAAAGCTGCCTTGCAAAGGCACAGGCGAGTTCTTAGGCACTGCTTGGTACTACGTGGGCAAACCAAACTAAGAGAGGTTTTAGCTTTTTTAAGGGCTTTGAATCCTACTCTGCAAATTTAAATTATAGAAAAATATCCAATTCCTAGGAAGTTTGTAAACCTGGAGAAGGTTTGAAAGGTATCAGTCCCTGCACTCCACAGAGGGCAGTGTCCCAATATTGAAATTGATTTTTAAGATGGCATTTTCTGCTCCTACTGCCTGTCACCAAATTTGCAGCAAGACCAAATTTCCTGGCCGTGGCCAGCCTGTCTCATGAGTTTCGGAGTTCCTGCTGTGCCTGCACTGACTCCTCACAGCTTCACATCACCAGATGGTTGACACTTTGCTGAGGCACTCAAGGCTGGTAATTAATAATCTCATATGACTGTTCCTTGGCTTCATCGAGGCCGATGAGCAATTCCTGCCCATGTACCACTTCCCCTGTGTTTGTTTCCTTGGGTTTCCAGGCAGTGCTGGTTGCGCTGAAGTGTGTGGCAAGAGATGGCAGCTGGTTGCAGGTAATCCAGGTGCTACCAGACATGTTCACTGAGGCACGAAGGGTCGGTGGAGCTGTGCTTCTCTCTGTCAGCTCATGGCTGGAAATGTGGTGGCAAAGCACAGACTGTGGTCTGTGTTCACTCCTGCAGCTTTTGGCCTGGATAGGAGATTGTACCCCTGGGAGGGCACCCGAAGGGCCTGGTTTATCCATGGTGAGGGAGTGCAGGACCTCAGGGTAATGACTCTGACGTGTTCTACTCTTAACAGTAGTGGTGTCTTAAATCAGTGGCTTCAGATGTGATGTAGTGGCATAACAAGCCTGCAGGTCCAGAGTGAATCCAGAGCGGGGGAGAAGCACGAATCCTTGAGTGTGAGGTGGAGCCCAGAGAGCTGGTGTGGGGAATGTGGGTGTTTACAAATGTAAATCTGGTTGCCCAAGGAGCCCAGCTGTAACCAAGGTTTTATTATGAAAAACTTGGCCTTGACAAATGTGTTCCCCCATCCAAAGGCAAGGAGATACTTGCCAAAAAGTCACAGAATCCAGAACACTGTGGAATGTGGCTCTGAGTTGGCGCTGTCCCACCTGCAGGACTCGCATGACTCTGAGGGGCACTTTCCCAGCCTGGCTGAGGATTTCCCACTCCAGCCCTTGTGCAACTCCATTGCAGAACTGCCAGATGCACGGTGCTATCACCTGTGGGGAAGGATCAGGAGCTGCTCTGAGCCGCATTTGCTTCATATCCTGGGCTTTAATATAGAAATAATGAATGGGTTCACATGAACTTGCATGGGTTGGAGATTTGTAGAGGATGAATCAGGGCTGTCTGCCACATATACCCTGCAGCTAAACACGCAAAAAATAAATTCACTCAGAAGCCTAAATTGCCTAAATAGCAGAATGGGTATGAAATGAATAGATTTAGATGTACTACTACTCCATGAGAAATGGGCAAGTACCATGATCCCCATTCTGAAGGTAGTGAAGAAGAAATACGATACAAAGAGTAGCACTTTCAAAGGCAGGCTGATGCAGGGTGTCTGTTCCTACGTGTTTGCTTCAGACACCAGAGACCTGTTTTCATGGATGTGTTGTACCAGCAGCTCCTAATTCATGGACAAACATGGAGTGTCAACAGTGGGAGTGCAGCAGGTTCATGTTTCCAAGAGGGCAGAGAAACCCTGCCACTTCTGGGAGGAGAAAAGAGAATAGAGAGCTTGCAAACACCTGCATCTTCCATAGGAGCATCTGTCTTTGCGTCCTAAACTCATGCTTTTCACCACTTTTGTGTGACCGTTCTCAAAACAACTGATCAGAGAGACACTGCTGAATGCTCTCACGGTATTGGACTGCCTGGACCTGGCACCTGAGCTCCTCTTGGCTTCTGTAAACTCATTTTGTTATCTGGTTTGTCTCCCAGGCTCGACTTAGCCCAGTCCTTGGGGCTGACTCAGCTCCAGGTGAAGACGTGGTACCAGAACCGTAGGATGAAGTGGAAGAAAATGGTGAGTGGGTCCTTGTCATTTCTCCATGGCTCCTAAAAACTGATTGCAAAGAACAGATTTGGAAGCTGAACATAGTGGAGTGAGTTGTGTCTATTTATACCAAATTTTGTTTTATTCCCAATCACTTTTCACAGAGATGGTCTCTTTTTTTAAAGTGTTCGTACTGCAGCATATGTGGTAGGCTAGAGGGGACCAAAGGCAGTAGGAGGAGAACAAAGCAAAGGGGTGAAATAAATGAGAATAGAACTGAGGGAAGAACCAAAATATCTCCTCCTGCATTTTTGGCATTCGTGTGATCTCAGTGCTTCTGGGATTGGTTTTGTGCATAGACAAAAAAGACTCTGTTGCTCTATGGAAACAGAGCAGTTTTGAGAGCTGATATCATTAATTTTTGCTTCTCATATCTTCCTTTCACCTTTCACTTATTCTCATTTTCATGGTCCTTTTCCAGTTAAAATGCTTTTTATAAAGGACAACTACCCAGTAAATGCTGGTGGGAACATGATGATGGGACATTCTCTAGTGGAGGTGTCCATGTTCTCTGATCTGGGAGAGGAGATGCAGCTCTAGGCTGTTCCTTTGGATCTCTGTGGCACCTGCAGAAGTCACTGTCACTTCAAAAAAATTTGGGATTACCTTGGATACAGATCCTTGGCTGGAGTGTCTTGTTGCTGCAGGGATGGTGTGGAGAGAGAGGGAATTAGACACAGGAACAGGATGTCTGAGACCAGCAGAGTTCAGGATGCTGACAGTTCATCTCTTTGCTCCAGGTGTTGAAGGGTGGACAGGAAGCTCCAACGAAGCCCAAAGGCCGTCCAAAGAAAAACTCCATTCCCACCTCAGAGGAGATCGAAGCAGAGGAGAAAATGAACAGCCAGGCTCAGAGTCAGGAGCTGGAGGGATCTCAAGCCTCCGAGGAGCCAAAACTGACAGAGGAGAAGCCAGAAGAAGTCCCGTTGGAGACAGAGAAGTCTCCAGAACATATAGCAGAGCCTTCCTCAGAGGAGACTACACCATTAAGTTAAAAGGGAGAGAAAGGAGGGGAAAAGAAAAGCAAAAAAAAAGAGATAAAAGAGAAAAACCAAAACCAAATATATATATGTATATATATATTTAAATATGTATGTAATGGTGTGTGTGTACATATATATATATATATATACATGTAGACCTTGTGTATAAGTCTAAAGATTGGTCACTTTGTGCCTTTGGGACTCAGCCATCACGGGCCAGGTGGAACAAAGACATCCCGTGGGAGCGGTGCCAGCCTGTTCCTCTGGCAGGTGCCTGAGCCCTCCTGCGGAGAGGGCCGGGGCCAGGACGTGTTTCCAGGGAAAACCACGCCTAGAACCCCAAGAGAGCTCCTTGAGAAGCCCAGGGCTCTCCCAGGCAGTGGGAGGCAGGTGTGTGGCCATGCTGGAGGGTCAGTGTGTTCCCCTGGCTTTATCCTTGCCTTGTGCGGTGCCAGCGGACGGAGCTTGGCCCGGGCTCGGATCAGGGATGGCCGAGGGGTGGGAGCTCTGACAGCACCATTTCCTCGTGCAACCAGCACTTCATTCTGTTAGGGATGGGCCCGACTGAAACCATTTTAGGAAACGGTTCAGACCCCCGGGTTTGCTTTGGCCCAGTTAAGATCAAAGCTTCCGAAGGGAGATCCATACCTGGGTCAGCTCCGATTGCCTCTCCTTGGGTTGTTTGGGTGCCGTGTCTGTGAATTTGCAGTGATCTGGGATAAAACTTGGAATGAGATGAGCATTTGGATATAAGTCTGCTCCAAAAGCTTTGGGATGCTTGGATCTGGGACTTTTGCTTTGGGCCCACTTCTAATTTTTGTAGGGATTTTTTAAATGAACTGTTAAATGTTTTTGGGGTTTGGGGAAAATGATGGATTTCCAAAGTTGCTGCAGGAAGTTGGCATTTGTTTAAGATGTGTGCCAAGAAAAGATGTGCATCATGTTTCACAGAGTCTTGTTAAGGGTACATTTTGCCCAAAGGCTGCGAGAGATGTATTAAGATAACCTTTATTTTTTAATTAAAAATAAAATATATAAATCAAACAGTTGTTGGTGTTGTTTCTCTTCCAGAGATTCTCATTTCAGAACATCAGGCAGGGGCCTTTCTGGAATAGGTTTTTCTATTCCAACAAAATCTGGAGAAAATGGAAGTCATCAGATTTTCCTTAACATCACTGCACAACAGGCTCCGTGTAAACCATTTGTAGCACTTGCTGAGGGAGGTGAGGGTGTTGTAAATGCTCCCTTGTCACTGGGTGAATGTGTCAGAACAAGGGCACTGTTTTCTGTCACCTCCTCTAGTTTTGGACACACATTTAGTGGCTCTTTGTGGCCCTGTGAAGATGATTTCTGAATATCCCTTTTTTGGGGTGGCAAGGATTCACACACAGATCTCAAACAGCTGATCCAAGCAATGTTGAGTGGGGGAAAAGGGATTCTTTTCCCCCCCAGTTTCTTGCTCAGTGGTGTTTGGAAGTGTCTCAATCCACCTCAGCATTAGGTCCGTGTTGCATCAGGTAACACAAAATAGGTATTTGGGAAAGGATTTGTGCAGTTTATTTTCATGGCTGAGTGTCCCAGCCTGGCAAGGCTCTTTTCCACGGCTGCCATGCATCAAACCCTTCCTGTTGTTTGTTCCCCATCCAGTCAGTGACTGAAGATGTGCTTCAAAACTTGAAAATGGCTTTCAGAAAGGCAAAAACAAACAAGTCATACAAGCCACAGGGATGTTTGTGGGACATCCTGTCCTAGAACAGTGCTGATGTTATAAAATGTGAGTAACTCCTTGAAGAAATGAATCTGTATAATCCTGCCTGGGAACTGATTTTAGAAATGGCTTAATAGAGAAATGCTTTCCAGGTAATCCTCTCTGTGCTCCTCTCTGTGTGCATTTACAGTGTGTGAGACAGAGATTACAGCTTCATGTGGTGAAACTCCAGCTTTAGCCAAGCCAGGGTGGGACATGCTCCACTCCCTGTGTGCCCAATACACAAGAATCAACTTGGAAAAGGCAGCCACTGGTTTAAGTGCATCCACAGGTTTGCACCCAAACCTAAACCAAATTTACCAGAACTGGGCAACACTCATTTGCAAGGAACTTGGAAAATACCAGGTATCTGTTACCTTTTAGCTCCTTTTTCCTGTGTCACAGTGAGCTGGAAATGGGGTGAAACATTTCCCTCTTGCCTGTTGTGTTGGAAATGCAGGCTGTGAGCTGCAAAGTGTTTCCTCTGCCATTAAATGCATCAAAATTTAGTCGTCTTTGAACATTTTTCTTTCCACATAGCCCTGACATGCTCGTCACAGCCCCAGTGAGAGGCAAAGGTGTCAAGGCAGGATTTTTCTGCTTGTCTGGGTCTATGATACAATGTCTGAATTGTTGCACATTTTTTGTCTGCAGATGTCTTTTTTCCCCTCTTCTTTCCAGAATTGTGCTATAGTTCAGCCGTATCTATTGGACTAGAAATGGCATTTAATTTAAAAAGGCCTATGGCCTGTTTATACAGGAATTAGATTAGATGGTCTATGAAATCTGTAATCAGCCTCTATTGTTCTTGGATAGTGGCATCAGCACAGAAAATGTTTCCACAAGTCTTAAATGGCGCAGTACTCAGGGAGAGTAGAGAGCAATTGACTGGAAATCATTTGTCTAATAATGAGTTTCACCACCAGGTTGCAAAAAAACTCTGCAAGAGTTTCTCCTCAGTTGATTTGTAAGCCTGAACAGCTGATTAAATCAAATTTTGTGTGCAGATCATTCTAGAAACAAAACGCTGACTGTCAGGGAAGGCATCAAAGATATTTCAGCTTGTCTGAGCCAAAGTGAAATATTTTGTAATGAATCTGTTCTCTTCCAGGCCGGGTTGGACGGGGCTTGGAGCAACCTGGGATAGTGGAAGGTGTCTCTGCCCATGGCAGGGGGTGGCACTGGATGAGCTCTAGGGTCCCTTCCAACCCAAACCATCCTGGGACTTTTTTAATTGGAAAAAACCCCAAGCAATCAGCAATGTGCTGTAAACACAGCATTTGGAATCCTCAGTATTTTCTTCAACCAAAAGGTTTTTCATAAAATGGACAATGCAGATGCATTTGCTGGGTTTTTTTTGCAGTTGGTACCCAGTGGATTTGTCCAATCTGAGGAATTCTGATAGATTTACATAACAGAGTGGGGAAAGAAAAGTAGAAACAGGAAAAAATATCCCTTTCTTGCCCTGAGACAGGAAGTGGTGTGTGGTGTTTCTTTGCTTTCCAATGAAACGGATAAATATGAGAATACAAAATTTCAAAAAATTTTAGTGATAGGTTTCTAAGTCCCAAGGAAAGCAAAGTTGGCCACTTTCCAACAAAGGGTAAAGTAAATTTTATGAAATGACATTTCCCACTTCCCGGATGAAAATAATTGTTTCTGACTCAGCCCCACTTTACAGTGGGAACAGTTCCAGTGATTTTTTAATTATTTTTTTTCCCCTTGTTAATCCCATTCTAATCACTTGTGAGTCAATCTGGGTAAAAATGCAATTCTCTTACTGTCTGGGCTAGTTTTTAATGAGTCCATAAGACACTGAAGATGTTTTTGTTCCTCTTTTGGCTGAGGAACAATCTTTACATCTCATTTTTCAACGTGATTATTTAAGTGCAGAACTAGCTCTCAAAACGCTCTCCGCTGCTGCTCGCACTGAATGACTTTCATTGGCAATCTCTTGAGTGATCATGGAAAGCACATCCAGAATGTGCGTTTGGATGGAGGGAAAACAGCGGGGAAGAAATGGGGAAATCATGGAATTACTTGTTGGCCAAACCCTTTCATTCTTGTTGTCTGTTCCACATCTGCAACTGGAGTAAAATTACAGATTCTGGTATAACTAAACATAGGGATCCCAGCTGCTGTTGAGGGGCAGGTGCTCCTTTTCCTCTCGCTTTAAGGTTTTTCCTACTTTGGGCTTATTTTTGGTCTGGCCACTGAAATGCCAAGAACTGAGGGACTCTTCCACTGGCTTTGGGCTGAGCTGGGTTGGGTTTGAAGGCTGGGCTGGGATTCAGCCCTTAACAGGGGCTGTGGTCTGAAATTTGTGTTTGCCTTGTGCTCCTAAGAGCCAGGAAGAACAGCACAAGCCTGACTTCAGGCACCTGAGGTGAACCACAGGGAGCTGCTCCCTGAGGGAATCTGCACAAACTGCACAAACAGTCTCATCCCCACCCCCAGTGACAGCCAGGGGCTGCCTGGGGGCCTTTGGGCCGGCCCTGGAGATGGTTTCATTCCTTTAAAAGCCTCCTGACTGTTGTGCCTCCCAGGATCTGCTGTCCCAGGACTGCTGGTTGCTCATCCCAGAAATCTGACCGGAGACAAGAGCCCTTGGGATTGAGCCCTGATGATGTTCAGGGGTGTTTGGCTTCCAGTCCTGACAGAAGGGAACAAGCCCCGATGTCGAAATCCCAACTCCCCTACAGGGATGGGAAGCGCTCATATCCGGAGTTCTGGCTGGGACCCACCTTTTATTGTACCCACTGCTGAGATAATTTTGCAAAGCACTGAGCTCATCCTGCAGGATGGTTCCCCCAGGTCCCAGCAAGGATGAATAAGGAAAAAAAAAATAGTCTTTATTCATTTAACTTCAGGCCAGTACAAAGAAATTTGGCGTTTGGATGGGTTTTCAGTTTTCCCCCCTCTCAATCATCTTTCCTCAGCAGCAAAATGGAAAAGGACAGTACAAAAGAATGGACTGGAAAGAAAAGCAAAGGGGAAGAGCTTAACTGCATCAACCTACATGAATAATAAAAACTAGGAAGAAAAATAATCATGGTGAAAAGTCAACCTCTTTTTTTTTGGACAGATGACGCTCTAGTTCTGTAAAGAGATCTTTTTCTGTGGTGTAGCTATATGTGCAAGGATGATGAATGACAGGCTTTTCATAAGTTTCCTTTCATGCAGTACAAATTAAAATATAACTGGGTAAAGAACAGTTCTTGGATTAGACTTAAGCTACAATACAGGATTTAGGCCCAAATCTCAATAAAGGCAGAGGTTTGGTGAAGTCCAGATCCTGTAGAATCTTAGATGTTGGGTGTGAATACCCTGTAAGAACCTCACTCCTCTTTCTTCCCAAGGTCTGGTACTGCCAGGTAGGATTTATCAGGTTTTATTGTAAACTGAAGAACAGGTGGTTTAGGGGCATCAATCTTCGGAGCACAGTAGCTTTCCATTATTATGCTGTAGCTAGGATTTGAGTCTCTTAAATTAGTGATATTTGGTTTAAATTGCAATCTAAAAACTGGCTAAAAAAAACCCCCCAACTTGTCCCTTGTCTTGTGTCTAGGAATCCACAACCTTGAAGTCTTGGAGTTAAAGTTCATGAGGGTGATTTTCAATGCAGGGATTTGAACCCTAAAATCTAAATATATTTTTCCCTGGCAGAAATAGATTAAGCCTGGTTGTTGTTTTTGTTTAAACCAGACACCCTGTGGTTTCTAGGCTTTCCCTACTAATTCCAGTCCCTTCCTGTATTAGAAACCTCCTTGAACACAGTGTCCCAATGCAGTGGAATTATAGTCACTGCTTGAAAGGAAGCCTCTGGATCTGCTGGGATCCATGGGAAAAATGATCCTGTCCCCAGGGGAGAGGTGTGGGCAGCTGCAAATGGACAGGGAACCCCTGCAGGCTGCTCTGACAGGTCCCTTCACTGCTGGAAACACTGGAGCTCTTGTTTTGTCAAACAATTGAGAGTAATAGAAAGTGTTACTCACTAGGAGAAGTTCCTGAAATCATAGACAGCCTGCCTTCCTGCACGCAGGTGGGAGTGGGGACTTTCCCTCCAGAGATTTCTGAGGAACAAATTTATCAAGGAGAAATTTCAGGAGCCAAAATTTCCTGGGGAAGAAGGTGGCGGAGGCTGCCGAGCGCGAACAAAAGCAGAGGAAGTGATGGTACCCCTTGGGCAAATGCTTTGCATAAACCAAAGGAACCAAACCCTCGCAGAGAAAACAATAGCGGAATATTTCAGGCCTTCTGTGCTTCCCACACGGACCATCAATGTCCTTCCCAAGCAGGAGTCAGCCTTGTCAGGTGTAGAGGGTTCTGGTTTCCTGCACACTTCAGACTTCACCCTTCTCACCACACCCAAAGCCAGCTCTCACTTAAGCTGAAGCAAAACCTTCATTAGTTATATCAGAGCTGCAATACCCGGTTCTGATGCTCATCCTTGCAGACCACGATGAGTTCAGGCAGGTTTGGTGAGGACAAAGAGTACAAGGGACCCTGAAGCCCTGCCAGGTGTCACAGAGGCTGTTGCAGAAGGGAAATTAAGTTAAAGCAGGTCTGAGAACTGTCTAAAATCAGTCAGGCCCTGCTATTTATGCTGGAAGGAACTCACTGTGAGAAAGCTTTCAGCAGCATCCCTTCCTGTCCCACCCTGGGTTCCAGCAGTGTCACCTTGTCATTACAATGCCATAGTAGTACTCTTATGCTTACTCTTAGGAAAGTAATGGGAAAAAAGAGGAGTAAATTGTCATGAAAACAGCAGGGCTCCGTCCTTGAGGCTGCTGGATACAAACCCTGCAGATTTTTGTGGCTTTCAAGAACTTTTTAGCAAGCCAACATTGAGGGAGGGGGGTTATTTGTAAAGCCAGGTCACACAGCTCCCTGTGGCGCCTTCCTGGTGCCTCTAGAAAATTCAGAATCTCCTGTAGATCTGGTAGCTCAATGAGGAGCAAACAAGCTGAAAGTGGTGGATTAAAAGTGATAAATGTACAAGTAGGTCACAGGCTGGGAGTTCTTGCTCACAGTGATTCTGCTGAGAGATGGTGGCACCAGATCAGTGAGGACTCACTTCTCCTCTATCATCCATCCTTGGCATGTCAGTGCGTGTACAAGCCTTGGTGCTCCGGGTCCAAGGTCCTGCCAGGAGGAATGGGAATTTCCCTCTTCTTATGGACCTTTGGATTGCCCACAATTCTGTCTCTCTTCCCAACCTTCCTACCTTGGACACTTCCTGATCAATGTTGCTCCCACAGGAGGTCCTTTGGCAGCTGGGGAATTGCACCTCCTGGGATTCCCAGAGCTGTGATCCACCAGTGCTGCTGGGGTAGAGTAGCAGACACCCAAGTGTGCTCCCAAACCACAGGCTGCCACACCAGGGCTGTTTTCCACATCCAGAACAATTGCTCTCTTTTTCCTGTGCTGTGGCCATCCCCGGGTTGGTGTGGAAGGATCGGGAAGCATGCCTTCAGTCTCAGAGGACTGATCCCTGCCAAACAAGGGGTGCAGAGCACCAGCTCTCTGCAAACCTCAAAGAGAACAAAGCTCTGGAGTCTGGGCCACCTGAGGAGGGAGAGCAGCTTTCCATGCTGGGATTTGCACACAGAAGCTGCTTCATGGTGAAAATTAACAGCAGCTAATCCATAACGTCACCTGCTCCTCCACACGGAGATATTTCTATTATTTGGGTGGGGAGTGTGACTCAGAGAAACTATTTCCTCTCCTGTCCATGCTTTTCATTACTGGAAAGACAATGGTGTTTTCCCCCCGTGTTTCATTTTGTTTTATTTAGGATAATGATGCTGATAATAATCCCTGATAATGGGATTAGAAGCCCAGACTGGGAGTTACCTGCCTTATTCTCCATGTGCCTCAGTGAATATTTACCCCTGAGGTAATAATTAGATCTGTTCCTGCAGTGAAAAGTCACCGTCTTGCGCAGTGAGATGAAGATGTCAGAGAGCAGAGGATGCCTTGGCGTTTGTTCCAAGCTCTTGCCAGGAGAGAGGGAACAGCTCATTTCTGAAGCATCAGCCAGTCCTTTACCTGCTAAATCTGAGGCTCATTGTTCCCCTTCCCCAGGCCCTGCCCCTCGCCTTGTGCCATGTTACCACCCTGGGATGAGCGAAAGCCCCTGGGCTTTATCCTCCCCTTGATAGGAACTGATCGGAAGCTGTGGAACAGTCTCCCTGCACCCTCTCCCGAGGAATGCTTGGCTCCCTGGCTCCCAGCCCTGGGCTGGATCAGGCCAAGCGTGCTGACCTTTTGGGCACAGCACGGAGCCCATCTGCTCCGGCAGCAATTTGGGAGCCTGAGGCAGCAGAGTGAGATTTTCGTGATTTACTCAGCACTCTGGGCACCTTGTGTAGGACATGGGCCCAGAACCCGGGCCAAGATGAGGCTTCAGAGTCTGAATTTGAGACATTTTGGGAGAAACGCTGATTTTGAAGCAGCAGATAATGCTCCCTCTGAAGGTACCGAGCTCCTTGGAGGGTGCCACACACTTCTCCCATAGCCCTGGTCCCCCAAAATCAGGAGTTACTGCACATCCAGCCCCTTGCCTGCAAAGGCAGGATGCTTTTCTTCCTTTCAGAAACCCAAAGCTTTCTACATTTTAGCTCTTTTTCAAGATCTGCTCTTAGCAAAGAAACTGAGCTCTAGTTGTGCATAATAAATCTGGAGCAGGTGAACAGGGCAGTATTGCCAAACCATTGATGCTCCCTAAGTGCTTCCCAGAGCCGGGTTCCTCCTCCTCCTCGGATCCTATTTTGATCAGTTTCATTTCCTGCTTGTTCTTCCTAACAGCTTACGTTGATTCAACTCGGTGTAGTTACAATAACAACAGAGCAGGAAATGGATGCTTGTGAAACAGAACACAAATATTCCCCTTTTCCCTGGGCAGGTTCTGTGCAGGTGGTGCTGGGGGTGCCTTCTCATGCTGGGATCATGGCAGGAGAGAAAAGTCAGGATTAGCAGGGTTGTTTGGGTTACAAGACCAGGTTGTTGCAATTCCATGTTTGTTCATACTTTCTCTTTCATAAATATTTCTGTCTCTGATAAAAACAAGCAGAGGGGTTTTTAAATTTCTACTCCTCTTGGAAAGCTTTTGCAGAGGCCAATTCCTGTGGCAGCCCTGCATTGAATTTTCTGTCTAGGCCTCTGTGTGTCCCATTTCATGGCCTTTTTTTTTTCCCTGGCATTGTCCACTGCCACAAGCAGTTCTCCCTCTCTGCTGCTTCTCTCCTCAGGTATTTAAAGCTGGGGATCAGATCTCCATGCAATCTTCATCCTGTCAGGCTCTTAGAGGCTTGTCCCATGAGATAATCTCCTTCCCAGGATCACTCCCATATCCTTTTGCTGTTTCTGTTCCAGGCTGGATTTATCTTTGTTGAAGGCAGGTGATGAAAACCATCCACGTTGCTGTTGTGAAGGTCTTACAGCAGCACCACCTCCATCCCAGGTATCTTGTCTGGCTCATTTTAGAGTTAAAATTGTGGGGTTTTTTAAGGTGGGCCACCTGATTTTGGTAGCCAGAGACCTCATTTAATAATTCAGTGATTACCACATGGTTTGCTTCTGCCATATCTCATCCCTGAATCTCCTGTTTTCCTGCAGGTTGTACAATTCCTTTGGTAATGGCAATCTGACTCAGCTTTTTGTCATCAGCAAACTTTGATGGCTCAACTCTGCTTTTACTGCCCAAGGTTTTAATTAAAGGCTTGTATAAAATTAATCTCAGTTGGAATCCTGAACAACTCTGTTAATAAACTTCCTCGAACCCAACTGCCTCTCTCTGAACACGTTTTCCTTTTATCTCCAACCACCTCTGGACCCTCTCGCACGAACCCTGCTTTTGTCAGTGAAGATACTAATCCCCTTTGCAGAATTGGAGAATCCATACAAATTGCTGGTGGATGGCATTTTCCTCGTCTAGAAAATCCATCTTCTCGAAAAGAGATTAGCCACAGCAAACCATCTTTTCACATTATCCCATTTCCCTATATCTCTTCTGCTTTATTTTCCTAAGCTGGTAAAGTCTGTTATATCAAATTTTCTTCCCAGTTCCTAAATAGGTGACAATTTTTCATGCTAAGTTGGTTTATTAAAACCTTTGCTCTGGGGGTTCTGTGATAAATCATCTTGTTTGTGACATGAGAGTTGTTTCTTACAGGATTGTCGTAGTCCCAAATTTTCTGCCTGAATTTCCCTCCCTGAGTCCTGCTTTCAACAATTTGAGGATTTGCATTCATTTTTCCTACATGGAATCAGGGTTACCATTTCCTAAATGCAAATGTTGCTTTCCACGAGCGTGGAGATGCCCTTTGTCTAATCCAGGAGCCGTGGATGGGGATACCTGCACGGAGAGATGGATCTGCACCGTTCACAGCAAGTTTGTCTCATCAAATACAGAGTTCCCAGACATCAGCCCAGCCTGGTTTCTTCTGAGAATTCAAAGGTCAGGCAAACAGGGGAGGGAAATAGGAGCAATGGTGCTCAATACCATTCCAAACAGTTTTAATGACAATGTCCTTTCATACCTGCCAGTGGGGTTTTAAAATTTTTTTTCTTTTTAGCTCTCTGCCATTGTTAATCTTCTTCTTCCCTCTCGTCCTCTCTGTTTATTTTTGTTGCAGATTTATTAGGTGCACAGTTAAGTGCCATTTAGCTTTGCAGAACTGTCATCGCCAGCACTTTATGAATGGGATCATTCACTGACAAACTATTTAAACACTAAAAGGGGGGAAAAGTTACTGCTCCAGGTCAATGAAGAAGCCAAGATCAACTGAAACTCAGCTGTGTTTCTCCTTGAATACAGGAATGTGACGAAGGTGCTCAGAGTTTTCTTTAATGTATTCTCATCCTTAATTTATCCTCACACGTCAAACCGAATGTCACTCTGTTTTGCAGTGCTACTTTTCCCAAAATAATGCCTTTTTTTTCTGACAGCTTGCAAGAGCCCAGAGATCTAAAAATGGGGCTAAACAGGCAGTCACACACCTGCTAATTAAGGCTATGAATAAGCTGTGACCAGTCATGCAGGCACTGACAACCAGTTCCAGGCAGGGAAGTTTTTTAGATAAAAAGCCAGGAGAGTTTTGCAGATCAAATGCAATCCTGGATATGGGAGCCTGGGAGCAGGTCTCCCTTCATAATCTGGAAAAAAAATTTAACTGTCTTTTAATCTTTCTGACCCAGAGCTGCCACAAGTGCAGAGTGGTGCATTCTTTCCTCTGCCAGTAGATTCACGGGAATTCCTCCCTGGGAGGGTGGGGAGGTCCTGGCACAGGGTGCCCAGAGCAGCTGTGGCTGCCCCATCCCTGGAAGTGTCCAAGGCCAGGCTGGACGGGGCTTGGAGCCACCTGGTCCAGTGTCCCTGCCCGTGGCAGGGGGGTGAAATGAGCTTTAATTCCCTTCCAAGCCAAACCATTCTGGGATTCTGGGATTCTATGTCAGAGCGGGGCTTTTCCCTTGGTCACCTGTTCCACCCATGGAGCCTGGTATTAATTCTATGGGTCAGTGCATGGTTGTTACAAGTGGTTATCTCTGCCCTCCTTCAGTCTCCTAGCCCAGGGAAGTCCTGCAGGACTGTACTTGCTGTATTTTCCATGTTCCTCTCGCAAGGGAATTCTCTCCCTTTTTTTTAGCCCTGTAATGTATATAACCTTCAAACAGTGGTGCAAGGTTGTCTGTTTGCACACGTGATTTCATGTGTTTAATCATGTCCTTCACATCCTAATCTTTCGGAGTTGTCTTTAATTCCTTGGGAGTGTGTAAATATATATTTATATGTGTGTGTGTGTGACTGTAGGTTTGCAGAAGGGCTGGACGGGCTCCAGGAGCGCAGCCGATGGGGACTGTGGGGTATTGAGTGAGGGACCAAGGTGGCCTCAGGTTTCCCGGCTCTCATGTCTCTGATGCTCTGACCCTCTGAATTCCACTGGTTTTTTCCCAAGTGAAATTTTCCTCTTCACCTGATCCCGGGATATTGCCGGGCTTACAGCTCATTATACATGGGGGGATCAAGTTGTATTGTAAAGCTAACAAAAGTGACAATTTTATATATTTTTCTCCAGCAGTTCCACATTGCCATGGAAGCTTTTTGACTAATCCACTCAGATTTGGAGTTAATCCTCCTGCGCTTGGAATATTTGCGTGCAGGTATTTGAGAGATTTAAACGGACACCACTAACCCCTATGGGGTCTCGTTTCTTAACATACCTTAGAAATTCAATCTGTGGAGGAAGACGAGACACAAAGGCTTCTCTTTTTGTAGCAATCTGCTTTGATTTTACTCTCTTTACAGGGTGAAATCAAGAAAACGAGAACTCCATGGCTGTGATCTTAATGCTTTAGCAACTTTAGTTAATGCAGATCTTCTAAGTTAAGGGAAGTGCCCATTTTATAGATGTGGAAACCAAAGGCACAAAGAGATGAAACACAGTTCTCAAAATAACAAAGACAAAAGTGGCAGGAGTGCAAACCCCGGGGGTCCTCTGTGAGAGCAGTAAAAGTACGGACATGAGTTCAGCTGCTCATAAGAAATGTATTTTAATTCCCTCGAGAGGCTTTGACTGGAGTTTCTCATAAATTCTCCCAAATTTATGTGCTTTCGGTGCACTGGGAAACATAACAGCCTGTCTTTTTAGCACCTGCAATTCAGCAGGTGCAGGACGGGAGCAAGCTGGAGAATTCAGGTCTGGAGCTGGATCGTGACACCCCACAGTCGAGTAGAGTTTGCTGTTAGGGGTGAGCTGGGGAAGGCACTCAAAGCTGGGCGTCAATAAAATCACCCAAGTGCTCCTGTGGGGTCGTTCTTCGGTGTTGGAGAGGTTCAGGTTGAAGCCACCAGCTCTTAATGTCTGAAATTGGATGTCCACCCCCAGGGAAGCCTTGATCGGCTTTGCTGTCCAGTTTGGGTCTGAGCCACGCCAGGTCCCTCAGGTCCCACTGCTGTGTTGCTGTAACTCACCTCCAGATCGCCTTGTCAGTCATGTTCTGGAGCCTAATGAGCCTGGATTTCACCAGGATTTAATGGATTTAATGTCATCATTTCTTGATGGAAGTTGCCAATGGTTTACACAATTTTGCTTCTCCTCCAGTTTTGGTTGGTAGTTGGTTCACTTTGTCAAATTTTTGTTGCTTTTATGATGTGCAAAAAATGAGTTCTTTCAGGACTGACAAATCAAAGGTGAGGAAATCAACTTTTTGTCCACTGTTATTTTTTAAAATTAAAACAGATATTTTTATTCTCATTTTGATAGTCTGTTAGGCAACGCTACACAACAGCAGCCTGAAACATTTCTTCCTTTGGATGGGCTTCATCCCACCTGACTTTGACCATCTTAAAAGTTTGCTGTTTCTGAGCTGGCCATCTCCTTCCATCTGTGTCCAGTGTGGAGAATGAGACAACTTATCCTGTCTCCTGCAGAGGGGAATCATTCTCTGGAGACGCCACTAACTGTACACAGAGTTAAGATCGTTTCCTTAATCTCCTTAACATTTCTTAACAGTTAATCTCCTTAATTTCCTTAACAGTTAACAGCTGAAGCCACCAGACCTTGATTTGCACGGAAATTGACGATCACTGGGCATTTTTAGCAAAAGCAGATGTCTTAGAGTTTGTTTTTAGCTGAAGACTAACACAGAGTGGTCTAGGGGAAGGTGTCCCTGCCCATGGCAGGGGATTCAATGAGAGGATTTCAAGGTCCCTCCCAATCCAAACCATTCTGTGGGAATGGAGAATATGGAGTACTATGGAGTAGTTCAGAAAAGTGGCTGTCCCAACAGCAGACTCCAGCGTGTCCAGCCTGTGTCACACTGGGTGCCAAGGGGAATACGAGAAGCACTTCAGACAGATGCAGAGCAATCGCTCCTCCTTTTCCTGACCTCCAGCAGCTGGCTCAACCCTGGTACGTGACACCGATCTGCCTTCCAAGTGCTCCTTACTCCTGGCTGTAATGACCCTAGCTATCATTATCCACAGAAATTACACTTTGGCTCTTGGGTTTCAGAAGCATCGTGTGGCAGGGAGTCCTGCATTAGGCTCTCAGTGCACCCTCCCTCTTCCCTCCTGTGCTGAGCCGCTTCTTGCTCATTGAGGATGGGGACAAGGACGTGCCCTGGGCAACCCCTCATGTGCCTTCAGGTCACAGTCCTGCCCTCCTTCCCTCACCTGGCCCTGTGTCCTTGTGCTGGCAGTGGGTGAGAGGAGAATTGAACCCATCATCTCTGTACTTGCTGGGGTTTATAATTAATAAAAATCAATTTTTATCCAGATTTTTTTTTCAAGAGCTCTTGGTACTTTATTGTATTGACAGATGTCACAGTAAAAATAGGTGATCTCGCTGAGCAGGCTGTGAGTGGTGATGTTGTGCTCAGCTTTTGTTTTTAACTTGGGGAAAGAGCAGAGAAATCACCACGGTTGCTTACTGGGGTAATAATCACCTGCTGTTAGAGCCATTCCATTTGGAAATAGTCCCCCATGCTCAGGCTCAGGGGTTTCGAATGGAGGCAGCGTTAACTTGGCTGAGGCTGTACACAACCTTTTGCCACAGGGCTGGGCCAAGTCCCCTCCAAGCAGGGCACTTATTGTCAGGGAGTTCATCAGCTCTTGGGCTCCAGTCACAAACAAAGAGCTGCAATTGCAGCCTCTGGAGAATCGTGCCTTTGGGGAAGGGTTTTTTCCCTAATGAACATTATACTTTTTTTGGGTTTTTTTTGCATTAAAACCTGAAATGGCATGCATCTCATTTTTAAATCTACTGGATTTTCCCTAATGGAGAGGAGGGATGATGGACACGTTTTAACAGCGCAGCTAATTGAGCATGGAGAGTGTGCCCAGGATATGGTGGAGTTTCCATTACTGGAAATGTTGATATCCAGGGTAAATTTCTCTTCTTAAGAGACTTCCTTTGGTTAAAATTAATTCTGTGCTTGTATTCTAAGGAAGATGAAAAGAGGGGATCACACTGGTTCCCCCTCACGGTGTTACATTGCCTCCCAGCCTGGCGCTGCTGGGATCACAATGCCTCTTTAGGAAAAGGATGCAGTAACTCCCAGGAGCTGATGGATGCTCTCAGCAGGGTCTGTGGCCAGTCCCAAGCCCCTGGCTGCGTGTGGTAGGGGATCCACGATTCCTCTTTCCTGCAGAATCACCTGGAATTGCTGCAATGAGAGAGGCTTAATCCCGTCTTGGCATCGCGCTTGTTCCCAGCGTGCCTCCCTGGCAATCTTGCTTTATAGATAGAGGCAGCAGGATTGCCAAAATCACAGGCAAGGAGCATTTTGGGCCCATGGCATGGTGTTACCATATGTGAGTCTGCCGAGGATGAGGAACGGATGGCACGGAGCTCCTCTCATCTTCAGCCCCCAGCACAGCACATCTCTATCAGGTTTTTGGGATCAACAGCAGGAGGAAAAAAGGCAATGGAAAGACATCTGCAGGTGGGGCAGACTGGAATAATGGCAAATGCAGACAAGACAGCATCTGTCATTATTGGGGTTTGCATCTTGCCCCATTTCTTTCAATGTTTCCAGAAAAAACAGATTAATTTATCATTTCATTATCTTGCAACACCCAGTTTCCAGCATTCCCAGCACCCCAGGCCTAAAACACTGACAGGTTCATGAAGGTCATTAGCCCAGTTGGTCAGAGCACGGTGCTAATAATGCCAAGGCTGGAGGTTCAATCCCAGTATGGGCTGTTTGCTTAAGAGTTGGGTTTGATGATCCTTGTGGGCCCCCTTCCAACTCAGAATATTCTGTGGTTCAAATTTCTTCAGGAACCAGGAATGTTTATCCAAGTGTAAGTCTGATAGGGAATGTATATCTGGGGGGAAATGTTGTTTTCTGGTTTGTTTGGGTTTTTTTAAATTAAGTTGGTAATATGCATTCCATTGGGGCAGGAGAATGGAACAGCCCCTCATTCTTTTCACCTATTGCAGTAACTTGAAATTTGTGCTTAGCTAAAATTCCTGGGTTCAAGAGCAGCACAGCACAGGGCTATACAGGAACCAAGAGATGTGGTCAAGTTGTATTTTCAGCTGACATAAATCAATGGGGAGCCATTTATACCTTCTGAGCATCTGGCTGGGGATTCCGTGTGTCACCTTCTGTCCTCCCTGCAAGAGGCTCATCCCATGAACAAGGAATAGCCTTGACCCGAAGGTGTTCCCAAGAAAGGTCAGGGTCACACACAGCAGCTTCTGAAGAGCCACTGGGAGTGGGAATTTGCAGCTCTTGATGCCACTTCCACGGGAAGGTCTTCATCTCTCTGTTTTGGAGAGGGAGGGGCAGAAGTGAGTGCTCCAGCCGTGGAGGCAGCGATGCCGTGGGTTTCCCAGGCTGAGGGACGGGGCTGGGAGTCATCATGTGGAGAACATATCCTACAAGAAAGGCCAGTGCTGGGGAACAATGGGAGCTGTAATTGCAGATAAATACTGGGAAAGCCACATGAATCACGAGCCTGGGAATTGAATTGTTAGAAATGTTTTGGAGAGGAGAAAGAGTCTTACTGGTGAAGCCTGGCCTTGGCAGAAGAAGCTGTTCCCAGCTATTATCTTTTGAGGCAGACAAAGGAAAAAAAAGGGAAGAGAAGGTAGAAACCACATATAAACATTAATTAATGCTCTCCAGGCTTTTTCTTCTTGGTCATGTTAAACCTTTAATCCCTGGGATTTAATAATACTGTGGCTTTTTATTCATCTCCAGAGAGCAAGTGTGGAAAGGGAGCGCTGGGGAAAGCTTTTGCATCCAACTCCTCCAGCGGGCACAGCCTGCATCTCACTGGAATGCCAGTGCTCCGGAGTCCCTCCACTGGAGCTCACCTTCCCTGTGCTTTAACCCCTTTCCTTTCCCGTTTGCAGCAGGTTATGGGAGTGTCCATAGTCTGCCACGTCACCTCCATATCCCCTTCATCCACACGTAGAGAATCAGGGAATCATTGAGGTTGGAAAAGCTCATCGAGACCAACCATCCTGACACTCTTCCAAAATCGGTGGTACTCCAGAGGTAGCACAGCTCCTGTAGGGAGCAGGGAGCCCCGGATGTGTTCCTGCCACGTGGGCGAAGCACTTGGTGGCTGCTGGCAGGGAGAGCTGGAATGGATTTCTTCTCCAGCGATTACTGCTGCTCCTTGGCAAAGGGAAATGCTCCCTCACTTGAACCCTTGAGGTTAAGCCACATCATTCCTGAGTGTCATCCAGCGCTTAAAGGTGCTGTCAAGAAGATGACACAAGAATTTGTTAAGAAACTAATGTTTCCCCTCATCCCCTGCTGTCCCTCAGGGCTCGTAGGCACCCGGGCTCAGGAAGTGGTAATGAGAGGGGAGGAATTAGATCACATTCCAGCTGCCCCAGAGCCAGCACTGGGGACTGGCCCCCGCATCTACCTGGGCTGTGTTCTCCGTGGGGCAGAGGGGGAAGGCAGAAGCTTTGGGCACTTTTTTCTGACTGTATCAATGTGTTTAACCCCAATTACTGTAATTTATGGGACCCCAAGAATCTCCAGTGTTTATTCCTTAACTCCATTTTGCAGATGAGTGGCTGAGACTTGACCGCCCAACCTGTGTTTCCCAACCTGACTCAACATTGCAAGCGACAGATAATATCAAGATAATAACAGTTTTAAGAGATAGAAAATAGCACATTTCCATGGATATTTCTAAGAGCTGAGCACGCAAGAAGAGTTCATCCCACCAACAAGTAGGAGCGAGCCCAGGGAGGACGCTCAGCCTGAAAGGGTCTCCTCTTTCAGAAGCTTTGCTCTTTTTTTCATGTGCAGAGCAAACCATTCATTTTCTCCAGCAAATAATGATAGTTTGGGGTTAAGATTTATGGCATGGCTGTTAGTGTCTTGATGGTAGATATGCAAGGCTATTTAGCTGTTGCCAAAGGTGGAAATTCATAAAGATGATGGAAGAGTTTCTCCCCAGACAGCACAAAAGGTCATTTGTTTTTTTACTGAATCTCGTCGAGCCAGCGATGCTGTCAGTTTTTCTCCCCTCCCCTTTCCCTTGGCACACGTGGTGTACATGACTCTGCTTCTCTGGTTTTATGGATGAACAAAGGTGCAGGAAAAGCACTTCTCATTTATTTTCTCTCCCCCTCTATTTGTATTTCTCCCCTGACATCTCTCACTCAAGTTCAAAGCCTCCAGCCTAAGCACCTTTGAACCACCTTGCTCCCAGCTCCTTCCCAGGCTCCTTCCCATCCAACTGCTTCACTCCACTCTGAAATTTTTAGGTGGTTTTTGCCCCATTACTTGCTTAGACCACGAATTCCCCTCAAAAACAGACATACTTCTTCTGTTGGGAAAAAATCCTAAAGTGGGTATTTCAGTACAAGATAACAACAGTATTAATAAAAGTAATATTTATACTAGTAGTAATGATAATAATGATAATAAAGGAACTTCACAGGAAATTGGCTGTTTTGGCTGAATTTTTCCCACCACCTGGGGTCTCAGGTGGAGCCTCGACAGGCAGTGCCACATCCTGCCTGTCCAGAACTCCCCACTCACAGACCCTGTCTCCAAATGCTTGGGAGCAGAGATAAACATGGGAATGAGCAATAAACAGAGGTGACCCAGCCAAGCAAAACAAAGGAGGAAAAAGCCTCAAGAATTGTTTTTGTTTTGGAAAAAACAATTTCAGAACACGCACTGAAGAGCAAGAAAGTGGGATAGAGCTGCAGGAGTGATGGACTATTGCAGGTTTCTTGTCCCACAGAACTCATGATCTCAATGGACAAAGCAGGAGGAGAGAAGGAAGCATGGCAAAATGACTCCTGCGAAGCCATGCTCCAAAAGAAGGCTCCGAGACGTGACCACGCCCAGGTTTGGTCGGGTGCCTGGAGCGTGGGATTGGGAGGAGAGGACACAGCTCTTTGCTGTGTAGGTGGTCACCACATGGACAAAGAATAAGGTGAATATGGCATCAGCTGCCCACGCCATGTCCTTCTCGATCACAGCTTTCCTGCCAGGGAGAAGGGATGGGAAGAAGCTCTTGAAGGATCTCTCCTTTGCCTCACCACTTCCCTCTCTGGTGTGATGGACATTTATTTTTCCTACCAAACTTTTGGGACAACCATGTTTTTCTGTCTCTTTCCCCAAGCCTGCACACCAAACCTCTGCTCTTCAGAGGCCAGGTGAGAGCCAAGAAGAGCTTCCCTGAGGCATGGAAACCCTGAGTGGAGCTCTAGCCCTGCCTGCTCCTGGATGCTTTCTGACAACAATGTTTTAATAAAAGATCTGTCACTCAAATATTTCCAAATCATTAAAGAAAAAAGGAATGAAAAGTAATTAGAACCCTGAGCCCAAAGGGGTAATGTAAAAAAAACCCCAAACCAACAACATAGGGGTTGAGAGACCCTAAGCTTGAAGCTGAGCTTCAGAATCCCTCTGGGAATTATTTTCTTGTCCAAAATCCAGAGGGCTCCATGATTCATAGCCTGATCCTGCTCTACAACAGCAGCTGGTAGGAGGTTGGTTCAGGTGTTAAATCCTCTCTCTGTCCTCCACCATCGGGTTTGAGCTGGGAATGGAGCAGTGGGAGGAGAGCCAGGAATGAGTGAAGCATCCCGAGTTGGAGCTGATCATAGCCCAGAGCTCTCGTTCCCACGTGGGCAGCGGTCCCACGACACGAGGCCTCTGTCAGCTCTGGGATTCTTTTTGCTGTGTGTTGAGAATAGGTGCTTATCCAGAAATCCTTGGCTCTAAGAGTCATGGGATCTCCTGAGAGCCTTGTTTCCTGGAAGAAGTGAAGAAGTAAATAAATCAGAACATTTCTACCTCTTGCAGTAGGTGGGAAAATCTGGACAAGGTGCCACCTATGAGTGAAGAACTTGGGAGACAACCTTTATTGTGTTCAAGTTCCGGTCGCTTTAAAGCTGATCTCATTCTCTGTGGCAATGAGTCACAAGGGGTTGAATTTGTGTGGGTGGCAATTTAAAAATTTCCTCTGACTAAGGAGAGCGGGGTTTGGCGAGTGGGCTCTTGGTGCTTTCTCCTCTCCTCCCACACCGGGACAGCATTGCTCCCAAAGGTGATGGAGTGAATCATTTCTCCTTTTAATGGCACTTCTGCATCTTCATAGCCCATCCACAACTAATTATTGTTTAAAATCCATTTGGCAGAGCCCTTCAAAAATGATTTTTGCGAAGGATTTTTCAGTAGGAGAGGAGTTTGCAGGCTGGGGGGGTTGGTTCTTTCTCACCTTCCCTCTTGGCCAGGAGAATGTCCTCCACCCAGTGCAGGCAGTTAATTCAATGGCGAGAGAAAGAAAATTCTGCTGGGGTAATTAATCACAACTCAGGGTTAATGTGGGCTCTGTATCGGCTCTCACTGCACCTCAGGCTTCTTCCACTGTCAGTTCATAATGTGCCTCATCCTGTGAAATACAAACTCAGGTGGAGCTTCCCTTTTCACCCCTTTGATTGTTCATCTGGAATCCCAAGGGACTGGAAATTAAATAAATTGGCTTAAAGTGATGCTCCCCAGATCAGCAACTGGATCCTGGGAGGATCCCCCGGGGCAGTTTTCCACCAGGTGGGAAGAGGGATGTGCCTCTCTGCTGTGCTGACCCCTGCGAAGGCAAGCACATGCTTGAGTCACTCCCTTACCTTTATTTGTGTGATTTAGTGCAATAAATCACACTTGTCTTTCCCAGGCTCCCCCATGCAATCCGGACACTTTTCCATCCCATTTTAAAGCCTAGAGCTGAGCTCCCATCAGCCTGCACTGCCTGGGGACTCATTTTACCTATTGATAGACATCTGCATCGGCAGCACTCACCCCTGGCAGGTGAAGGTTCCACCTCCTGCCTCGCTGAAATGTGCAAAAGGGAAAGGATTTGTCCTTTGAGAAGAAAATAGACTCTACTCAGCTCCTTGGAAAGTAATTTCCATTGACAAATAGAAACATTAGAGCAGGTCATTTATTCCCTGAAGAAATCAATGTATTGGGTAAAATTCCCACTGTTGGTGGGAAGGTGTTTATGGCTATAATGCTTTGGCTTTATCCTTCCAGCCCATTTTCCATGAAAGAGAATTCAAATGAATCCCTTCCATCTCATCCTCACAGATGTTATTTATGTTTCTGTCTGGCCCAGCTTGGTGGAAAAGCACCCTTTTAGGTGCTGTCTGGCAAAACAGCCAACAACATGCCTAGGAATGCCCAAAAATCATGAAACTCCATCCTTGCAGGACACAGAAGTTGTCTGGTTTTGGTTATTTATCAGATTAGCTATTTTGGAATAATTATTTTGGTAGGAACATTTGCATTCTAAAAGAAGGGTCTTTTTCCTCTTTATCTTAACACAACCTGAAAGATGATTTCTCCATACTGGCATTGGGCAACTCCTCACCAAGGTGGTTACACACCATCATGCATAGTAATATTTCCTTCTTGGGCTGGATCTTATGCTCCAGGATTTCCAGGTCTTTGACAGTTCACAGCACCTTCAGTGGCATGATTAAGTCTTGTTTACTCTCCTGCATACAGAGAGGGAGGAATTGGTACAGCAGCCCAGGGGTTTGCTACAAAAGGACCCAAAAGCATAGAATCATGGAATTATTTAATTGGAAATATCTCTGGGATCATCAAGCTCAATCATTCCCCAGCACTGCCAATCCCACCACTGAATGATGTCCCCAAGTGCCGCATCCACACAGCTTTAAATCGCTCCAAGGATGGTGAGTCCACCATTGCCCTGGGCAGCTGTGCCAGGGCTGGACAGCCCTTCTGGGGAAGAAATGTTTCCTGATATGTTACCTAAACCTCTCCTGGCACAACTCGAGGCAGTTTCCTGTTGTCCTAAACCATCACGTTTGGTTTGTGTGACAGCCGTGCCGCTCCATCAGTTCCTGCAGACGTGTCCGTGGCCCGTTCGGGGTCTCGGGGTGGGGGGTGAGTGAAGAGCCCCTCCGAGCTCCTCTGTGCTGTGCCAGGTGATGTCTCGCCCGGTGCCACGTGTAAATACAGGCACAAAGCAGATGGAGGAGGTTGCCTGCTCCGACTGAGCACAGAGCTCTGTTGTGGTGCCTGTTGCTATAAACACGCTGGCAATTTGCACAAGTATGTGACATTGTAAAAGTTCCTGAAAGATTTTATCTGATTGGTTTTGGCTCAAAGCCCTTTATTCACATAGAAACACCAGGTAGAAAGACAAAACGTGTGTATCCATGTGTATATTTTCAACTTCCTAAAGGCCATCAAATTGGAAAGGGAGTGGCTTTGCTTTACTCAAGAGTTGAAGACAAGGTAACCCAGGAAAAGCCTTTCCTCTTAAAAAAATATAAATTATAAATGTTACTTCTCCCTGCACAGATTGTCGGAGTGATCTGTAACAATCTCTTGTACCTCTGAGTTATTTTGATTTAAAAATATTAGTTCATAACAAATCTTGAGTTGTCAGAACTAAAAGATTGTACAAAATCACTTCAAGGTTACATAAACAGAGTAGCTGGGAAACAATTCGGTAACACGTATTCATTTGGAGAGCAAAGATGTTTATTTTTTAAAGAAATTTTCCACCTGAATACTGACCCTCTTTGTTTTGGGAATTGTTGATTTAATGGGATTGAAATACTTTGTGTCAGGAAGAGGAGGGCAAATGGCAGAGGAGGGAAGAGAGGAGCTGGGGCAGCAATTGCCAAAAGTGTGTTCAAGGAGGTTTTTAATGAGAAGGAACTGAGGATGGGTGGGAGCTGGGAAGGACAAGGAATATAAATTAGGGTGTGCTTGGACTGGGGGAAAATAATTGGGAAAAATCAAGCAGAGAAGGTAAGTGAGAGCCGCTGAAGGTAAAGGGAAGGTGAGGAGCTGGAAAGAATCACCTGGGAAGGAAAATCCAGGACAGATTTGGGTCAAAAGACTGGAACATGAGAATAAATATAAGGGGGACTGGAAATGGGTTCTGGGACTTTGTGCTGGAGTGGGGAATGGATTAGTTCAGCACAGGGGTCCTTCGGAGACAGTGGGTGGAGGAGTGACAAGAAAGAGAAGATTCATCTGCAGCGGTGAGGGGAACCCATTCCCTCTGTCCTGGCTGGATTTAGGACCCAACTCCTGTGTAAAAGGAGGATACTGGGTACCCCTGCAGCTGGGTGTAGAAAGGACAGAGTTATGACACTGGCTGTGACCCACTTGCTCTGACGAGCTCCCAGGGCTCCCGGGGAAGGAAAGTGGAGGGTGAAGATCAGAAGGAGCAAATTGCTATTTGCAATGTGAGATGGAGGAGGCTACACTGGAAGGAGAAGTTGGCGTTTGGGGTGAGAGAGCTCTGCACTTAAAATTGCTGTGCTGGAAGGAGGGGGCTGGACTGGAGGTGGAAATACGAGGAGGAGAGAATGTGAGTGGGAGAACATAGAGCCTGCAGTGGGGACAAGGTGGGAAAGGGGAAGGACAGGGACAGAGAGGAGGACTGTGATGGGACAAAGCTGGTAAGAGGACACTTGGCAAAATTCTCCATCCTTCCAGGCCCTCTGCAATAACCTTCTCTTCCTGGAACAGGATATCTTACTGTACCAGGGCATATGCCAGAGCAAGCTGCCCCTCTCCCCAAATGCAAATGTTATCCTGCTAAAGTGACTGGGATCAACAACAGGAGGTGCCTCTCACAGTGCCCCTTCTGAGCCAAGGCTCCAGCTGCTTTCTTTCTTCATTATTTTTCTGGATTTTTTTTTCCCCAGCTGCAAATCTGCATTCATTAATGAATGTCAGCACACCTTCCTAGATGCTTACAGGAGTTGTGTATTCCCACTGACCCTAATTCAGCAAAACACTTAAGCACATGTCTGACTTTGAGCAACTGAACAGGGCTACTGTGTAATTAAAGCTAAACATAACTTGGTGTCTCGTTTATTGAAGGCCTACTCAACTAATTAGTTAAACCTTCCATGAAAAGTCACCAAGATCCTTAATAAAGCAATGATCCACAAACAGCTGCTGTGGGACTTTGCCCAGGTCACATTATCTTGTTTGCAGTTTAGATGCCTGAAATATCTCTTTTTTTTTTTCATGTGTCTGCAGTTTAGCGTTCAGGAGATACCCTCCCTCCTTCCCCAGCGAGGTACACTAAAGCCACCAAACATTAATTGATTTAAATCCACATGGTACCTACCAGGTAGATGTGGTAAATCACAGTTGTCAGGTAATTAAACACAACCCGTAAATCACATCGGAGCATGTGAACCAAGCATTCAGTGTCAATGCTTTTTAATTAATGTGGTAAAACAATATTTTGGGCTTAGATCAAGTGTACAGCGTGGGTAACATATCAAATTATGGCTAATAAAGCATGAGCAGCAGGAATGGCACTAGGAACCAGCAGCCTCTGTGATCCGAAATACCCCAGTTGCACCCCAACAAGTGGCCCTGCCTCGGAAGGCGGAATGCAATGTTATTGCAGGGGGATTAGGACTGGGCATTAGACTCTCATTGCTCTTGTAACGCTGGATTAATTAACCAGAAAGCAGAATTATCTGCCCCCAGATCCATCACCTGCTAAAATGTACCAGCGGGTCATGAAAGATTAGTTTTGGGAGGGAGGGAGGGAGGTGGGGAGAGAGGGAGAGAGGGAGGGAGGGAAGGGTGCTGATTTCTGTCCTTCCTCGCAGTGCTGATGTCTGTGTTGGTGGGGGGCTCCCCAGCCCTGGCAGTGGCAGGAGGGGCAGCCTGGAAGAAAGAAGGTGATTTATAACACGTAAGGAAAGGCGCAGATTTTGAAAGCAACATGAAGGAATGGGGTGTTGGTGGGTGAGAGACTTCATGTGACCCTAGAAATCTGACCATGACTTGAACTCACCCCACAGCATGGGCAGCACATGAGGGGGGATTCTGCCCATCTGCTCTGGGGAGACCCCTCCTGCAGAGCTGAATTCAGCTCTTCGCACCCANATTCAGCTCTGCGACCCCAAACAGCAGGGGGATGTGGAGCTGCTGGAGCGAGTCCGGAGACAGGTTGGGATTGTCCGGCCTGGAGAAGAGAAACCTCCAGGGAGAATTTAGAGCTCCTTCCAGTGGCTGAAGGGGATCCAAGAGACATGGAGACAGACTTTGGACAAGTGCCTGGAGGGACAGGACAAGGAGGAATGGCTTCCCACTGCCAGAGGGCAGGGTTGGATGGGATATTGGGAAGGAATTGTTCCCTGGGAGGGTGGGGAGGCCCTGGCACAGGGTGCCCAGAGCAGCTGTGGCTGCCCCTGGATCCCTGGGAGTGTCCAAGGCCAGGTTGGACGGGACTTGGAGCAGCCCGGGACAGTGGAAGGTGTCCCTGCCCATGGCAGGGGTGGAACTGGATGAGATTTAAGATCCCTTCCAGCACAAACTATTTCAGGATTTTGAGTGTGATACCATGTTCAGAAGACAAAGTCTGGCGCTTTTGAAAATCCTGCGCTTATTTTCCTGCCAGTCTCAGATGGGTCAACGGCTCGGAGCAACTTTCCTGCAGAATGATGGGGTGACCAACCTGGTTCAGTGGCACTGGAGAGACTCCAGGTTCCGGATGCCGCGAGTGAGGCAAAGCCCTCGTGGGCCCAGATGGGCGCCCGGCATGCCGAGGGTGAAAGGCAAATGCTGAGTGGCACATCCCAAATCCTGCAAACCCCTTTGTGATGTCCTGCCCAGGTTACAGTAAATCCCCCGCTGTGCATAGGGACTTTAGGGTGGATTAATGAGTGGAAAACCTTTCCTTAGTGGGTGTTTGCTGGGGCAAACAGCCCATGACCATTTATGCTCTAGACATCCCACTTGGTAAAGGAATGCTGGGAGTCTGGGATAATTGAATTATGTTGCATTTGAGAATTATTGAGCAATCAAGCTGAAAAAAAAAAATTGAAACATCCTTTTTAAAAAAATGAATGCTCAATGTTCACAGCCCTGGTTTTTCCCCAAAAGCTTCCTTTTTCAAGTAGAAATCCTTGTTGATAAGTCAGTGCTTTACTGATAAAGCCATTAGCTATAACTTTCTTAAAAGCCACGGCTATAGAAAAAGCCTCAAATGTTGAAAAAGGATCAATCTGAGCCCTTCAAAATGCTTAACTTTCATATTATGATCTTTTTATTTTCCCCACAAAAGGAAAAAACTTCATCTCAAGCCAGTTCCTCATTTCCTTCTGTCCACCTCGAAACTCTCCCACGCTTTAAAAACCTGTCCTCTTCCCACAGACCATTTTAATTCCATCAGGCCAGCGTGTCCCAAAATAATGAGCATTTCTAGGGGCTGTGAAGCTGGTCTCCTATTTAAATTTACATCTAAGTGGTTTCCTCATCTCTTCTTTCCTCTTCTCACTCAGCCATTTAGTTATTAGAAGTATCCAGATAGTCTTTATAACCCCTTACATACAAATTATCTGTAATTTATTAAGGATTAAGGTTTACCTAAACCCCACTACTTAAGTCGCATATCCATTACATCACTCTGAATTTGTCTTAAAAGTGCTTTTTGGCTTGCTGAGCTCCCCGTGGGAGGAAGTTTAAGTTCAGACCAAATTTATCGTGTCCTAAATGCCTGGTTGGAAGGAACCAACATTGTCACTCAAGATTTCCTCCAGATCCTTGTGATTTCACAGGGCTTAAAGTCCACCATTAAAAATTTCCAGGAATTTGTTGTGCAAGTGAAATCCTGACCCAGTGATGTTTGTAGGTAAATTTTAGTTGGTGACTCAGGAGTGGGTTTTGGGGCAGTGCAGGTCCTTTGGAGTCAGGAGGGATGGGATGCTGTTCCAAATTAGAGTGGACTGGTTTGGAAGGGACACATCCAGGAATCCTGGCTCTGGAACTCTCCTCTTCCCTCCCTTGCAGCGCTTTGGCCCTCCTGCCCTGCTCCTCACTCCTTTTCCTCTTCTCCCTTTAAATAGCGGCTCTGGGTCATTGGTTTTCACCCTCATTCCTCAGAGCTGCTCCACCGGTCCTCCCACCTGGGAGGCAAGTGGGAACAAAAAGGCTTTGTGTGTTTTCTAGAGGGCTGTCAAAGCCCCATGGCATAAATATTATTTGCTTGCAAGGGAAAAGGACTCTAGAAAAAAAGGCAAATAAATATTTTCTCCTTCCTGTCTTACACCTTTCTTTTGTTCCCTGATGCATTTGTTGTACAAGCCTGGTGCTCACTTACTGCTTGTCTTGCCAAGGGGTCTTGAACCACTTTCCTCTTCCCTTGACTTTTTTGTTTGCTTATTCTTTCAGTGTCCTTGGGTGAGGAAAAGGTGAACAATCCTCTGGCTTTGGAAATGCTACTGCGGGCCAGGTTGGACAGGTCTTGGAGCAACCTGGGCTAGTGGAAGGTGTCCCTGCCCAGGGGAGGGGGTGGGACTGGATGGGCTTTAAGGTCTCTTCCAACCCAAACCATTCTATGATTCTATGTCGCCCCTTCTTAAAGGGGGTGAAATGCTCAACTACAGTTGGCACTAACCCCCTGTGCAAATCCTCGGGGTGTTTTCAATATCACAGCTGATACCTTTTTTGTCCCTGGAGTCAAAGCAGCAATTTGGGGCTGCTGGAGGTTGTGCACGACTTGTCCCGTGTGTGTCACACCTCACCTGCGCTTTCCAACTTCCATCTGCCATAGGGCTGCACTAAATACCTCATAGAGCTTAATTGTTCTTCCACAGCACTAAATAATTCACACCCCAGGGCTTCATTGTTCCTGCGCACCACTTTCCCCACTGCACTCCAGGGCTTCCTGTGTGTCGTGGTTTGACACTGGCCCAATGCCAGGCACCCACGAGAGCCTCTCGCTCACCTTCCCCTGCCACAGCTGGGCAGAGGAGGGAAAAAGGGAAAAAAACCAAATTAACGAACACTGCATGAGTGAGATAAGGACCGGGAGAAACATTTCAAGAGCAAAACAGGCTCAACTTAAGTTGCGAAGTGAATTTATTACTGACAGAATCAGAGGAGGATAATGAGAAGTAAAACAAGCCCTTAGAACACCTCCCCCCCAGCCCCTCCCTCCTTGCCACCGACAGCGCAGGGAGAAAGGGCATGGGGGTTTGGTCAGTCCATCACTGAGATTTCCTTCCGCTGCTCTGGGAGAGGAGTCCTTCCCCTGTGGGGCCGTGGGGTCCCTCCCACAGGAGACAGTTCTCCGTGAACTTCCCCAGCGTGGGCCCACTCTCACGAGCAGCAGCCACACCACACCTGCTGCAGCGTGAGCCCCTCCCACGGGCACACAGCCCTCCCAAAACTGCTGCAGCGTGGGTCTCTCTTCCACAGGGTGCAGTCCTGCAAGGACAGGCTGCTCCAGCCTGGAAGCAGGGCCCCTCTCTCCACCGGGTCTCCCACTGGATCACAGCCTCCTCCAGGCATCCACCCACTCCAGCGTGGGCACCTCCCCCAGGGGCTGTGGGTGGATCTCTGTATCTCCTGTGGATCCCCACAGGCTGCGGGTGGATCTCTGCATCCCCCGTGGATCCCCAGGGGCTGCGGGTGGATCTCTGCATCCCCCGTGGATCCCCATGGGCTGCAGGGGCACAGCTGCTTCACCATGGTCATCACCACGGCCTGCAGAGGAATCTCGGCTCTGGCACCCGGAGCACCTCCTGCCCCTCCTTCTTCACTGACCTTGGTGTCTCCATGTTATTGTTCCTCACATGTTCTCACCTCCTCCTCTTCTCTGGCTAGAATCCCAAAATCTTGTGACTTTGTTTTGATTTTCTTCTTAACTATGTCATCACAGAGGCGTTACCAACCTCTCATTGGCCCAGCCTTGGCCAGCAGCATGTCCATCTTCAGAGCCATCAGGGATGGGCTCTGCCGGACATGGTGGGAAGCTTCCAGTAGCTTCCTCACAGGAGCCCTCTTTGTGGCCCCCCTGCTACCTCAAACCAGGCCATGCCAAACCAGTACACTGTGGATTTTGTGGGCGCTGTTCATGGAAACAGAGGAGTGGGGACAGATAGGGCAAGAGGGAGTGACTTCCCCCCTCTCCCTTCCCACTTTCCAAGTCCTTTTCTCTCCAGGCACACATGTTGGGGCAATTCACAGTGATCTAGGTGAGGAGCTGGCAGAACAGAAGCCCAAATCTCAATTACCTTCCTCCTTGTCCGTTTGCACAGGATCCTTATCTCCCTCCCTGTAACTCTCTGTGTTTAATTACACACAGTGATAATACTTCAGACACTAAGTGCATTATTAAGCAATTCCTAAGGTAAGTAGCTTTCTGGATCCCAAATTATGATTAGGTATTGGCAATCAAGCTGTCTTCCACTCTCCCTCTTGGGGCTGGCCTCCTAAAGACAGGCTTGTTTGGGTAGGTGAGACACGAGACCCGTGTGAGAAGGAGAAATTTAGATAAGAAACCGTTCATGGGTAAAAGGTGCAGTTGGCCACACAGGGCTCCATGAAGCTTGTTCAGACATGGATTTGGGGGTTGCTTTGCTGTCCCAGGCTGGCCAGGTGCAGCCAAGTGTCCTCTACAAGTGTTACACGTCCTAATCCATCGTTTCAGTTGTGGCGGCCACGAAGCTCTTGCAGCTCTTGGGTTTTGTGGTTTCCCATGCAACATTTGCCATGGCAGGCAGGTTGGTAGAGATTTCTTCTGGCAGCCTGGTTGTGGTGTTGGCTTTGTCGCAGCTTCACGGTCTGAAATTAAGGATCAGTGGAAATTAGTTTATTCCATTTCTTTGCATAGTTCATGTTCCCTGGTCCTCTGGCCATGTCTATTGGGCTCCTCTGCTCCCTCCCAGTATATAGAATCCTAGAACAATTTGGGTTGGAAGGGACCTTAAAGACCACCCAGTGCCAACCCCCCTGCCATGGAACTGGGGGAACCGTCCTTCCTCTAGACCAGGTTGCTCCAAGCCCCGTCTTACCAGTGCTGGGAAGATGAACTGAAGACTTTGACAGCACAGAATGCTTTTGTTTGTCTGGGTGGGTTCCTCCTTGCCTTCCTACTTTATCCCTCCCAAATATAGCAGGGCAGGGATGAAGGCCAGCAGAGTGTGATCAGGCTGGCAGAGGAGCTCCCTGATACTCAGCAAGGGGATGTGACCTGGCTGTGTGGTCGGTGCATCTCTTGTGGCAAAGTCTTCCCTCTTTTGCCAGCAGCATTTCTGGTGCCGTCTCGAGTTATCTCTGTGCAGTTCCCTCATCCAAGTGATCCCCCACCCTGCGTGCAGGCGTGGGATCGCTGTGCTGCAGTGGCCAAGGGATTATGGAGACTGCTTCTAATTCTGTGCAGGAAAATGCTGTTTGTAAGTGTAATTGAGAGGGTGGCTTTAGAGTTGATGACTCTAAGCTCGTGTTTTAGATGGATCGTGTTTCACCTCTTTCAAAGCATTTAAGAGCTTACCAGAAAAACAAATGTCATTGCTCAATCTGTGAAGTGTCTGAAATACAACTTGCTGTGTCAGTTCCTTCCCTCCAAGATACAGTGGAAACAGATTTATTTTGCTTTCCAGGCCCTCCAGAGGTCACAGCTGTCCCTACCTTCAGTGTTAATGCATGTGTGTGTGTATTTGTGTCTGTGTCTAAGGTGCATGTGTCCATGTACCTGCTAAGAGTGCTTTCCTCCACTCTCCAAATATTCCTGGTGAAACAAATATTTAGTCTTAGCTGTTTGTAGGAAATCTTTAATCTTTAACTTTGCTATATATGTGCCTCTATGATTTGCACAAGGACAGACTCTGGCTCAGTGCAGCTGAACAGTCCATAGAGGTTTTTCCCCCCCATCTTGATACTCAGTCATGATTAGCTCAGTCTTGATATTTGCACTTGAATGTGTGGGAGCAGCTTAGATAAGCCCCAGCCTCTAGAGCTTTCTGCCCTGTATTGAACCATTGTTACGTCTGACTGTAAAAAAAGGGTAAGAGATTCTAAAAGAGGATGGGTCTAAGTTAGATATTGGGAAGAAATTCTTCCCTGTGGGAGGGGCGAGGCCCTGGCACAGAGAAGCTGTGGCTATCCCATCCCTGGAAGTGTCCAAGGCCAAGTGGATGGGGCTTGGAGCAACCTGGTCTAGTGGAAGGTGTCCCTGCCCCTGGCAGTGGGTGGGACTGGATGAGCTTTAAGATCTCTTCCGACCCATACCACTCTGCGATTCTGTGTACTGAGGCTGTCCAACCTTTAGGGACCTATGTAAATCCCTTGCAGTGCCTGCAGCTTGCAAGTATTAAACAGGGGATCAGGGACAGAAGGGCCAAACCCCTAAAATTTGATGCTGAATTTGCTGCTTGAAGGTGATTTGCAGATTTGGAAGCGAGGATGTCTCTGGCAAAGATCAGCAATGTCCCTGGTAAGGCATTTCTTGCTCTCTTGAGGATTAATTTTAGAGTGGGAGAGCCCTGATCTGGCTGTGTGTTTATCCCACAGTCAAGACCAGGTCCTGCCACGCACCTGAGCTCTGCGCACCCAGCGCTCCGTGCCCCAGCACCGCCCTCCCTGCTCCGTGTCCTCGCGCAGCTCTGTCATTACCTCCCGTAACGAAGGAGCAGTTGGCTGGCAAGCAAATCATCGGGTTTCGCACCCGACTTCCCTTTGGGAGGAATAACAACTGTGAAACGGCAGGGAAGGTGAGAAGATAGAGCTCAAAGAGCTGCGCTAATGCTCCCCGGAGTGCCAACAACAATACGTTTTCTGCCTTAATACCTTGCATTTTGCGAGCGCATTTCGTTGTGCCTCTCATGGTGTTCTGCAAACGTTAATTAATTACAGTCTCATTACATCTCTGTTAGATCCATTTATTTATATATGAAGAACTTTCCATCCCCAAGCACTCTGGAATCTGTTAATCACCTGAAGGCAAACAGCAGGCCTGGAGAGACGAGCTTTGCTGTGAAAACGCTGGGGATAAACACAAAGATGTTCTTGTGAGCAAGGCTCTGGGTTAGGAATTCAGTTGGGGTTTGATTCCTGCTTCTGCAAACCGTGTCACTTGAATCCTGCCTTGGTGTAAATAGACATGTTTTTTTGGAGACGATGGTGCTCTGCCCCATCCCCTGTCCAAACTGTTGTGATGTGCTCTCCTAATGTGCTGTGGCACAAATTAAAACAGGTTCATTGAAACCTCAGCTGGGACAGTAACTTCCCGGACCACTGGTTCATCCCTGGCATGACAGTCTGTGTGAAAACATTCTTTTTCTCTCCATCTCTGTCTTTGCTGTTTGCACTGAAAAGTCTTTGGGATGGGAAGAGGCCATTCCTTATTCTGTGCTTGCTCAACACAGAAAATAGTTTTGGGTTTGTTTCTCCATGGTACCGTTTGCTGCTTTAATCTTCCAGCTTTGAGCACTGAAGGTGAGGAATACTGGTTGGAGAAAATTTGGTTGATGGTGAGCAGTGAAGCAGGCAGAGGTAACAGCAGGGTTATCTGGGTTGACTTTATGTCATCCCCTTGCTACAGGAGTTTTAATTCCCAGGTCAGCAGGGTTTGTTGAGCTGCACAGTGCAGCTGCAGCTGCAAAGTACCCCTCAACTGTCAGACTGGGCATCACTCCTGAATATGGGAACAGATTTAGCACCCTTGGCTTTCCCACAGTACTCAGGCTGTGCTGGAAGTTAGCTGACCTGGTATTACCCTGACTGATCCCCTCACTGCCCAAGAGGTTGGATCATCACATGGACATATTTCTCCAGGCTCTGGAGAAGTCCCTGGAGAGAAAGCGAGCTGGGAGATGCTGAGATAAAGCCAGCTGCACACCTGGGAGCAGGTTTCCAGCCAGGCAGGGTGGTACCCAGGGCTGTCCCACGGGCTGGGCAAAGCTGAGGGTCTGGCTGTGCCCCCATCGCTCTTGCCTCCAGCCTGGTTCTCCTCCAGCACCAACAGGCGTCAATGCAGACACCCTGAGAGGCACCACAGAGGAGCAATTAGCTCCCATGAAATTTTCCACCATTAGGAACAATGGCTGGCTTAGTTCTCATCTGATTGAATTAATGATATTCTAACAAGTGACCTTTTTTTCCTTTTAAATTCTCTCATTTGGAAGGAATTGCTTGTCATAAATTACACTTATAAAAATTAGGCCGGTGTTTTGTATTGTTTACAACAAGCACTTCAGGGTTATGGATGTTACTCATTGATTTATAATGTTTAATTCTTCTCTCTTTCTTTCCCCCTCCTTTGAGCTGTTCATAAATCAAGCAGCCCTGTCAACCCTGTGTCAACATTTCACTCAGCCAGCAAGTTGCAGGCAAGTTGGGACAGTGGTTCTTATAGAGAAGGTTGACTCTTCTCCTTCACTGTCTTTCCCATTTTGATGAAACAATAAAAAGGTGAGGCTGGCACTTGTCAGTTATTTCTGAGTCACTTTTCATTAGGCCTTTTTCAAACACTTCAGAGAACAATGTTGGAGGCAAGCGATCCAAACAACTCATGTTCCCACTTGTGCACTTGTGGGTTAGGGCAGCAGCTGCCGTGGAATTACACTGGGAGTCTCAACAGGTGTCTGATGGTCCTGGACCACATCCAGATGATGTCAAGCAGCCTTATCCTGGCAGCCTCCTCTTCCCCACCAACCTGGGGTCATAATTTCAAAAGCCTGAGGAGGTGGTTGCATTTTTTAAAAGGGTTCTCCAAGAACTGAGGGGACTTCCAGGAGTGTCCAAAGTTGGGTAGAGTCCCTGGGGATCTGCAGGTGACCCAGAGCTGGTGCCTGGGTAAACCCTGAGAGAAGGAGGATTTAAGGGGTTTTAGTGACCAACACAGAATCCTAGATTGCGTTGAGTGGGAAGGGACCTCAAAGAGAACCTAATTCCAACCAGCACCGTGGTTCCAGCATGAGGGTTTCAGTGTTGTGCAAGGGGTCCACAGTGTAAGGGTTTGACAGTTGAGGGAAATTAATGGGAATTAGGGACTGAAGGTCCTCTGAGAGCCTCTGGCAGCAACTTGCTTAGTCATAGGATAAATTAGCTCCTTTGGAAAACTGGGAAGAAAACCTTCCTTTCCCCAAAGATGCTGCTAAGAAACAGCAGAGGTCTGGCAAAGAATATCCAAAGATGTGGGTGGGTTGTAAAATTCCCTGCATCAGGTCAAAACTGAGCATTTTCGGCCCTTTCCTCGGGTCAAATATCAGGGAACTGCCGAGCCCTCAGCACTGAACTGTCATTTTGAGAATTCCCAGTGTCTGACCTCCGGAAGTCAAAAGGTTGGTAGTGATGCTCCACAAAATCCATCCTACAGGATGAACGCGGATGTTTCTACTGGGATTGAATGTAAAATGAACAACCATGTCAGCAGGGATGGCTGTCCCCCGTTTCTCCCGCCCATCTGCTCTGTACCCACGTCACCTCCCGTGCCTTGGGAGGAGCGAGGCGTCGCATCAAGCCCCAAGTGTCTGGTGGATGCTGGTGTATGTGTGTGTGTGGCTGCCTGGGATAATTCCTGCCCACACCTTGCCTACACCAGGCGGTTTTACCAGCCGGCCCCTTTGCTAAGCAGTAGGGCTCGCCCAGTTGTAATAACAAAAGTAAATAAATACGTTTTAATGATCCAGCGGTGGTAATTAACAATGCTGAAAAACAGATGTCTCCCCAAAGAGCTCATGAGGCGGCCGATTGCATAAGCTGCCCCATTATGTGGATATGAGTTGATTATTAAAAGAAAACATTTAGCAAATGCAGAACAGGATATTCATCTGCTATTACATAATGGTAATAAGCAACTGAATCCAGGCAGAGATAGTCTTCCAGCCCTTACTGAATGCCGAGTGAAGTGCATTTATGGCCTCCGCTGTGAAATAGTCCTCCTTGTTTTTCCAAGAAGAGGAGAGATCTTTCAAGAGATAATAAATAAAATAGACTCTAGTTGCTTTAACATGAAGCAAGATGAGTCCTCGGGATTAGTTTGGATTAGTCTGTTGCCAGTGGCATGGAGCTTTGGCACTCGGCCATTTATTCACCTAGAAGACGTACAGCTAATTGGAAAAGCACCTGCGAGGAGATGTAGCTCACCACCTGCACTTTGCTGAAATAAAATAAGCCTACATAATTGACTACATTACCTATTAATGTTAGGAAATCACCCTGAGGCATTATTATTATTATTATTATTATTATTGTTATTATCTCCTCTCCCCCCTCTTCTTCCTAAAGCTTTTATGAATCAAACTTTTGTCTCTTCTTGTTTCCTTGGAAACCCCAGGATTGTGCCTCTGTATCAAGACCAGGACTGCTCTGACTGACTTGCTTCTCCCTGCAGGGGAATCCTAGGAAATTAATCCTTCTTGATAGGGAGAAGAAATAGTCTGACATTTAATTCCTTTTTCTCATGGGACACAGCCTCGTCCCGGTCTCTACCTTTTTCCCCCCAAAAAAGTCCAGTGGGAGCCTTTTGAGTGCCCCACTGGTTGTTGGGATAACGCAGAGCCTCATGATGATAAAAAACCTTATTTTTGGCTTTTTTGTTGACCCTGGCCAGCAGCACAGGATGGACTTTGCCCAGACACTGTTGGCAGAAGCTGTTGGGAGCTTAGCGTGGTTGGCTGGTTTGGGAGTGGGTGGGTTCCCTGCCTCTCAGTGAGCACGTTGGAAAACAGATTGGTCACATGTAGGAAAACCTGGTGCTATAAAATGCAAAATCTGTGCGTAACAGAGGGTGACAGGCAGGTGGTCACAGGGACTTGCATGCTCAGGACAGCCCTGCTCCTGGCAGTGCATTAAAAAAAGAGGAAAACCTCTGTTGCTGCATAACTGCAAGAGAAGTGAAGACAGAGCTGGAAAGAGTCATGGAGAAGAGCCATCAGAAATTCCTCCTGTTTTATCTTCTCCACCTCCTGGCAGCTTTGGGCAAAGTTGAACCAGGCTCAAATCAGACCATCTCAGTGTGCCTGCAATCCAACCCTTCAACTTGCAACCCTTCCAACCCAAACCATTCTGGGATTCCAGGATTACCAGCAGGAAGGTGGCTGCAGCAAATCCATTTAATCCAATGCTTGCATCTCATCTCTGGGACAGTGAGGTGTTCATGGCCAGTGTCCACCTTGCAACCTGACCTGCTAAGTTGCCATGGCTCTTCTCCATCTCTGATACTTGGATCTCGCCTGCATCTCGGGGCAGATCCACAGCTACCAGGAACTGACTTAGACACACACACAGAAGTTCAGCACTTCATACCAGGGAGACTAGAACCAAGCACCGTGGGCTAAATATTCCATAACTCAACCCCCTGCCATTATTGTGTTAGTTTTTTTCTTCCTGAGGCTCCTAAGTATTTTTGCTGCCATTATTTTAATTGACCTCTGAAAAAAGAACGGTATCAAAACAGGAGCTCAGATTACTGAAGTTATTACCCTGTTATGTGCAATGAGTGATTTTTTTATATGTAGAGAGATATAGGTATGTATAAACTCTTTTTTTTTTTTTTCTGCAAAGGCAGCAGTTCAATAAATAATTAATGTTTCTCAATCCTGTAGCTATTTTTCTTGCTGTAAAAAATTAATTGGTTTTCCATCATCTGTTTCCCTCTGACCTGGAGGTATCTGGCACGGCAGCAGTGCCCCTGCTTAAACACGCTCCTTGTAATCTTTGTCATGCCCATGATATAGAATCTGGGGGATAAACAAACTAATCAGAGATATTCGAGGCACCTCCAGGAAGATTTAGTCATCGTAACACTTTGCGCTTATGCAGCATCCATCCGTCTGGGAATAATTAAGCCTCTGAACCCCTGATGAGGTAAATGCTGTGCTCACTGCTGTGGCGGCTGGTAAACAGAGTCACAGAGAGGTTACATGGTTTGCCCCAGACCACACAGAAAGGCAAAATGGTTCTGAGGTAGAAAACGCTTTCGCACCACCAGTTTACAAAAAGTAACTGAAATATGGAGGGGGATGAGATGAAATGATTAAGAGGTCCCAGAAAAGCCTGCAATGAATTAAGGACTAGCTTCTGCTCTCTTGGCTGGTCATGCACCCGTGACCTGACCCACAGCCTCCTTTCCTTCGGTGGGGACACAACCAGGGACACGTGGGCTCCGTGGGAGCGCAGGCCCTGACCCCCCTCCCAGGGGTTATCAGGGTCAGTGTGCTCATGTCACACAACTAATCCCCCTCACAAGCCCTTGCTTGAACCTGGGGCCTATTTGGGCTTCGCATTTGGAGCCCATTGCTGCTTAATTTTCCCAGTCTTAGCCCCAGTCCTGCACCACAGCAACTCGTGCCAGACCCAGCAGCAGCGAGGAGCTCTGGCAGGAAGGTGACATTTAGTTATCAATTTAAATTTTTAGAGAAAAAGGTATTTTGGGAGGAAAAAGGACTTGTTCTCACTGCCTGACAACTTTTTTTCAATGCTCCAGGGCTACTTTGGTCCCAGCCTGCTCCCCAAAGCATCTCTGGTGCCTGCTCTTCCTTTGTGAATGCTGTTATCCATTTGATCTTCTGTATCCTTCAAGTTTCAACCCTTTTTGACCCAAATTTTGCAGGCTGGTGAGGGAAATGGGAAGCCCTTGAGGTCTCTCGGTGCCGTCTCTGACAGCCCTCAGTTGTTTGCTGCAGGGCGACTTTGAGATGTCGTTTTCTCCCAGCTTACTTTTCCTCTCGGCCGTGGGCAGATGCTGAGCATCCCCTTCACCGGGTGGCATTCATGTGTCATCCCCGAGCGCTCCTGCCCCTCTCCCAACAGCAATGCTTTGCCTGAAGCCTTTGCCTTTCCCTGGAGCATCCCCTGGATGCAGGTCCCTAGAAGGAGGAGGAGGAGGAGGAGGAGAGCTTGCTGTAGCAATGAGCTACTGCCCCCATTTAACAGGGAAAACCGTGGAACTGCAGGGAGAAACTAAGTGCTGGAAAGCTGGAAAATGTGACATTTGCACCTAATAATTCATGTTCTGGCTGCTTTCCATCAGCTGCAGAGAGTTAGGCGTGGGGTCCAGTGTCTCCGATGTCATAGCCACCTCCATCTCCTGTGTCTTCAAGTGGTGGCTGAAACTGCCATCACTGCTGTTGCTTTACCAATGTCATGGAACTTAAAAATGGGATGAAAGGTGCTATTTCAGGCTCCCGTGGTCTTGCATTAGCTGGTGCTGTCACTCCCATTTCATGTGGGAGAACGGAGGGCTGAGCTTGCTGCGGTGCCTGGGCTGAGGAAAGCAGCTCGCTGTGCTTTGCCAGGGGGATTCGCTGGTTGTCTGTGCGTGGATTGAGCCCGAAAGAGTTAATTGATGGGGAAACAAGAGCCAGTTCAGCCTAGGGGAGCCAGCAAGTACAAGCATTTTCCTAACATGAAGCTTTGTTTAATTACATCTGATGAAGGTTTCAGTGGGAGCCACCATTGCCATTGCGTTTTCTGGAGCAAATTCCTAACCTTTGATTTGTAATCTGCTCACATCCCTACCAGCCCATCTTGTACAAACAGCCCCACAGGCTGTAAAATCAAATGGAAAATGTGGGCTCACACAGCTCAAGTCTGAGCTGTGAAAGGACAAGACAGGGAGGGCAGGGAGGTTACAAGGTAACCTCCAAGTTGTGCTCCAAGTTGTCTCTGCACATGTCCAGACTGAGCCATCACAGATGTCTGGAGATCAGGTCCAAAGCCCAGCACCCCTGAGACGCACAAATTCATCCGGATGGTGCCAGTGTCCCCCAGCCCTACGGGAATCACAGAGTAGCCCAGTGTGGGCACTAGGCATTGAAGATGCTTTGTGTCACCCCACACAGCAAACCCTCATCAGCCTCATCCCTAAAGCAGAGCTTCAGCCTGAGACATCTCTGTAAAGCTGAATCAGGAGGGGCTGAGGCTGGTTCAGAGCACAGATATGGTGGCAGAAACACAGGTTTGGGTTGGAAGAGACCTTAAAGCTCATCACATTCCACCCCTGCCATGGGCAGGGACACCTTCCACTGTCCCGGGCTGCTCCAAGTCCCGTCCAACCTGGCCTTGGACACTTCCAGGGATCCAGGGGCAGCCACAGCTTCTCTGGGCACCCTGTGCCAGGGCCTCCCCACCCTCACAGGGAAGGATTTCTTCCCAATATCCCATTTATTCCTTCACTCTGGCAGTGGGAAGCCATTCCCCCTTGTCCTAGCACTCCATCCCTTGTCCCCAGTCCCTCTCCAGCTCTCTTGGATCCCCTTTAGGCCCTGGAAGGGGCTCTGAGGTCTCTCCAGAGCCTTCTCTTCTCCAGGTGAGCACCCCCAGCTCTCCCAGCCTGGCTCCAGAGCAGAGGGGCTCCAGCCCTTGGAGCATCTCCGTGGCCTCCTCTGGACTCGCTCCAGCAGGTCGATGTCTTTTCCATGCTGGGACCTCAGAGCTGGAGGCAGCTCTGCAGGTGGGGTCTCATAAGGGCAGAGTAGGGGAGAGCCTCTGCCACACAGGATGAATTCCAGCACAGCCCTCACCCTGGAGCAGGAACGTTAGGGAGATGAATGCCCTTTTCCAGAGCAAAGAGGGCAAGAGCAATAACAGTACCGGGCACCTGGGTTGGGCCACTCCCCTCCTACAAACAGGGTACTCAGACAACAGAGAAGCAGGTTTGGGCCAGCAGGTTATAAACAATGGAGTTACGTGGACCACCAGTTTATAGGTATTTCTTGGCCAGGACAAGTCAGACAAGCTGAACGTTTTTAACTCAAAAGTGCACAGATGATTTTTCCCTAAGTGCATCGACCCTCCCCAAATCACGGATGACTTTGCAACCCAGCGAGCAGGAAGTGGTTAATATGGTCACACTGGTTTTACAGCCAGAAGCAAATAAAATTGGCATCAAGACCAGCTTCTTGCTAAGCTCCGACCAGCAAGGAAAAATATTAATTCCTACATTAAGCCAAAAGCTTTGAATTAATCTATAGTAGCACATTTGAAGAGAAGATTTCTCTGGAAACTGGCAGAAGCACCTGGTGCTACATGAACTCTTGATTACTGAATTACTTTGTCTTTTACCACTTACATCTTACTGCTACTCCTGCTTCGGTTTTTTGTCCTCAAGAGACTCAGATCATGATCCTGCATGGCATGAAGCACAAAGACAGCAGCATTTGCTAGTAGGAGCTGAGATCACAGCATCATTCCCCATGGGAAAACACATCTAGGAAACTTCACCCAGATACAGACTTCATAGGATCATCTCAGATATATTTATATATTAAAACATAGCAGAAATGACATGTGCTCGCATAAATAACTGCATTCTCTCATTACTCATACTTTGCCTTTGGAATTTTTCTCCTTTTATTGCTGTTTTACAATAGTAGCAGAGTAGTAGCAGTAAATCTACAGCACATCTTTCTAATTACATCTCGATTTAATTATCGCCTTTCTTCATGTCTCCATCCTAATGAGGTCTTCAGGTTGTGACAGTTGATGATGAAGTGGCTGGAGAGGTGTTATCTGCTCTTCACCTTAACAAGAGCCATCCAAGCCAGAGACCAGAGAGGGCCCTTGACAGGGCGCAGCCTCACTCTCTCTGCCTTGCACACACAAAACAATCCCCATTGTGAAACGCCTGTTGGAAAGGCAGATAAAAAATTTAAACAGCCACAGGGCACCCAGGTTGGTGGATGGGTTCCAGAAACATTAGGTCATAGATTTTTTTTTTCTTCCCCTCTCTCCCAAAATACACTCCGGCACTTTTCCAGCAATTATCAAAAGTCACTTTTTATAGCAAGGGTGTCTTCTGCAGCACAGTCCTCCAGATTCTCTTCCATTGGCTTTGTTCTCATCCGATTTCAAAGCTTTTCTTTATTTATTTTCCTTTAAGGTGGAATGGCTCTCGAGGCAGGGACACTTATTTCCCTCCAGACCCCCCCCCAGCCTAAGCCCAAATGAACACCCCTAAGGTCAGTACGTTTCTACCAGAACAAATTGTCCTTCCTGGAAGCGGGGCAGACCCCTTGCTGTGCTTGCTTGGCTCGTGCTTTGGCCTCTGCCACTTGGGACTTGTTTTCTGTTGACATCCCAAAGGCTAAATGGCAAGTGGGGAGGAACTCGCTCCTTCTCGTTTAAATAATTATTCCCTTGAAAAAGCCCAGACCCCATTAACAGTTATTGCAACAAAGCTGTGGAACTCACCCATGGTGGGTTACCACACTGAGCAAAATCGGTTGCAAATGCAGAGCAATGAGATTCCTTTCAGCCCAAATGGTGTTGGTAAAGTGCTGCCCGAACCAGGAGCTGTGCCGAGCTTTATAGTGCACCTCCAGTCTGGAAAGTGGGAGAAGTGAAGTGGTTTGACAAGGACTGTGGGAATCAGTGGCAGAATTCAGGGGAAATCCACCAGCAATAGAGTTGGCGATGATCTCAGAGTCCACTTTGGGTACCGCTGCAGAGCCAACAATCTTGTGCTGGTGTGTAGGAGCAACACTCTCATTTGTGGCTGCTCATAACTCATTCTGTCCCTAATGGCAGGGTGACATCATTCAGCTGGAGTAAGGAATCACATTCGCAGACCAAATACATCACTGGGTGTTCGGTTTCAGAACTTCTTCCAAAGTCCAGTGAAGATTTGGGGTCAGAGGCAGCATAACTATCCTGGTTCTTATTTCTCAGCAACATTCCTGCTGTGTTTTCCTACTTTAACGACAGATCAAAGGAAAGAGGAGGGCTGCTCTTATAATATCTGCCATTGATTTTAGCAGTGCAAGATCTGCAGACCAGTTAAGAACATGTCTAGCTATAAATATCCACTTCAGTCCCAATATTGACAGTGTTGTGGCCAAATGATTTCCAGCCACTTTATAAAGCAGAGATGGAGAGCAGCCTTGAAACACCACCTAACCTACCTGCCCCATGTTTGACACTTTTGTCTCTCCTATCCTTAAAACCCATCAATGGTTCAAATTCCATATTTCTGTGATGAATCTCTTCTGTTTCTTCATTATACTTAGATGTTTCTCCAAGTTCAGTCTGAACCCCTTTGTTCCATTTTCACTTTATTCCTTACTCAACTTATTGAGAGTCAATAGAGGTTATTTCACTACCTCGCTTAAATATTTTTGCGTGGTTTTAGTCAGCTCTTCCTCTGCAGCCCCCCTTTTCTCAGCTGAGCAACACCATCTTATTCATTCTTCAGACGTCCTGTTTTCTGACTGCTCATCAATACTCTGTTGCACAAAACACACAGATGACTGTCCTCAATCCACACACTGAAATTCATTTGAATCTAAGTAGATAATTGAGGCTTGTTGGATCAGTATCAGGCAATGATCTAATATATTGACTAGAGATCTCTATCTGGGCAGTAATGGATTAGTCATCGATACATGCGGGAATGGCAGGGCAGCTGTGGCCAGATCCAGCCTGGGCTTACACCATTTCATCCAGGTCATCCACATCGATGATTTGGGTTCTTGCTGAGTCCACAAGGACTTGCCCAGGGAGGGGGGTAAACCAAAACCTGGTAGCCACCAAAAAAAGACTGCTGATGTCAAAAATGATCAGGGCAGTTTGAATTACCTCCTGTTCATCTGCTGGCTACAAAGAGAGCCCAAGCCTTGAGGTTAGGCAGGGTAGCATGAACCTGGTGAGAACTGTGAGATTTGGGAGTGCTTTCAGCAAAAATCTTCCCCAAAAGTCCCTGCTCCTTTCATCCTTAGTCTGGGCTGAGCAAAGTTCATTAAGAACCTTTCCAAAAAAGTTGTGTTGCATGCCTAAAACATCAAATCCAGGAGCTCAAAAGCCACAGGGTATCTTCTGCCACCTTAAGTAGTTAGTGAGACATGGGAATCTGAACACGACCCAAATAGCCTGAGATATATCTTATACATGATGTGGATTTAAGAGAAGGGAAAAAAAAAGATATTAGCACACAAAATATTAAGTCATTCATACTTTCTGCAATTAATTTATCTGTCATCAATAGACTCATAAACTATTTGACTTTATGACAGCTTGGAAAGAGAAGATGCCAACTTTTCCCGCAGGTGTGCATCTGTTTGGGAAGACACCAGCAATTGTACGTGCAGGGAGAGAGGATGATAGGAGGGAGACAGAGGGGTTGTGAAATAGGATGGGAGTGAAAGGGTTGGCAAAAATGCTGGCTTGCTGCATTTGTCCTCCTTGGAGATGGGAAGAAAGGGTTTGCAAAGCCCTGGCTTCGAGCTGCATTACCAAAAGTAGGTTGAGACCCCCTTACTGTGCATTTTTATTGATCTGGCTTCAGGAAATGAACGCAAAAAGAGCCCAGGGCACTATAGAAATGGTTCAGCACATTTCCTGTATTCCCTGTGATACTTCAAATATGTATTGAGGGCCAGACACCAGGTGCTCATACACTGCTGTGATGGTAAATCCCTAAATTTCACTGGGATGTGAAACCTTTCTGGGCTTTGCATAACTGCTCTTCAGAGCTTCTCCCTTGGCACCTGTGGGGGCACCTCCATGCTGGCCATGTTTAATGGCCATGAGGTACAAGGCTTTAGGGCTTGGGAGATTGGGAAAATTAGCCAAGTCAAGGCATATTTGACGGGTCCTTTTAGAAGTTAAGCAGGGGTGGGTGAGAGGGGTGTTATAAAAACACTAGATAGTATTGTGACTGAACCCCCTGCCTCCTACTAGGCTGAAAATATGCAATAATCCCAGAATATCAGCGGTTTTAGCTGGTTTCCAGGGTTTTCTCTGAGCCGGCGCAGCATGGCCTCGAGGGGATGGCAGATGAGCATGGTCAATGGCCTTGGTGTTTCCAAGTGCCTCCAGGTGAAACCCCTCTGTGGTAGCAGCTACTAAAATGTGAGTCAGGGACAGGCTGCCTTTCCTGCAAGAGCTGAAAGAAACCTGGTAGGCAGCCAGTTTCGTCCCTGCCCAGGGTGAAAACTCCCCGGACAGGGCACCTCTGGGGCTGGAAGGGGAACCCGAGTCTGCTCCTTTCCCTGCTTGTGCTTGGCTGGAATTTGTGTTTTCCAGTAAGCTGAAAGTATCTATAAAGGTAATTCAGTGGCTTTGTGGGATATCTTGGGGCAAAAGTTTCTTGAAGTCCTTTTCTCCTTTTAATTAACTTTATTAATCAGAAAGGCTCTGGTCCCCACACTGGGTTCATGTACTTCCCTCATCCCCTGGAGGCAAATTGTGGGTCTGTGGCAATTTTTCCTCCCTGGCAATTTTGGTGGCATAAAGTTCCAGATAAACACCTGCTGAATTTTTTTCATCCTTTTTTTTTTTAAAACAAAACTGGTGTTTGGATGGAGCCAATGCTCAAAAGATTGTAACGGTTCTGCATTCAAATGGTAAAAAGCCGTTCTTTGCTCACTTGGTGCAAAAGGGGAAAAAAGCAAAGCTATTACAGCCACAGAAAAGAGTAACTTGGGTGGAAATGTGGAAAAGTCCTGATTTGAAAGCACTGTCAAGAAGAAAAGTGGATAATGAGTCTCAAGGGCCAAGGAAAAACTAATAGTGAGAAGTGTCCTGGCTGCCTTTTGGCAGAAGATGAAGGGGGATGGTAAGAGGGGACACTGCTGGCATTTGGGTACCAGAATGGGGAGAGAGGAAAAATCCACAGTGAGAAACAAAGAAATTAAGATTTGGGCTTATGAAGTAATGAGGATGCTTCATTTCTACTGAAGCTCAAGCAAAGCTGAGGATGCTTTAAAGTGAAGCCTTCAAATTATTTCAATCTGCCTGGTCTTTTGACAAGGGCCTGAATTGACAGGACAAGGGGGAATGGTTTTAAACCAAAAAACGTAAGTTTAGGTTGGCTATGAGAAAGAAATCCTTCCCTAGGAAGGGAGTAGGGAGGCCCTGGCACAGGGTGCCCAGAGAAGCTGTGGCTGCCTCATCCCTGGAAGGGTCCAAGGCCAGGTTGGACAGGGCTTGGAGCAGCCTGGGATGGTGGAAGGTGTCCCCGCACATGGTCCCTTCCAACCCAAACCATTCCATGAGACATGAACATTTCCCATTTGTATCAACCATAGAAATTTGCAGGGAGCCGCTGCTTCCTTCAGTCTCCTCAGCTCTAGCAGCACATCCCACCCTCAAAAAGGAATTCAATAAAAATGTGGGGAAAAGTGAGGAACCAACACAAAGAATTTCACTCCACAAACAGGGAAAATCTTGAACGTGCCACTGGCGTGTTGCTGCAGACAGCTTAAGCCGAGGGAAAATTCTTTGGCAGTGACATCAACTCAGCAGTAAGTAATGCATTTTCTGGGGCTGAAATTCAATTTAAGGTCTCTCCAGTGAGTGGAATGACTGAGTGGTACTTGAAAAAAAAAATAAATCCAACAAATGAGACTTATCATTAAGCTCTTGTCAGCCCATAATTTAAAAGTGGGGTTTTTTACCCCCTTTTTCCACTTGAACTGTGGTTTATGTACTGAAGTCTGCTAGAGCTGCCTTGAACTTGGCTTTCTCTAGAAATCACCCCCATCCACCAAACACAGAAGTTGACAAGAATGGGTTTAGTGCTGGGTGACTCATCCAAGGCTCTGAGGATCTTTAGCCCCTCCACACTCACCCCTTCTACTTACAAGCTGAGACCCAGCAGAAACTGCAGATTCACTGAACACCAAGAAAAGGGACAATTTTGGGCTGTGTATCCTTGTAAAATATGGCACAGAACAATCTTTTTTTTTTTTTTTTCCTGGTAAATTGTGCAGTTTTCAGCAGTCAGTGTTTTACAACCTCCCTAAACCGAACTTTGCCTGCAGAGCTCTGGGTTTAATAACCCCCAGCAAATCTCTCCTCCAGAATTTGTCATATTTTTTCCCTCCACAATAAAAATAAATTCGAAATTGCTATAATTTTACAGGGAGCTCTCACTGCCTATGAATTTAAAACTAGCCTGAATAATGCTCTGGTGAAAAGGCAGTAAAAAACAGTTTTGTACCAGCAAGGCGAGGGTTTGAAAGTTTATTTTCTTGCTGAGTGACTGGAGTTAGGCAAAGCCAATCCCCAAAGGTTTCCTTGCTGGTGATGCAGCTCTGTGGATTGCCAAGCACATACCCAACAGAGGACTAGTTTTCTAAAAATAGTGATTAGGTCATTAACTCTGTCCCCCTCTCTTGGTCCAGATGAAGTCTGAGGACAGATCTGGAGTGGTGGGAAAGGATGAGGGGATGCCACTGAGCACTTCCCACAGCTCTGTCCTCTTGTCTCCTGCAGATCAGGGCTTGGAAGGAACCTGCTGTGACCTCATCGTTAAATATGGTGTGGTTTAGGCAAAGGGGGGAAGTGGGAAGAACCTCAGATTTGGGTTGTTTTGGGGTGAATACATGTACATGATTTTGGTGTTGGATTTGGAGGGTCTACTGTGCCATGTGGGTGACCAGAGCCTGCCTCCGGCTGGGAAATGGGGTTTCACCTCATTGCTGTCTGAAAATAAGTTGTTTAATCAAAACTGGTTGTCTTGACTCTGCAGCAAATGGAGAGAGAGGGAGGTTAAGCCAGCAGCACATCCTGGGTCTGTCTGGCCATGGTGAGCTCATCCCTGGTGATGCTCAGTGGGTTTCACTCCTCTGGGTGTCTGCTGGTGGATTGAGATGGGTTCGTAGTGGATTCAGATGTTTTGAGGTGGTCTGCAAGTGGATTGGGAATGGGCACAAGGTGTGCTGGAGGCTTTCCCTGGGCAATCCCCGATTCTACAGTGACACCTCTGTGTCACTTGACCTCTGAGCAGTGTGAGAACTGGCTACTGAAGGCTCCTGACCTTGCAAACTGTGCCTAAAAAATCCATAATCTTGGTCCAAGTCAGAACCAGCAGACTTTCAGACAGGTTTAGGAGGGCCTGGTTCAGAGCCAATGCAGCCTCTGCCTTTAGAGAGGGTAACATGAGGTACAGTTGGAATGATCTCTCCCAGACATGATCCTTCAGGTTGAGGTTGGAGCACTCCGTGGGACAGGGCACAGAAGCAGTTTCCATAGCTGAGCTGCAACCCACTCCCAGCATGCCTTATCTTCATCTCTCACTGTATCTATTCACATGCAATCAAAAGCAGAGGGGTTAGGGATTAAACCTGCTCTGATTTACCCTGGGGGAAGCAACAGCTGGGTGTAGAGTGTTTGTTTTGGGTGTTTGTGCCATGGCAGAGGAAGAGGAGGCTGCAATGTGAAGTGGCTGCGAGGTAAAGCACAACCCAGCTTCATGTCGGGGCTCAGCTTTGCTTCACAAGTCATCTCTAATCCTTCCTTGTTTTGCTGGTGACTGCTGTGAACACTGCAAGTGGAAATTCTGGGCAAAAATTATAATGCTACTGCCAGGATTAGATCAAAATAAAATAGGAAAACCCCATTTAGGAATCAACTACCACTTGTTAATTCATCTCATTGCCATGGACCCCATTTTTCCTGCCTTGCGCTTCAACGACTTAAACGTCCTGGTTTGTGGAATAGTTTGGATAAAAAGGAGGTAGGGTGAGGGAAGAAAAGTTGCTTAGAAAGTAAGTCAAAGGTTCCAACATGTGTTCTTGGCTGGTTGAATTCAAGATGAGGGTTTTAGGCTTCCCGTGGGACCTCCCTTTCACAGCTCCCCCCTAATCCTTTGGAAATCGCCTGTTACCTACAGCTGTTGGGTCACCAGATGAACTATTTGTTCAATTATTCTTGGCCGTGCTGGCCCAGGCTGCCTCAAAGCTGTCGGCTCCATCCCTCGGCCCACTTCAATCGCCTCCGGAGGAGCCCCAGCCCGTTTGAAGCCCTCCGTCCTGCTCGCAGGAGCGTCTCCACTCCCGCCCCCTCGTCCCTTTAAATCTCGCCCTGACATCCCCGAGCGCGGCCGGCGATGCTCCCGCGGCTGCAGGGGCGGGTTGGGAGGGCGGCTCCGGTGTCGGAGCGCCGGAGTGAGAAAATAATTACAAATGAAAGAGAGATTAGCAGAGGCTATTGCGACAAATGCTGCCGAAATGGTTTCTGGAGCGCCGGCGGTCCCTTCTAACGGGAGCAATCGGCTGCAGCTGCCGTCCCTGTGGCGATGCGGAGAAACGCGGGTTCCGCTGGGATCCCGGAATGAAAGCTTAAAACCTGGCAAACCACAGCTCAGGGGGATGAGATGACGGACCGGGGCAGCTTCGCGTCATACAGATGGACTGGTAATTAACACAATTTTTTTCCCACCTTTGTCTGCCCCCTCTGCCTCCATCCCCCCGTCAGAGGTGTTCAAACCCGCCTAATAAATGGATCACAGCTGCTGAAAGACGGCTCTTTGCCTGGCTCTGGGAATCTTCGGAGTTCACATTGCAGGGGATCTGAGTCTTCAGCCTCTCTGAGATGTCATGAAGTTCCTAAGTGATTTGTCCTGGCTTCAGGTAAAGCCCCATTTCAGTTTGCCAAACTTCCGCCTTTTTAACCAAATGGTTAGGATAGGACATCACATTTATCCAGAAATTCTGGGTGTACAGGACATGCGGGAAAAACCTTGATGGTCTTTAGATGAGATCTGAAATAGTTGATCATTCATGGAAGGATGGGAGATGGCTTTGGGAAGCCGTTCCCAATAGGTGCAAGGCTGAAGGCATCCCGCACATCTCCCCGTGCGTGGAGCACTTGCAGGCACAAGAAGCACACGGACAAGAGGAGCTGTTCCACATTAGACTGTTCAGCTCCTGGGGAGGTTGACTGCGAGGGTAAATCCACCGTGATGGCCAAGGCAGTGGTGCCACACAGTAAAGAGGAAGGTCGCTGGAATGGATCTGCTGCTGACCGCCTCTGGAAAGCTGAATGTGGGAAGCGTGCAGGCAAGTGGGCTTTAGTGGCTTGCAGAGAAGTGATGGAAAACAGGGAGCTGGGTGATAGATCTGGAAGTTTCCCCAGCTGAGCATCCCCTTTTCAGCAGGCTGATGCCCCATCCCTGGAAGTGCCCAGGTTTGGATGTGGCCTTGAGCAACCTGGTCTAGTGGAAGGTGTCTCTGTCCAGGGCAGGGGAGGGGAATTAGATGATCTTTAAGGCCCCATCCAACCCAAACCATTCTGTGGTTCTGTGATTCAGCTCTCAGTGACCATGCTCACCCTGGGAGAACAGTCCCGCTCACATGAAGGCAGAGCAGCAGAACAAGAAGAGGCCAAGAAGACAACAGCATCCTTGTCTTCTCAGCCATCCAGCCCTTCGCTAACCAGAGGGAATGGCAGGTTGGGCATTGGTAATACTTTAATCATCAGCTCTTACATTAGAGGCAGCATCAAAATTTTCTCTCTTCTCCTGGAGCTATGGGGAAGCCCTGCCTGGACGGCCAAGGCGTGGCCAAAGCTTGGTTATCCCAGGGGATTATGAGTTGTTAGCGTTTCTCTCTTCTTCCAGACTCTGAGCTTTGTGCCAGTGAGCAGAGATGTCACCTATGTCACTGTCAGAAGTGGTACAGGACAAGGAGAAATGTTTTGATGAGATGTGCTTCCCTTTGGGTTCATAGAATCCTAAAATGAATGGTTTGGGTTGGAAGGAACCTTAGAGATCATCTTGTTCCACTATCTCAGGTTGCTCCAAGCCCCATCCAACCTGGCCTTGGACCCTTCCAGGGATGAGGCAGCCACAGCTTCTCTGGGCACCCTGTGCCAGGGCCTCCCCACCCTCACAGGGAAGGATTTCTTTCTAATAGCCAATCTAACCAGTTTGAAGCCTGTATGTCCCTGTTTCCCCAGTTTGGGACTTGCAGCACCAGAGCAGAGGCACTGCAGCATTCCCTGCTTTGCTTTCTCCCCCAGTTTCTGAAGTCAAAAGATATGCACAATCTCACCACGTGTGCATCCCTCTCCCAACCGCCCTCCCCC
>VZTA01028627.1:245330-282401 GCA_013398855.1 Mohoua ochrocephala
CTCCCTCCATCACCCCCAGGTCTCTTCCAGCTGCTCCCCACATCTCCCGAGTCCCAGAAATTGCTTTTGAAACATGTCAAAACACCATTAGCCCGTCCAGGGCCAGCCTGGCTCCTTTCCCCGGCCGAGTGGGCCAGGACAGGCTGGCGCTGACACATCCTGCCTGGCACTTTGAAGTCCCCGCCCGCGCTCGGCTGGGACAGCTGGGGCGTGCCACAATCCCCTCGGCCCTTTGGGCTAAGCCGGGCGTTTTAAAATAGTCCCCCCTCCCCTGCCCGGCGGTGACAACTGCACAATTATTTCAGACGCTGTTTATGGACCCGCAGCGTAACCGGAGCCCGTGGAGGAGGAGAAATGGGGGTGAAGGGGGAGAAGGCGGCAGCCCTAAGTGGGTTTCACCCTAATTAGCAGCCCCCTTGTTTCTCACCGGGTGCTGGAAAACTCATCCATGCATGTAAAATCTGCAGCAGCAAAGAGATCCGTGGTGAAAGCTGGCATTTTGTCACAATCCTTATTTTTTAAAGGACGGTTGGAACCCTTTACATTTGTTTCAGGGCTCCCCAAAAGACAATTCTACCTCCTTTCTGGAAAAGAGATGCTGCCAGGTGGGTTGGGAATTGCCTTGGGTAATGCCTCTCCTTGTGCCTCTGTTTTACCATTGGCAAAACAGGGATGTGAGGTCTGGTACGACCCCGTGAAAGCAGGGGAAGGGACTGGGATAGAGCTGGTCTTCCTGGAACCAGTGCGGCAGTCCAGCTGCTGCCAAGTGTCTTTGGAAGAGGGAGGAGTGTGACAAAGTGACACAAGGAGCTTCTCACCCCTGGAGCTGGGCTCCCAACCAACCCCAAAATGGGGTTTGCAGCCTCTGGCCCCCCAGGCCTTCACCCTCGCACCCCGGAGCATCCCTTTCTGACAGCGCGGGATCCTTTCCGTGAGCCCTCAGCACCACCTAGTGTTCCCAAAGATTCCCGGGGTTCCGTTCTGCACATCCGGGACACGTCTGAGCTGGTCCCCGAGGCCGGGGCAGCATCCCACATCCCTACATCCAAAAGGAACCCCTCCAGCCCCCAATTCCCCCCTCTCTTCAGCCGTTTAACAACACAAATCCCCAGTGCAAGCTCTCAGGTGTGAAGGCTTCTCCCAAAAACTTCAGCACCTGCTTCACAAAGCATCCTCCTCCGTAGAGATGGATTCACAGGGAAGGCTGGAATGCTTTGGCATCCAAAGTAGCTTCTGCAGAGTGTGGGAGATGCTGGTTTGCAGCACATCAGAGCTGTATTTCCATTGCTTAAAGGTCAATAAATGCCAGGGCTTGAACTTGCTCTTCTTCCCTGACCCTAGGTATGGTTTCTCATGGTAATTTTTTATGGTAATTCAACTTTTAGGATTGAAAATTAAATGAAAGGTAGCAGAAATTATAAACGCTTCCTTGGGAAAGGTGGTTGGAGCAGGAGTGCCAGAGAGGAGGATAAGAGCGGGGAAGATTGTAAAGATGATGAATACAAGGAAGAAAAAAAATTAAATATCAGTATGAATGACACTTCTAATTTCAAAAGCAAAGGGTTCAGTGTTAACATGTCAAGGTGGTGAACTGATTTTCTCTCTTTTCAGATGAAACTACCCACCACATCTGAATCTTCTGGTCCCTCACAGCTTCCTGTCCCCAATAATCTCACCATCACTCAGAGACATTTCTTCCAGCTCCAGGTGTTGAAGATAAACGAATTCCTCCCCCTAAATTCCTCTTGCTTTATTAGGTGTTCTGGGCATTGGTACCAAGGCCGAGCCCGGCTGGGGAGGTGACATTCCTCCCTCTGCCACCGAGATGTGCCCTTGCTCCATCACTGATGAATGGCAGCTGGATGGAGGGGGGAAATGCCCGAACCAAACCTCCCAGGATGTGAAGACTTAATCTTGCCTGGCTGCCAGGGGCAATGTTGATGGCACAGCCCTGAGGGCTGCCCAGCTCCCCTGCACCTCTCCCGGATGGGTTGCTCTCCATGCGAGGTGTTTAAGGGGAGCATTTCCTTGCCTTCCCACTTATTTTTTTTAACTCCTCATCAACTGTGAGTGATTTTTTTATCCTGTTAAAATTTCCCACGGAGTTTGGCCACTTTGTGTTTCCTTTTAGGTGCTGTTGTTTTCATCTTTAACCTTCACCACCTCTCACTGAACTTCCCTCTCTGTTGCTTGTCAGTGTTTTCTCACACTCTGCCTTCTCTTTCTCTTCCACTTCTTTCCTTTTCTTTTCTTTCTACTGTCTGGCTACATAAATTTCCTTTTAATGATCTTCTGTCCCTTATTAATGCTTTTGCCATGTCCAAGCATGCTACAGTGCTGGCATCCAGCTGGGACTGATGCAGTTGGAATCACATCAGGGCTCAGACCTCCCTGCTTTTATTTAATTCTCTCCTGTTCTTAGCCAGCTGGGGTCTCAGATCTGTTCACAGGGGGTGTAACAGAAACCTTTGAGGGTTTTCTTTGCTTATGTCACCTTTCCTTGCCCAGCTCTGCCCCAAAGCAGTCCTTTTTCCTCCTGGCTGTGCACGAATGCTGTTTGCTCTCTGCAGCTGCAGATGTGCCATATTTATTCATCTCCATCTTTTGCCATCTGGAAAACTCCTTCCTGGACCTCTTTGCGTGGGAACAGGGCATTTGCAAGAATTAGGTCACATTTTGGGCAGAGTCTGGTGGGTCCCTTGCCATGTCCTTTGTTATTTCCCAGTTTGTGCCCTCCCCGTCTCGCTGTATGTGGGGGCTGAAGAGGCCCACGGAGAGGAATAAATTCAGGCGATGGTGCTTTGGAGCAGCTGCAGGTCTCTGCCCCTTCCCCTGTTCCAAGGTGCTTCAGCGTCACTGGAGATCTGGGTTGCACGCGATGGGTGAGCACTCAGGTGACAAACAACACTGAGACGGGAGGATGCTTCGAGGGATCATTCCCTGGGTACCCGGAGAGCTGAGGGAGGTGCCACCAGGAGGTGGCTCACTTAGAAACGGGAGCAATGAGGTACAAAACGTTTTCCTGCAGATCCACTGCCTGCATTACACAGGCAGGTTTTGTGGATGCAGGAGGAGGGGAAGGAAAACAAGACGTCATCATTTTGGTTGGAAAATACATCGATATTCCAGCGATGGACCAGACAAATATCTGTGTCTGGCCAGCGTGCCAGCTTGCTTTCCCATTTTCCTGCCTCTTAAAATTGCAGGCAGCCTGTGCAGCTCCTCTTTCCGGATGTGTGACCACGTGGGAAATGACTCCTTCACCCGTCCCCTCTGCCAGCACAGGAAAATGAGGGAACTAATTTCCTGGCTCTGGCACTCCATCATTTCCCCCATTTCTCTGAGCCATTAGTTCTGAGCTCTCTCTGAGCATCACTCCCACGGCACGCTCCAGCCTGTATCCCACACTGCATCCATGGAGACTGCAGGTATTGTCTAACCACAGGGCATACTGAGATGACTCCCAGAGCAGCAAACTCCTGTTTTCTTGGTCATTCCCAGCTTTGCACGTTGATGTGAACAGACTGCCAGGGTGTTGTATGCTGCCAGATCTCCTGTGGATATGTTTAGGAGCTGCAGCTCTGTGTGAGATAAGCCGGGAGAAAATAGACATCGGGAGGTGGAAAATTAGAGATGGGCAGGACACAAAAGAGCTTTTTTGAGGCCTCAAAAATTCCTAGAACAGGAATTCTGAAATTTTTTTCAGGACCGATTTCATGGGAAGGCAATAAGATTTAGAAAAGTTGCTGATCAGGACTGATTTTTTAGGCTGGATGTGCTGCGCTGAGCAGAATTCCCACCTCCAGGGGCAGCCCAGTGCCTGTGGATGGTGACAGCCTGAACTGGACGCAGGTCTGATGAATTTACAGCCTTTACATGTTGTTTCAAGGCTGTCTAAGGAACCGTGAGGGTTTTAAGGGTGGCTGAGCTCTAGGAAGTTATGGATATGAGTTGGAGATGACATCAGGTTTTGGTGTGTCTTATCAGGAAATGATTGTTCAGGACCACGTGGAAATGAGACATTCTGCTAGGGTTCTGCATAACCCCAGGTCAGGGATGGTCTTTACTACGATAAATACACCGAGAGCGGTTATTTGTTTCCTTAGAGTAAGATCCACCCCCCCTTACACACCCCATGATTTTGTTCTGTAAATATTTGAAGGTGCAAATTTCCTGGTAGCCAAGAAACACCAGCATGACTCGGCAGAGCTTTGGGTGGGAACGAGTTTCCATTTCAGAGTCAGGTTTAACTAAAGGTTTAGTTTTTATCTAAGCTCAGCCTTTCTTGTGTAACAGATACAGCAACTTCATCACCCACGACCAAGACTTTTCCGTGGCTTTTTTTTGGGTCTCATTTGCATTTTTGGACATCCTTTGAGGATTTTTTCATGAGCTTGTAGCAACTCCCCAGCTAAATAATTCTTCATTTTTCCCAGGCCCTCTATCTCACCAGTTGTTTTCCTTCCGTTTCTTCCTCAGTCTCAGTTTTGGGAGTAGTTTTCTGGGGGTAAATCCTTCTGTGTGCCTGGAGCAGGGTGAGTGTAAGCTCCTCGATTAATTCTGATTTATTCCAGGGCTTGTGGAACACAAAATGTCATCAGGCTCCTGGGACATTTGTGAAACAATTTCATGAAGAGGCAAGAAATACCTGCAGCTTGGCTTTTGCCTCTGGAAAATTTGAATCAACCCACCTGAAAAACGCAGAGGATTTGGGCATCCAACCCCACCACTGATAAAGGAGAGGATGACTGTGGGATGCTTCCTCCCTTCCAGCAGCACTTAAGGATGGATTAATTGATAATTATTTATTATTTAAGAACCCATCTGTTTAAACAACATTGTGGGACCAGGAGAGGGAATAGGTTTTATGTCAATAAATCAAAATGGTAATATAATAATAAAAGAAAAAGACAGGGGATTGCCAGACAGCCCTTCTAACCCTCAAGCCATTTATAAATCAGGGTGGATATATTTAAAACGTTAAAATCCGGCTTTCTTACTACAAATTCCCTGTGGCAGGTGCAGTTGCTCTCAGTGCTGTAAGTAGCTGCACTGCTCCCTAAAAGTGAGTAAAACCCAGGGCTGGAGCACAGAAGGCCCTGTCAGAGCTTCCTTTACAAATAGCCATAATAACGCTTCCCTCCCTCCCAAGGGTGTCATGAGGGTTAATTATTTAACATTTGTAAAGCACTTGCAGGACTGGAGATGAAAGTGGAAAGTATTATTAAGGATAAACTCGGTTTTATAGGAGGCCTGGTCAGAAAATTGCATTTGGAGTTGAAATATGGGTTATGAGTGGGGATCCTAGGAGGGGCATCCATCAAACCTGGGAAGCATGGAAAATGAAGTGCTTTGGAGGAATTAATCCAGTTAATAATTAATGCAGTGTTTTGGGGATGAGGGGTGTGGAGGTAATGCCCCACACAGCTCCCCTGTATCCCATAGCTCCCTTGTATCCCACGCTGCATGAGGTGGGCAATGGGGAACTCTGGTAGAAGGAAATTTAATCATTGCACACAATCCGAGAAAGTTAAGATTTAAGTGGGAAAAAGCCTTGAGACAGCCCAGAATTCAGCAAATCACAGATGACTTTTGTGGGAGAAAACTAAATTGAAGCAAATTAAAGCACCTGGTGTGCCCGGGAGTGGGGGATTTCTGTGTCCAGGGTCACCTTTCCCTCCCCGCTGGGATTCGGGAGGCAGGGAGGAAGCAGGTGAGGCAGGTGCCACAGGCAGGGGAGGAGCACAGATCGCCTGGGAGCAGGTGCAGCACCGGGATCACCAGCACAGGTAAGGCTCTGCTGCCAGGGCTGGCACGGGGAGGGGGTTCTGCTGAGAAGGGGCTGGGAAGGGGAGGGGGGAGGTCACCCCACACCATGGGATGGGAAGAGACCCCCTGCCTGCCCTTTAGGGACCCCTCAATTTGGCATCCAAACTCCATAGGGAGGGAAGAGAGGGTGAACCACCACTCCCCTTAGGAAAGCAAATCTGGGAGAGATTTGGGTGTCCTCAGCCCACCGGGGTGTCCCCCTGCTCTGGGGTCCCTGTGGAAGGGCTCGGGGGGGTCGGCTGCTGTCCCTGCCGGGCTGGGAGGCGATGGGACGGCCCAGCAAACCTGCAGCAACTTTTTCCAAGGAGGAAGTTGAAAAATAAACAAGATGTGTGGGGCCCCAAAGCAGGCAGAGGTGAGAGCAGGGCAGCCTGGGGGCAGCAGGGCCCCAAAACCCCTGGCCACTCTGCAAGAGCCCTTGCTGGCTCCCTGCTCCACTCCCAGCCAAATTAAATGCAAACCCTCTGCCTCACAGCTAAACCAAAATTACTGCTGCATGCGCTGAACCAAAAACTCCCTCCCCACCTTCCTCTCCCCTCAGAAAGGCCTGGAAAAGTCACTTCCAGTGCCTAAAACCGCAGAGACTGGAATCACAGAATCCCCGAATGGTTTGGGTCGGAAGGGACCTTACAGCTCACCTCGTGCCACCTCCCTTGCTGTGGGCAGGGCCACCTTTGCCGCAGGGGAAGATTTTTTTCCTTCTCTCTTCCATTCTTCTTACCCACTTGTCATTAAAAACGACCAACCCCTCACCTTGGCAGCGCAGGATGCGATGGCCGAGGCTCCAGGTGCTCCAGGAGGGGGATATTGGGGACCACGGCTCTGTGGTACCCAGGAACAAGCTGTGGTACTCAGCAGGTTATGTGTTTTATGGATATTTTGGGTATATATTGCAATGGAAATGGTTTTAATTCTTTGTCTTGGATAGTTTTCCTTGAGGGATGTTGAAGACACGCAGTGCTTAACCTGTATCACGTTCTGGGGCAAATGGGACAATTTGAGGACAAGCATTCATCTCCTCTTTGGAAAATGCCCAGGGAAGTTGTGGAATCCAACAAAGTTGTGGCTTTCCCACCCCTGGAAGAGTTCAAGACCAGGTTGGACAGGGCTTGGAGCAACCTGGTCTAGTGGAAGGTGTCCCTATTAAATAGACTTCTAGTCCAGCATCCTGAATTTAAAGCTTTCATCCCTGTTTGAACTTCCAAGTTGAACTTTCCCGTTCCAGGAGGATGGATTATCTCGGTTTGTGTTCTCTGTCTGTAGCCACTGTACAAGCTCCTGCAGTACCTGATGGTCCTTCAGACACTTCCTGGCAACTGAGCTTAATAGTTTCCAATGATGATGATAATTTTTTAACCTAAGTCCAAACCCTTAAGGATCCTTTAGAGGCAGAAAAGTTGCTTTCCTACTTTTGCAGACACAGCTGAGCTCGCCAGCATAAGGAATATTATTGCTCACTGTCACTGTTAACACTCCCTGGTGCGGACAGAGACAGAGGGAAAAGAGAACCCGACGATAATGGGATGAAATGGTTCAGAGTGGGGTTTTAGCCTGACATTAATGCATTAGGGATCCAGCTCCTGCGGGAGCTAATGGAAGTGCTGCTATGATTAGAAGTGCCTCTGCAGACAAATAAGACAATGCTGGTAATGAGTGAGACAGCGCAGGGTACAGGAGAGCTTATCACTGTCAGTGATGCCTCTCCTGATACCTTTTGGGTGTGTCCTGCCAGCTCTCTGTGCTCAGAGGCAGAGATATCTCACCCCTGTGTCTGGACCAATGCCATCCCCATCAGGTGCTAGATTTGGGCTGTGGGGTTATGTTGTATTCAGGAATACGCACAGAGGACATGCAGGATAGGGAAGGGGCTGACTGAGGATGATTTTTTTAAGCACAGCACCTCAGGTGCTGTCAGTCTGTAGGTCTAGGTTTGATGTGCTCCTGCAGCTGCAGATTCAACATGAGAGCCCCTCTGGAAGGCTGGAAATAGCTTCATTATTTCCAGATACACATCTCAGTGGCATTCCCCAGTTCAGCCTGAGCTCAGCCTGGGTGGTTTTTTTTGCAAGCCAAGACATTTCTCCTCTTCCCTGAGTCAGCCTTTCACTGGGGACCATCCCTGTCACCCACAGATGCTCTGAGAGCCAAGCGCAGGTCCCACGGTGAGCAAACCAGCTCCGGTGTGTCTGAACTGCCTGATTCACAGAGGTTGAAGGGCAAAGTTAATTGTAGGGGTGATGGCTGTGAGCTTTTCCCACTGGTGAACTTCAGACTGTAATTTCCAAGCTGGGGAAAAGGGAAGTGATGCCCTGACCGATACATTATCAGTGGATTTAAAACAAAATAAAACAAAAAAAACTCAAGAAAGCAAATGAGACATTTGGAATAGTAAAATGGCCCAGGTTTTGGCTGAAAATGGAATTTGTGGCTGCCAGGGTAGTGTGAGAGGAGGAGATGAAAGCCTAATCGGGCTCCTTACCGTCCTCCAGATGCCTCCCCAGGTGGTTGGGTGCATTAGCTATAAACCAAGAAAAACCAGCTCCTCTGGGATGTGATAAGAGCAGATGAAACAGTAAATCATTAAGCAGACACAGCATAGAGCACCATAATAAACTAGAGCAAAGGGGCAAAGAGCACTGATGACAAGCCAGCAGGGACACAGGGGTGTTGCCAAACGTGCAGGCTGGGTGATGAGGGAAGGGACAAAGTCACGCTCAGCAGGGATGCCCTGGGATGGTGGCTGTGGCCACCAGCCCCAGCACCCACTGGACGTTCAGCTGGTTCTTTTCCCTGCTGATTGTAAGCATGTCTCACTTCCTTTGGAGCTACAGGGATAAACAAGAGCTGTTTGCCCCAGGGCGCAAACATAACTGTGGTTGGTTTTTTCCCCTGTGCTTATCCATTGCATGTTTTCAGAGGAGGAAGAGAAGCAGCAGAAATAGTTTTGCGGGTCACATGTCCCAGCTGAGCCATGTGCTCCCTGCTGTCAGGCTGGAATGGAGACCAGGAACCCCTAAAGAGTCCCCATCACCCTCTGAGCTCAGCCCATACCACGTAAACACTGTAAGGTGGCTGTGCATGCCCCATTTAGCTGATCTCTCAATTGTGATTGGTCAGTGTGTTCTTCAGGTCATCCCAGTTTGACTGCATCGATCTCAGGTGGGAAACCAGCAGGCCCCACTTGATATCAGCCTTTAATATGTAACTGCAAGAGCTCCATCAGTTATGTATTTGACTGTGTATTGCTGTGGTCACATTATTATTATAGCATTAGTATGGCGTGATACGGCTGCAATCCTTCTTGTTGTGGTCTTCTGGGATGGATTTGGTTCTGCTTCCAGTTATTACCTTGATGTTCTACCATTCCTCCTTGTACCTAATCTAAATTTCCCCTCTTTCAGTTTAAAGCCATTACCCCCATTTTATGTATATATTTTATGAAATATATACTCACCCAGAAAATACAGATTTTTCAGCCCTCTCCATGGCTTGGGAATGCTGCTCCCTGAATCACAGGGAAACAGGTGGATGCTCCCATTCCCCAGTTGCCCCTTTCAAAGGACTACAGAGATGATTGTATTAACCCACTGGACTGTGCCAGCCCTGCTGGTAAAGAGCATCTTGCTTTGATTTTCTGTTAAATTACCCAATGCACCCACTGTCAATAAATCTTTCCTTTTAAGTCATGAAATAAGGCAGAACCTTGCAGTGCTAATAGTGACCTGCAAAGCTGCCAGCCCCTACCATACCCTTTCCATGTGCGGCTTTTCCACTCTTGGATTAAACCCCCCCTAAATTCATCTTCATGAACCCACTGGGATTGCTCAGAGGTGCTTGGTGAAGGCAGGAATGGAGACCAGCCTGTTGGCACTGCAGGGACATCGGCCCCATGCGCTGCCATGTGCAGCTGCCTGTACCAGGGTGATGTTTGCACATGGAGCCAATGTTTGCTTAGCTCGAGCTGCTGGATTAGCTGTTTGGTTAAACCAGCTCAGATCAGGCAGGTTGGTTGCAGGGATTTAGGAGATTAGTTCTAACCCAGTGGATTTTCCTGCTCAGGGACAGACACTTCTGGGAGATGGTATCTGCACCAGCCATGGACTTCAAGGGATGAAACGAGGTGTCCCTGGGGCAAACCAACCTGAAATCAGATATTAATAAAGCCAAAGAAACAACTCCCTCTCTCCAAGGCTGACAGCAACAACTCATGTTTAATCACACATGCAAATCATCCCTTGTGCAACAGCAGAATAAGAACGTTTTTGGTTTACATTTTCAGCGAGTGGGGACTGAAACCCAAAATGCTGCTGGGGAAGGCAGTTTCAGGATAATCAGGATGTCTGGGATGAGGAGGTCAGATCCAGCTCCAAACCATGCAACTCCTGCTACGTGGAGGGACAGCACCCACTCCACAAGGGAGATGGTTTCTGCAGAGTGTTAAGTGTGGATTGGCACAGAGAAGTTACTAAACAGAGAAGGAAGTCCTGGGCACCAGCAGCACAGCCTTTATTATCAATTAAAACATTCCTAATTGCCCAGCCTGACACCACCTCACACCAAGGCAGCCCTCAGACATATGGTCGAGCTCACATGAAAGAGCTGATCAGTTCTCAACCTAATTAAGCAAACAGCAAACAGGAGCTGGCTGGGTCTAATTGCTGTGATTCTCCCAGGAAATGGGACCCCCAGCATCCTGCAAACTGTGCATGCCTGCACTCCGGCACAGAGGCTCCAGCTGCTTGGTGCAAATCCTGGTTTAGGGATGCTCAGGAGAGGGAAGAAGGAGTGCAAGCTGGTCGGGATCCAGGGAACGACTTGGTTTGTTTGCCCAAAGCCACAATGTTTTGTTTCTGGCAGCTTTTGGGGTATTTTCGAAGCTATGTTTTTAACAAAATGCTTTGGTTTGTGGAATAGATGCAGGGTATTTTTCACCTCTTCCGTGGCCTGAAATAATTCCAGAGATTTTTAAAAATTTTGGACTTTGCACACCACTTCTGTGGCTGTTCAAAGAGCTACAGAAACACACTGGCATTTACCCCTAGACATTCCTGTTTTCCCTGTGTATTATCTCTCCTACCTGGTCCCAAAACGCCCACCCTGCCCTGGTGTTCAGCAGATCCTTATGCTCATACTTGCAGAAAAGCAAGAAAAGCAGGACCTACTGCTGGTAGGGATCCTTGGAATTAAGGGTTCAGGCTGGGATGTGTCAGAAATTGCAGCAGATTTGGGGCCTTTTTGAAACAACTGTGGCGCTTTTTTTGACATTTCCTAATCTTGGGGCAAGGACCTCAGAGGTCCCAGGTGTTCCCAATGCTTCTTCCTATTCCCATTGTGCTTGGTCAAGCCTTCTCCAGTCCTCCCTGAAAAGGAAATCCTATTTTTTTCTAGTGTTATGCCAAATAACTTGTGTAAATTGAATAATGACATTGTTTTTCTTTGCCTTGTAGTCAGAGGAGGTTGACAGGATGGCGAATTTTAAGGGTCACGCACTTCCGGGCAGCTTCTTCCTGCTCTTTGGGCTCTGGTGGTCTGTGAAATACCCACTGCAGTATCTCAGCCAGAAAGTAAATAAGAAATCCCACAGGACTTCTTGTTTCCAGCGTGTGGATGCCATTGAAGGGGGAATCAAAATCTTCTTTTCTCTAGTAGGTAAGGGTTATATTTCACTTGCTATGCCAGTATTCACCTAGCCTGCAGTGATGACTGTATGGGAGCCCTGACTCCAGAGAAACTGATCTAGATGTGGAAGGATCAGAGAATCTTTAAGGCTGGAAAAGACCTCTGACATCATTAAGTCCAACCATTAAGCACTGCCAGGTCCACCACTAAACCGTGAACCTGAGCACCACACCCACATGTTTTTGAACACTTCCAAGTATGGTGATCCCAGCACTCCACTGGGCAGCCTGGATGCATCCTTGATGTCCATCTTGCCTTGATCTCTGGTATAGTTTGATGTGGTCAAGTCTCATACCCCTTCCCAAAGCTGAGCCGTCATCAAACAGCAGGCCCGATTTCTCCATCCAGTCTTTTCTCCTGAAAGCAAACTCACCAGCTCCTGCTTCAGAACCCCCAACAGCAAGGAGCGGTCTCAACCATCACAAATAAGCCCCCAGAAACTCCATGCTCTTGGGTGTCCCACAGGGATGCTGGCGGAGCAGTTCGTCCCAGACGGCCCCCACTTGTACCTGTACAGCGGGGAGAAGCGCGACTGGGTGAAGCTGATGAACTGGCAGCACACCACCATGTACCTCTTCTACGGCCTCTCTGGGGCGGTGGATATCCTCACCTACATCTCCCAGCTGGTGCCAAAGGGTCTGGATCGCCTCATGTTGGCCGTGGCCGTGTTTGTTGAAGGTTGGTAGAAGGTGGTGCTCAATTCAGGGAGGGATACTGGGGACCAAGTCAGAGAAAGACTAAAATTTGCCTGACTGAGATATTGCTCCAGATGCCTCTGGAGATAAGACACATTGTAGGGGATATATTATGGCAGGCTGGGATGGAATGAGATGGGAAATACAGTCATGGATAGATTCTGGTTTGGGATCTCTGGGGCTACCCTGGTGCAAAGCAGTTCCTTGTTATGATAAACAGCTGGTGGACTCTGCATTCCTCTGCCATCCACGGGCTGTTCTCCTGCCCCACGTTCCCCCCGAGAGCCATTAATTGCACTGCAGGCACCATCAGCCTCATCTGCTTGCGTGGCACGTGGCAATTTGAAGTGATTTATTCTGGCTTCAGCACATCATGAATATCATTCTGTCCTCAGGCTGCCTTGCAAGTCACCAGCTGGGATTCCAGACCCTTCTTGGATCATAGAATCATAGAAAGACTTGGCTTGGAAGGAAGCTTAAAGATCATCTAGTTCCAACCCCCTGCCATGGGAAAAGAAGGTCCTTGTTTATATAGAAACCTCCTTAATGAAGGCACAGCTCCTGTTACTTTCCCTTTCCTGATCACAGCAGTTTTTGAGGCAGCAGCAGCAGGGGCAGCTCCGCATGCACAGTTTGGCATGTAAGACCAGGAAATCTATCATTTACAGCTCACAAAAAATGGTGAAGTTTAGCAATAAGAAAGAAGGACACAGCAGAAGCCTGGCTAGAAGGGAGGGGTTATCTGAAGAGGTGATGACACAGATGTGGGAAGAAAACTACCCCGTCCTTGGTCCCTCTATTGCTCAGATCCTCCTGCCCCAAGGTTGGGCATCTCATCCTTCCAGGATGTTGGGATGCCAGGAGGCCTAGAGGATGGTGCTATGTGGAGTCCCTTCTTTTCGTGGTGGCCTGTCTCAATTTGCCATCCAGGCAGGTGATTTACTCGACTCGGTGGCCACGGGCTGTTGTTGTGAATGCTGCTCTGAGCAGGGCTCGTGCTTTGGCAGGTTGTCTCTTCTATTACCACGTCCTTCACCGCCCCATGTTGGACCAGCACATCCACTCCCTGCTGCTCATCACCATCTTCGCTGGGGCTGGCAGCACCCTGCTGGAGGTTTTCCTGCGTGACAACATTGTCCTGGAGATGTTCCGAGCCGGCATCACCATCGTCCAGGGAACATGGTTCTGGCAGGTCAGTTCTGCCTTCCCAGAGCAACGAAGCAAAGGGAAAAGAGGAGAAGGAGTTGTACATCACGTATCAATCACACATCTCCCAAGGATTATTTTGCCGGGCTCACTTCATAAATAGCTCATAACCCAGAATGAAAATTTACTTATCACAAGTCATCTCTGATGGCTGCTCCTGCTGCAAGAGCTGTTTGTCTTGGCTTATTGCTCCTCCAGGGGGAAGAGTGAAAGCAAGTGAGCAACATTTTGCAGTATCTAATGACCAAGTACTAATTGCTTAATGTGTCTAATGCACCCTGCAGCCCTCCCTCTGGTTTAGTGGAAAGATGCAAACCCCACCAGCAATAAAACAGCTGAGTTAAAATACAGCCAGCTGCTTGCTTTGGTAGGAGTTGGAGAAGCAAAGAAATCAGTTGGAGATAATTGCTCTCAAAACTAAGTGGTCAAAGAAAACCCCAAACTAACAAAAAAAGAAACAAAAACCAACCAACCAACCAAAAACAAACAAACAAAAAAACAACCAAACAAACCACTCCAATACCAAACCCCTTTCCCTTCTCTTTTTCAAGGCTGCACTAGCTCAAACTAGCCTTTATTCAGAGGTAAAAAACTGGGCTGAACTTGTTAAATACTAAATCTGGAGTTTTTGAAGGATGGCTTGGAGTTTGGAATACTGAGGGACAATTGTGTCTGGATATTGAACAGAAAAAGAGGTATCTTGGGCACAGATTAGCTTTGTGTGGCCTCTCATTGCAAGGATGGACTTCACTCTCTCAGCAAAAACCTCTGTCCTGGTCAGGGCTCAAGTTTCTCGGTCACCACACGAATAAAGGTAATTCACCATGAGGGTGATGACGCTCTGGGACAGGTTGTTTAAGGTCCCTTCCAACCCAAACCATTCTGGGATTCTATAATTTTTTTCCCAACATAATAAACTTCTTTTCCACCCAGATCGGTGTTGTGCTGTTCCAGCCATGGGGAGGTCTAATGTGGGATGAGAACGACCACAGCAACATCATGTTCCTCACGATGTGCTTCTTCTGGCACTGGGCAGCTGCCGTGGCCATCCTGGCTGTAAACTACACCCTCACTTACTGGTATGGCTGGGACAGGGGCTGGGACAGGAACTGGAGCAGGGCTGGGGTGGGCAGGCAGGGTGGGATGTCTGCAGTGAGACACAGATGTAGCCCAGCCCTTCCTGCAGTACAAAGTCACAGCTGTATAAGCAGTCCCAGACTACTGCAGGCTTCAGGGCACGGTATTTGTTGAGTGCACAGAATGCAAAACAGTGTCAGTGAGAGACACGGGCATTAAACGGGGGGAAGTCAAACCACTGAGTCCCTAGAGGTGCTCCTGGAAGTCACACTGCTTATTTTCCTCTGCACTGAGTGCTGAAGTCAAACTTCAATTCGATAGAGACATCAAAGCATTACCAGGACCCCTGACACTTCGTCCCCTGCCCCGCAAGGACTTCAAAGCAGTTGAGGGTCACTGAATTATTAGAGGTACAAAACCTAAAACATTACCAGCCCCCAGTTTGGCTTTTCCAAGGGGATGGGAAGATTATCCCGCTTTAAGGATGCTCTGAGGGATGCTGTGTGAGCTACAGAACGGAGAGTTCAGTCCATGCCATCAAACAGACTTCATACAGAACAAAAACCACTCAATCCCCCATCAACAGCATTTTAGGACCTCTAGATGAGGGTTCTGGTGAGTGGCGTTAGGTTGGGGATTTTTCTAATAATGATTTATTGCTCCTGTGTTACAGCTGTCTCCAGAGGCTCAGAAGAGGCAGTGGAGAGCCCTACATCGGCCTGGGGGTCCGGCAGAAGGAGTGTGACATCAGCTCCCAAGCTGCCTTCTTGAATGGCTCTGATGAAGAGTGAAAAGGGTGCAAACTCCTGCTCCAAACACACGAACAGTCCTTTTTCCAGAAGAAAGAAATCTAATGAAATATTTATGTTTTGGAAGAGTGAGAGGTGCCCCCGTGGTGCTGCTGGGAGGAAGGCTGAGCACGCAGGGGTGGCTGCCCTCCATCCGTACCCGAATATCTCTGGCTCGGACATGGACACAGCTTGAAAGTGATTTTTAGCAGCAAAACAAAGCAAAGATTGCTTCATCCTATGGGCTTCCCCGTGTGTTCCCATAGGGATGGAGGGCATCCTTTGGCCAGCTGACTTTTCCAAAAGCCTGGAGGCTTTGACCGGCTGTGACTGAAGTCAGGGAAATCTCCAGGCTGAGGTCATGCACCTCTGGAGCAAGGCATCACCCCAAGGAGGACGAGTAAGAGAGTGTTGAATGTGAGATTATGGCAATTTTTGCAATACCAGGGCTTGATTGCACACAATACAAATGTTATTACTGAAGCTTTGAACTAAAGAGGGGTTTTGTTAATCGTTTTCATGTTCACTTAAAGGCTAAGAGAGTGAATAAATGTGAAATAAAAATCCTCGCTGAGCTGATATCCTTAAATTTAAGACTGATAAATTATAGAGCGTGTAATAATAGCTTAGAAAAATCCATCCCTCAGACTTGCAAAGCCTGAAGGACTGTAAGATACATAGCTAAGCTGCAGGGATTCATGAAATGTCCCAGTTTTCCATTGAAAATAAACCCCCTCAGCTTGGAAAGCAAGATGAAACAGGCACATGGTTTGTTTTTAGGCTGCCTTTGCTAGCTAATTTCTTGCAAAAAGTGACTGGAAATGTCAACTCCTAGACAGGAGGAAAATATGCTAGTAGTGAGTAAGGGGATTAAAAATATATATATATAGATATAGGTATATAAATAAATAGAATCACCACCAGCACAAGGTAAATTGCAATTGTTCATGTCTCAAACCCCGGGGCTGGAAGGATGCTCTGCACTGAGATCTTCTCCCTGCTGTGTAGTGGGGGATGGATGGCAGGAGATTTTTGTGCTCATGTTCATGACTGCACAGAAAAGCAGCCCCTGGCAGGTCCAAGGGAAAGCAAAGCTCATCTTTTAACCCCTTTTCCCTTGTGCAAAGAGCCTGTCACAGACTCCAGAGACTACGGCCTGGATAGTATGGCTTATTAACAGTGCTACAAAGACTAACTAGCTTTCCTTGAATGCCAGTTTTCCTGTTCATCCGCTGCTAAGCCGGTTTATTTCGCAGGGCTGGATACTGGGAGGTGCAAACAGACTGGGCGTGATGAGAACGAAGCAGCAGAGCTGCATCTCCGTACATCCATCTCATAAACTCATGATTAGGTCTCATGAGTGGTAACCACTGAACATGAGGAGCATTTTGTAGATTTTTTTTTTCTGCCAAGGCAGAACAGTTTTTCCAAACATCACGAATTCCTCTGGCTGCTGTGGGGAGACACAACCCATTCTGCAGATGCCACCTGCCAATGGCAGAGAGCCCCCCGTGAGGAAGGGCACAAACCGAGTTAACTGCAGGACAGGGATGGGTTCATTGAAGAGCAAAAAGGCCTTGTGTGATCGTCTGAATTATTTCTGGTCTTCTCTGAATTATTTGTTTTTAGGAAACAGCCCAAGCATCACAATTCCCACTAAACAGCCAGGGGAGGGCAGCAGCTGCAGTTGGACCAGGAACGGATCCAAGCTGGATGCAGTCATCTTCCTCCTTCCCACTCCCAAAAGCCTGAGGTTTTTTCCATTCCAGGGCACACAAATGAAAGCCGACTTTGGATTTTAAAAGCACTCCTTGCTTTTGGAAGCGGGATGGGGTTTATTTAACTCTTCACATCTCTTAATCAAGTTGCTGTCTCCTTTCCCCCCTCCTCTCTTTGTCCCCTGTCACTGTATGGCCACAAAACACCTTTTCCCTCCACAGCACCCGGTGTCTGGAATAGTTTCTGTTTGCCTCATTAACTCCCTGCTCCTACAAACATCCCAGGACTGTCAGCAGAGCACTCACTAATTTGTTTTCCAGCTCGGGAGCACATTCTTTTCCAAGGTATGAAGGTCAGCAAAGGAGGAGAGATCCAGCCTGTGATTAAGGAAGGAAATACAGTTGGAGTTCATTTCTGCATGAGAACTAATGATTTTTATTTTAACTAAAAACAGTTTGTAAATAGTTTAGGTACCCAAACAAGGTATGAAGGTGTCTGGACCAGTGGTACACAGATGATTTATTATATAGAGGTGCAACCATAAGCCATCCTCACTTTTGTTTCTTGAGTGATGGATATTTTAGGGCAGGCTTAGATGGAGACTTGCTTTAAACACAACATTAACATCAAACAGTTGTTCTGGATCATGTTTTTCAGCATATACTGTTTGGACTTGATGATCTTGGAGGTTTTTTCCAACCTAAACAATTCTATGATTCTATAAATTGAGTTAAAGTGTGTCTGTACTGGACCCATTGGCCCCTGGGCTGGGGCTGTGTTTGTGTCCACATCCACACTGATTTTTAAAAGACCAGGATGCCCCGAGTGGTGTCTCAAGGATGTTTTTTCCTTGTGTAATTGTAGCCTGATGTTCGATTTTGTCACTCAGGTGTCCTGCTCATCCATGGCCGGAAGGAGCTGCTGATCCTCCCTTCTCTTACAAAGGAGTCCAGACAACACCCTCAGAGCAGCCAAAGGTCCTGTCAGCTGTTCTTCCCACAGCTGGAAAGACAAACCCTTCATCAGGAGCCAGCACAGGCCATCCACGAGCCACTCATTCCTGGGGCAGAGATAGGATCTCCCGCTGCCACCACACACAGCCACTCTTGTGTGAGGCTGAAATGAAGGTGTAGCAGCAGAACAAGCCCTGCCTCTGCTTTTACCACCTGCTTTACCTCCTGTTGCCTGTTTATGAAAGCTGGTGTTAGCATTTGTCATAATAATAATACTTTGCACTTCCCAAACAACCATCCATCTGCAGCACTTGAGCTGCTGGCAAACCTTTAATTAGATTGTGCCTCCCACCACCCCCAGGAAGGAGACAAACATTATCACATTTTTTCATTAGCACTGAGGCTGATGATGAACCTTCAGGAAGAAGATGTTGCAGTTACAGCTGAGAGAAAAAGAAAAAGAAAAAGAAAAAGAAAAAGAAAAAGAAAAAGAAAAAGAAAAAGAAAAAGAAAAAGAAAAAGAAAAAGAAAAAGAAAAAGAAAAAGAAGAAGAAAAAGGAAAAAATCAAATTCAGTTCAGGGTTTAGCTTGAGGACATTAGAGGAGCTGGAGAGGGTCGGACACAGCTCTGCCACCCCCAGTCTTTTCCTAGCAGTAAGAATAGGTATATTCCCTAAGGAACCGGAATGGAATCGCATCCATTTGTGCCCACAGTGATTTTACCATGCACAGAGTGTCAATGACCTGCTAGGGGATTTGAGGGCATTTGCCATCTTTTTCTGGGTCCCCCTCACTGGGCTGTTCCCAACCACTTATCAGAGTTAAATCCTCATTTTTCTCATGAGGAAGGTTCAAAAGAAACCCCTTTTTCTCAACTATTTAAGGCACTGAAGACTTCTTTCACTATCTGTAACTTAAGTTGCCCTTTCCATAGAAGCTTTCTCTCCGGCCTTTACTCTTTGCTGGCCATTTATGGAAAAAGGTACATTGATCCTCTGAGTAGATACTTCCAGCTGGGCCTCGTTTCCTCCCATCGCTCTCCAGTTGCTGCACTCCCACCTCACTTTTCCCCACTTTCTCCAAGGACTTGATTCTTCTTGCTTGGAAAGCAGCTTCTTGCCCTTTGGGGTAGTGGTTTGTAGAGGTGGGTGGTTGCAGAAAGGAAAACTGAGCTGAAAGAAGTTCCCTTCAGCGGATGGTGCTGCTGCTTTTTTCCCCAGCAAAAAAGGTAAGGTTTTCATCCTGCACTATTTTCAGGAGTAGGTCTGTAAGAAAGAACTCCTGTGAGGGTTGTATTTCTCCCTGTGCGTGTATTTAATGTTGTAACAAGTTTCTAAGCTTACGCTAGGGTGAAACTGCATTTGTGGAAGCCCTATTGCTGCTGTGGGCTTCCCAGGACCCTTTTGCAGGTGTACTCATCCCTGTTCCTCTCCTCCTGCTTCTCAGGCACCGTTGGAAGTGAGCAGTGCTGGGCGTACAGCACAGCCTCTCGTTTTCCTTCCTTCCTTCCTCCCACTTGATAAGAAGATAATGGGAATAAAAGGCTCCTGGCTATGGCTTGGTGGCTTTTCTGGCTGTGCTGGACCACAGCCCATCACCCTGGGGAGGCTGCTTTGCTTCCATGCTGCTGCAGCCTTGGCACACGCGTGTGGCTCCGGGCAGGGCTGGTCCTGCAGGCTTGCTCGGGGTGGGTTTGGCAACGTGAGTGAGAGAAATACACAACTTCCTAGGAGAACTGCTGGATTGGGAATGTGGCTGCCCCGGGGTCAGGGGCCTGGGCAGTGCTCTGGAGTGATGCTGGGTGTTTCTGCACCATCACCTCGGTGCTGTGGAAGGCCACGGGGACGCTCAGGTGGCCTGAGGTATTTATTTGCCTGAAGCACTTGCATTGCTCATCTATGCAGCCATCAGTGGGATTGGCAGCAGCTTCGAGGTGGCTTTTGTCTGTGGTTGCTTGATGAAGGACAGTGTTGTGTTTTAGAGAGGAAAAAAAGGAGTGGAAACAGGCTGCTGTGCCCTGCCTGCCCATCTTTTGGGGGAGAGAAGGCTGTGGCCCCCCACTTCTCAGCTGCTGTGGGCTGGGAGGTGGAGCTCACAAAGGCTCTGCTCTGATTTGCGAGCTCCTGGCCCAAAATCTCCTGCCCTCAGGCAACTTTTGTAAGATTGGACCCCCTAAAAGGGTTATCGTGTCCCTGGCAACCCAGCTCAGAGACTTCCAGCAGAGCCCTGTCAGACCTTGCTGCTGCCTTATCTCTTCTTGGCTCTTTCCCCAGTCATCCCCAACCCCACTGTAACAACTGAATATACATGGTTGCCATGGGAACAGGAATTGGCTGCTTATCCCGATTTTTGTGGCAAACTCTAGGAGAGTTGTTGCTGTTTTTTTAATAGCAGACGGGAGGTGGCCCAGGTTGTGAAAGGTGGTTGACTCAGGGTGCTTTGAACTGGCCCTCGGGATGATCAGCTCCAAACATCCTGTCTGAGGGGCACCTCCCCATGGTGGCTTCTCCCTTTATCTGCCTCTTCTGAGTAATAACTTCCTTGCTGCCACATCTGGAGAGGGAGAAGGACTGGCAGGAGTCACAGGTAAACTCTTCCATCCACACACTGGTGAGCAGCTGTGCCATGGAATGGACATGGCTGCTGGAACTTGATAAGAAGGGATGTGGGGAGAACATCTCTGAGAGACAAAGGTTCAGTATGATGACAGCTGTGGGTGAGGCTGGTGGAAGAGGTGCTGATGGTGCCAGAAATCTCTGGCTTTAGCCCCTTTTTTTAGGGGGATTGTTGTGTTTTGGAGCTGCATCATAGCAGAGGATGGGAGTTGTTCAGCCTGGAGAGGAGAAGGCTCTGGGGAGCCCTCAGAGCCCCTTCCAGTGCCTAGAGGGGCCCCGAGAGAGCTGGAGAGGGACTCCTGGAGTGTCAGGACAAGGGGGAATGGCTTCCCACTTCCAGAGGGCAGGGTTAGATGGGATATTAGGAGGAAATTGTTCCCTGTGAGGGTGGGGGAGGCCCTGGCACAGCGTGCGCAGAGCAGCTGTGGCTGCCCCATCCCTGGAAGTGTCCAAGGATGGAGGAGGATTCCCAAAGAGAAGACCCTCCAAATGTCTGTGGCCAAGTGCTGAGCTTGCCCTCTGCACACAAGTTGGCTGTCCTGGAATGCTGATGGTTGCACCCATGGGTACTTGTAGAGAATGCTGGTGTGTCCAGAAGGACAGCAGTGATCCCCCCATGAGAGCAAGTGGGGTCAAAATCATGGATGGTGATGGGTCTGGAGCTGCAATGGCTCCAGGGGAGAGCCTGGAAGTTGGGCAGGAATGCTGTCCTTCCCAAGCCGAGCCTGAGGAGGCTGCAAGCAGTCAGGCAAGGCTCTGTCAGGACAGCAGGCAGCTCCCGTATGGCGATTAAGCAGGAGCTTCACAGCCTGGAAGCTGTGGAGGGAGAAGGGCAGCCCAGGTAATAACTTCTGACTGCAGCCGTATTTCAAGTGCTCTGACAGACAGACCAGCTCCCAGGAGGAATAAATAACCTGGTGTCTCTGCTCTTTCCTGGCTGCCACTTACTTGGAGCTAAATGAGCTTTTATGTGAGCGTGGGCTCCAAAGCTGGAGTGGGGGAAGCCAGTGGGTCAGGGGCGTCAGGGTTGGCTCGTTGGGCTGGTCGAGGGGCTCTGTGAATGTGGGGGGTTGTTTTTCTGTGCCTCAAATATGTGAGCTGTGCAAGTGGACTGTTGCTTGGAAACGTCTGGTTTTGCTGCAGAATAGTGGCTGTTTCATAAAAGAAGGTGGGATTTTTTAATTTTTTTTTTTTAAATGAGTGAGTTACATGCAAGCTTCTGCTTGTCTGATGGGACATCTCTGCTACAAGAGAGATGCCCCAGGACATGACAGGATTCCTGGAATTGTTCAAGGCCGTGTTGGACGGGGCTTGGAGCAACCTGGTCCAGTGGAACATGTCCCTGCCCACAGCAGGGAGTTGGAATGAGATGAGTTTTAAGGTCCCTTTCAGCCCAAACCATTCTGGGATCCGTGGTGGCTGCTGAAGGGCTGTTTCCAGTTGCTGGGAAGCAAAGGAGACTCATTACAACTCCCCAAAGCCTTGCTGCATTGTGCTGCCAAGGGGTTGCAACGCAAAAAGGTCCCTGGCACTGCAAGGAAGAGCGAGGCTGCCCTGCTGAGGACGGGGATAGTCAGGGTAGGAGATTCCAGGGACATCTCTGAAACAGCAGGTTGGGTCTGCTGGTAACTCAGGTGAAGGGGGAGATGGCAGGTGGGTGTGGGGTGACAGATCCCCGGGTTAATCCCGGATGCTGGCGTGGCTTGGAGCAGCCTCTGGAGCTGCAGGTGGGACACGTTTGTCATTTCTGGGCTCTGGGATGTCTCTGCTCTCCTTCTCTCCTCCAGTTAATCATGTCAAATTAACGTTCCTGACATGTCTCTTGATCAGGGTGCACTCCAGCTTCAGGCTGTTGCCCTTGCAGTCACAAGTAGGACAATGGTAAAATTTGGTTATATATCATGCAGTTGTGCTGTGCTTAAATGTGCTTTGTTGTTAGTCACTTCGGATGTAGATGTCTGTGCAGGGAAGATAAGTGTCCTGGCCAGGATGTCCAGGCTATAATCAGGAAAGACGTGGGTTCTCCTGGGGCATCAGCCACCTCACCCTAATGTAGGCACCCAAAATAGAGCAGAGAGCCATCCCTGATCTCCAGCTCCTGGGTGGAGCATTTCTCACCTACCTGAAAGGCTGTTTAGTAACTTCCATCTTGAAAGGAAGCCTTAGCACAGATTTGAGCCTTTCTCAGATCGCCTGTGTCCCAGACATGCAAAGGATGACAGTGGTTTCTACATTCCAGTCCTGTGTTTGCCACACAGAGCTGAGCCAGTCTGACCCATGCCGGCTCTGCAGCCAAAACCCGACCTGGAACATCTTGCAGAGCTCTCCCTCACCTCAGGCACTTGCCACGCCACATCCTACCCTTGTTTTGCACTGCCTAATTACTTTCTAGTGTGGGAGGACTCGGAGAACGTGCTGGAGTTGTTCATCCAGCCTCTGTAATTTGCTTTGGTATTTATAAACACAGCGAGGATGTGATTTGTGATGCAAGGGCAGGTCGGTGTGGAAGCTTTAGGATGAGTAATGCCTTCCTCTGTGCACATCCAAGCTGCAGAAAAGGACCGGAAAGTCCATGAGGAGGAGAAAAGTGAGTCCTCCTTAGCTGGGAGAAGCTTACAGAGAGCAAGGAGAGAGGTCTTTCCGGAGGGAACAAGACCATCCCAAGGTAATACAATGCTAGAAACTCCTAGATCATTATTTATTCATTTCTGTGCTTGCTACACTGGGATTTTTCTCAGGAATTTTGGCATGGGCTGAAATACTTTGCAGGATATAAATTTGCTGTACCTTTGCTCCTCTCCATCCTTCTTGGTTGGTACTCTGGCATTGATCTGACTTAGTCAAGGCTTTTTTTATGCCTTTAGTCTTCGAGCTCTTCCTATGGAGAGGAAATCTCTTGTGTCAAATCACCACTTGAGTGCCACACAAAGGTTGTGTGGAATATGCATGAGGCTCTTTTTCCAAATGTTAATGGTTCCTGGGTTGCCTCCTCCTGCACAGCCCAGAAAAGCCTTCACTGGCTGGAGCTCCTAATCCAGCACTGGATTCACACCGTGGTAATTGCCTTGTTTGGAGCAAGTTTATGGTCTAAGGAAATCATTGCCATGTTGCTTTTTATTGGTAAAAACTTTGTTGTGTTTGTGCCTCTTCTAATAGCTGTTAGACTTTCTTGGGCACTAATGTATTGTTGCGTGGCATGAAGTCCTGATGATTCTATGTGCAGCCACAGAAATACAAATATACACACATATACGCAGTGGTGCACAGTGGCAGCTTCCCTGTGCTGATATCCATCTCTGGTACTCCCTGTCTGAGGTGACGTGCACCTGCTCTGTCGGGATGTAGATCCCTGGGGATGCTGGGCAGCCCAGCAACTCCCTTGGCGATGTTTTAGGTTGGCCATCAGGCACTGTTTGTCCTTGCAGGTCCAGAGAACGAGCCCAATGCCAACGAGTTTTCTGGGCAGTGCCCTCCGGGGCACTTTCTTCTTCGCCTTTGGCCTGTGGTGGTCGGTGCGGTATCCCCTGAAGTACCTCAGGAGGAAAGGTGACGCCGAGGGCCAGCCGGGCCGTGGGCGCGCAGAGGTCTTCGAAGGGGCGGTCAAAGCTTTCTTTGCTCTAGTAGGTAAGAGATGATGATGATGATGATGAGTCCCTGCCCCAATGCCTACTAGCACAGCAGCCACTCTCCCCCCACAGCACGGGCTGTTTGTAGTGGGAAACCTCTGGCATGGTAGGGCTTGGGGACATGTTTGTGGCACGCCCTGGGACAGGACCTTGCTGTCGTTCTCCTGGGCAAACACCATTACGGCTTCACCCCTGCAAAGGAACATTCCCTCAGGTTTGTCATTTGCCCACGTATAAGGAAAAGTGACCTTTTCTCTCTTTGCCCAGGGATACTGGTGGAGCAGTTTGTCCCCACGGGTCCCCACCTGCAGCTGTACAGCCCCAAGACGCACAGCTGGACCGACCTCACCCCCTGGCACTACTCCACCATCTACCTCTTCTTCCTCCTCTCCGGCATCACAGACGTGGTCTCGCACTCCCCGCTCAAGCTGCCACCGGGCTTGGACCGGCTCTCGTTGTCCCTGGCTCTGCTCGTGGAAGGTGAATCGCACCTGGTGCTGGGGGAGGAGGGGACACGGAATAAGGAATTGCTGCAGTGCTCATGGGTGTGACAGCTTCTGGGCGGTCTGGGGGCCACAAAGGCAGAGCTGGAAGGGGTGTGGATGCACGATGGCACTGGCTGTGTGACAAAGTCACCCCCTCCCTGCTCCTCCTAAATATGGATCCAGCCATAGCTGGAGGCCACAGGGGATGCTTGAGGGATCTGTGCTTCTCCTGGCGGCCAGCAGCTCACTCATTCTGGAGTTACAAAAAGGTGTCATCCCCCCACCTTGGTTGGATACAGAGGGACAGACTCTGATACAAAGCTCCCCACCATCTTTTGAGCTCAAGGTGCCCATCCCTGTGCTCCTTCTGCAGCCCTGGCTGGGGCACAGGGATCCCCACAGGTACAGGGGCACAGGGAGCTCCGCAGGTACAGGGGTTCCTTGGGGGCAGAGCAGAGCCGGTGCTGGGGCTGCCTGGTCATTGCAGAGGGAAGGTGGTGACAGCAGCTGGTGGCTCTCTGGTTCTTCCCCCCGAGGCAGATCATGGCAAGGCCTGGAGCACAGTCTGAGTTTTCAGATGACTTTTTAAGAGAACAAATCCCAGAGTGTCCTTTGCTAACGCAGGGTGGATCTTGGCAGGTTTGCTCTTCTGTTTCCGTGACTACAGCGATGCCGTGCTGGACCACCACCTCCACTCCCTGCTGGCCATGGCTATCTTTGCCGGAGCCCTCTGTGCCCTCCTAGAGGTATTCCTCCGAGACCATATCATCCTGGAGACCTTCAGGACCAGCTCCTTCCTTCTCCAGGGCTCTTGGCTTTGGCAGGTCAGTGTGTATCCAGCATTCTCCTCAGAGCTTTGCACCCAGGAAGGCAAGTGGAGTGGGGCTGCTCTGCCCCTTTAGGCACATCTGTTGGGGTTAAACCTGTAGGCTGTTCAAATATCTTTGTAAATAAGAAGAGGAAATGAGGCTCAGTGCCAGAGCTGCCATTGTGAAGATGTGCATGTGTAATGTAGCAGCATGGACAGACCTGGAAATGAATGGAAAATGGAAATCGGAGCCCACAAGGGAAGGAAACCACAATCATGAATTTTTATTAATTATATTAGGTCTATTTTCTTCCTCTGTTTGTTCCAAGTAACTGGAAACCTCTGGAAATCTCTCATGTAATCTCCCAGCTTTTGGTCTAGGGGGAAATGCACAGGCTGGCAATGTCACCTTTGGGACGTCACCTTTCTCCAGGATGCTGGGCTGCACCGCAAGCCCTAAGGATTGTCTGCAGAGAATCCATCTCCTCCTGACACCCTTGTGTCAGTCTGAGAGGACAAGGGTGCTTGGGGAAGCCAAGGGCAGTGCCCCAAGCGTTACTTGGGGTTATGGTGCCTCTAGTCCACAGTCAGCTGCAGCAGGTGGGCTGAAATCAGGAGGAAAACAGGAAGGATGTGCTAAAGCCTGACTTCTTTTTCATCTGTGACCAGATTGGGTTTGTGCTGTCCCCTCCGTGGGGAGGACCAGGCTGGGATCAGGGCGACCCCAGCAACCTCTTGTTCCTCACCATGTGCTTCTGCTGGCACTACGTGGGCGCTCTCGCCGTGGTGGCCACCAACGCTGCCGTGTCCCGCTGGTATGAGGGGTCCTGGTACAGGGCATGGGCTGGGGTGGCCAAGAGCAATGCTCAGACCCAACACTGGGGTGGGAAATCCATGCACCAGTGTGTCATGGGATAAGGAGTGTGGGTGTCCGTGCGTATCCAAGCATGGCTTGGCTGGAAAGGGTGGGCTCCGTACCACCGCAGAGCAGCCTCCCCGAGCAGGGTGAGGTGAGCCAGTGGCTCTCGCTACCCACAAATCCCTGACCAGGGTCACTGTCTCTCCTGCAGCTGCAATGAGTCCTGCCAGCTGAAATTCGGGGACATTGACGTGGAGCTGGACTGTGGCTTGTGCCTCCACAGAGGGAAGAAGAGCTCCAGTGACACCTTGCTGCCGGAGAGCAGCTCTGATGACAAATGAGGCTATGGTGGGCATGGAAATCTCTTCCCTGCTGGTTTAGAGCTCTTGAGATGAAGTTTTTAGTCTTGATAAACTACAGCGGCACTTGACAGTGGAGCATCAAGAGTAGGAGGAAGGACGCTGAGCGGAGCATGGCAGGGGATGCAAAGCCTTTCCTTGTGCATCCCTTTGGTAGCCACGAGTTTTTAATTCTGTGAGCTGCAGCCCAGGCTGCAGACTGCAGGGCTGGTTTGCTGGTGGAGTCCAACTGGTGTGGCAAATCTGACTATTTTTTTTAACCTTATTTTCCCTTCTGCTTCCTCAGAAGGGAGCCAAGCCAGCGTTCAAAGCTCCTAGTGGCTGTCGCTCACTCTGGTGTTAATGGAGAGGGTTTTGTACACAACTGAATGTACAGAGTATCTGTGATCACCAATAAAGTGCTTTAACACACCTCTTCCGCGGATCTTGTGAACACGATGCTGCAGGCTTAGCACTTTAAGCACCACTGAACTCTACTCTTTCAGATTAATTATTAAACTTAGCTTCCAAACTTAATGCAATTGCTGTTCAGAGGACAATTGGATTTTCTAGGTCACTCATCTCTTCCAGAACTTATAATTTTTCAATACTTTTTTTTAAAATCTTAATGCATTTCTTGCCTATTAACTCAAGTGATTTAAGAAACAACAGTCAGCAGCACATGGTTATTTTCCTCTATGAGGATGCACAACTTGGATCTCATTCAAGGTTGTGGTGGGGCTGCACCTCGAATAGTGTGTTCAGGTTTGGGTCCCTCACTGCAAAGAAGACACTGTGGTGTTGGAGGTTGTCCAGAGAAGGGAACAGAACTGGAGAAGTGCTACCAAGGAGGGGGAAGTTTTCCAGCTCTGGCTGGAGTAGTTTTTTTGGGAGGCTAGAGGTTCTTGGATGTGCCTGGGTGCTGATTGTGAAGTGTTTGGTGAAGAGGAGGTAGTTCCTGCTTGCAGGATGCTCTGGGTTCCAGCAAGAGTTACACAGCGTAACAGGGGTGAGAAACTCATTGTTAATTGTTCGTGTATTTCCATGGACTTTGTGAGTCTTTGCAGAGCCCTTCCTCTCAGAGACCTTGCAGGACGGTACACCAAACAGCTGCCACGATATAATCCAGAAGGGATATTAAATCCAAATCAAGTGTCTGCATCTCCTTCACCCCTCACTGATGCTGTCCGGAGCACCAGAACTCGAAGCACTCTCAGCCTCTTAGGCATCAGAGCAATTACAGGGAGAGATGTTTCACAGCCACACACACATGGGATGAGCAGAAAGTTCAAAGCCAAGAGTAAACACATTCAAAGTCTCAGGTCTTTCACTTCCTGCTGCATAGTCAGGCAGAGAAAAGCCCCTGGTGTGCAGGCAGGGACTCAGAGGAGGGACTAGATGTGCTCCCTGTCAGGGAGTGTTCCCAGGGAGCAGGTGAGGAGGAGGAAGGAAATCCCTGCTCTCAGATGAAAGCAGGTGAGACGTCCCTGAGTTGTTCCTGCCTCCAGAGTGGCCTCCAGCCCAGGCCCAGAGGATGGGTTTGGACCAGCTCATGTTGCTGTGGAGACTGCAAGGATGTTGAGGATGCCAGGAGGATCATTCACAGGTAAACTGACTCCCCTTGCTCCTTCTGCTCTCACATACAGGGATCATCTAGGGAAGTCTAAGGCATGGAAACAGAACATTGGCTAAGGTTCCTACCTTCCCACAGCACAGCCAGGCTGTGGGCCCCAGAGCTCCATGAAGCTCTAACACGGGAGGATGAGGAAGCCTTCAGAAAACCGGGATATCCCCAAGCTGTTCCAGTCAGACCCAGCAATTCAGGAAGATTATTAAGTTCCACAGATTCTGCGGACATCACAGACATCATCTCCTCCCCTTAAGGGTCTAAAGGGTCCCCTCCCACTGACACACGTCATGGCAAAGGTCTGGGGAGAAGGGACCACTTCCCTCAGGTCCACCCCCTCCCACCACCTTCAGCCCCACACTCCAAGCACCACAGTCTGTTCAGAGATGGGCCCAGGGAACCTCCCTGATGCCATCCAGAGACTGATGGTATTTAACAACCAGCTCGTTCAGCCCACAGCCTGTTCTCAAATTGCTCTCAGGAGCACAGTGCTGCTGGAAATAAAATTCTACATTAACTCATCCTGGCAGCACGCACGGAGAGCCTCCAGGCCAGGGGTTAAGTGCTCCTGCTACAAAGCACAGTCTCCACACAGGTCACTGGTAAATACAGCAAAACGCTCATGTTTTTAACCCACTCGCTCCTGCAGAACTACATGTACATGAATTAAACCCTCGTCTGTGTCAGGTGCTGTGCTCAGCAGAATCTTCTCCCCGCCTCTGCAGCAAAGCTACTACCAGTGCCTGCTGGGATCAAAATGTGAATTTATGGAGAGGCACCCAGAAGATTAAGGATGCTCTGACTCCTGCTCTGGAGAAACAGCTTTTGAGCCTGCTGCCTTACAGCTCCCTGAAGCTTCCATCCCATGCTGCTGCTAAGGATCACAGTCAGGTGATCTGCACGTGGTCCCACTGAGACCTGAAAGCAGGAATGGCTCCACTCACCCTTGCTTTCACTACCGTACTCTACGATGTCCTATAAAAACTGTCTTTTTCTGGCTCATCACTGTTGCCCCTTGCTGTGCACATCTGGCAGCCTTTGTCACCACAACAGAGCCACTGATGCCACTGACCGAGTTGCGCCTGCTCTGGAGACCACTCGAATTCCTGTGTGGTGACACCAACTTTAAGCACCATGCTCAGGCTGGACCAAAGGACACCTCCCCTTGAGACCTGCAGCTCTCAAACATCTACCTGAAACACCCCAGGTCAAAGGATTAGGAGGGTTTATGTGCTCCATCAGGTGAATGTCACCTTTTGATGGGATAACAGAGGGAAAGGCTCCGGGCACTGTATCACCACCTACTTGAGCTCCTCATGAGCACCTTTAATCTCTTCCGTTGGCCAGGGCTGAATGATCAAAACCACACTTCACACAAATGTTGCTCTGCAAATGAGAGACAAGTAAGGCTGGTAAAATCAATCCACCCACGTTCCATCCACTTGTTCCTGTGCACAGAAGGGGTTTGAGATCCACCACTGTGCCCTTGCAGAAGGGCTACAAACAGCTTCAGGAGAAGGGAGACAAACTGACCCAGCGCTTCCTCTGCTCAGCATTCCCAAAGGCCCTTCTCAAGCATCCTGTTTCCTTACCCGAGAGCTACGCTGCTCCTCTTAAAGAACTTTTTCTTTAAAATCAGTTTTTCTTTTGAAATGCAGCTCTCTACAACACCCTGCAAGTCTTCCCCCAATCAACTGCTCCACTGTGCTCTGAATCATTTAATTTTAAGTGTCTTATCGCCATGAAACTGCTGATATTTCCCCAAACTACCCCATGGCCTCTCTGCTGGGATCAGCCCCTTCGCTTGCACAGCTGATATCAGGAACACCTGGGACCTGCCTTAGCATCCATCTTCAAGCAGCTAAATTTCAACGTGGCTTTTCAGAAGCTGTGATCAAAATCCATCCTAAAGAATCGATCCCGAGTGCTTGGCAGTTTGTGCCAAAGCATGGAACTAATAGACTTTGATTCCAGCCTGATGTATTTATTTTGCAGGACTAATAGAATTTATCAAAGGAAAAATCTAGTACCCAAATTCAATTCTGGAATTCGATCTGCAGCCTCTGTAATTTGTTTCTCTTGCAGGTCACTCTACCTGAGGGTGCAGTCCAAGAATTGCTTTGGGCTGCAGATATGCTTTGGCATCATTTAAAATAAATTTAGTTTAAAATCAAAACTCTTTCCCAAGTAGTTGTGACAAGCCAACAGACGGCATTTTCTAGGACAGCATCTGCTCTTTCCTCGGTGTCTGAATAATTTAACCAGAATGTGGAGGCTCTAGTGGAACCAAGGAGCCCATGTTTAAGGAGAAACAGGACATGCAAGTGCTTCCTGTTCAAAATTGCTAAACTTTCTTCTTTCCTCCTCTTCCTCTCTTCCTCCAGACCTACTGGGAACTGCACAGATCAATATGGAGGAAAATTAATTCTGTCTATTGAGCTCTAAAACGACATTCAAATGGCAATGACTCTTTGGTCATTTCACTGGCATGAGAGAGGAGGAATCTGTGCTTGAGGTCGCACCTCAAAGAAGAATAGAGAGGAATGACACACGGGAGCAGAACCAGCTTTGAGCTTCACAGGCTGTTAGTTTTAGGTGTTCTGGAAGAGAGACTTAAACCAAACAGTTATTTCCCCTCAAAAAACAGCAGCAGCAGTGATACAGTGAACACGAACCATAATTAGTTGATTCCTGCCCTGGGCTCTATGACTTTAATTATTTCAGATCTGGCTATCCACAAGAAGCATCCATGGAAACTGTGTCACTGTGAGGTCTTTTTCCACACCCTCATATCTAGGAATTTTAAGATTTCCTGCTGTCCTTCTGCCCAGCCCCGTTGCTGAGGTCTGTGGGTGGCACAGGCTCTGAGCACTCAGCCAGCACAGGCTGCAAACCAGGCCCACCCCTGTGGCTCCCAAGGAAGTGCAGGTGGATGGCCAAGGACAGGAACAGCTTGTCACCGCAGAGAGCCTTGGCTCTGCTCGCTCCCACAGTTGCCAGCAGCCACTTGCATCCTGGGAATGGGGAGAACCGTGCGCAGGATCTTCCACGAGCAGCCAGAGAGAGCAGCAGCCTCAGCTCTCCCCTACCTGCGCTCCAGCGGCTGCTTTAATGCTACTCAGGATCGGGGCCCTTGGTTTAGCATCCTGCCTCCTCCTCTCCACAAAGGTCACAAGGATCTGGAAATACCACAAAAGACTCCAGGCATGGTTATACATCAATACCTGTACAGTCCTTCTCACCGTCAGGGAGAGGGCTTGTGGGTTTGGCAGGACATGGTGGGAGGAGGGGGAATTAAAGCGAGCCCATGAATAAAGAGAAGAAACGATCTGGAAGTTAAAGTGTTTATTGATGTGTTTAAACTTTGTACATTCCCCACAGACCACACTAAGGAGTTTGCAGGTAAATCTGTGCATAGTGGGAAGAAACACGGAAAGGGGAAGAAAAAATAAAGTCACAGGAAAAATAGAAAAAATACACCACAGGTTACCAGAACCTCCAGATTTAAAAAAGCCGTGAGCATTAACACCAACTATACAAGCATTACAAAGACATGATGGTGAGTGGAACAATGCCCCTTTTGGTCTTCTTGGGGCCTATGCATCCCATTTCCCTTAAAGCAGGCAGCATCCCTTTCCCAACGTGTCACTCTCTTCCCTCCCCAGCTTAGAGAGCTCCGTGTTTGTCAGCTCTCAAGGTCCCAGTTATTGCAGTGATTTGTCGTTTCTGGCTCAACATCACCCAGGGAGATGCAGAGGCTCAAAAACCTGCAGCTCTTAACTACTTACCATGTTGGTGAGGCAGGAGAGCTGGGGAAATTAGAAAGTAGTAGCAAGAGGGGGCTGTTAATGCCAGGTGAGTACTGAAGGAAACTGGCTGAGTACAGAGGATTTCAATTCAATACCAGAACTTCCAACTCTAGAGCAGAACTGAATCTGGAAGGGGAATGTGCAGACCCCAGTATGCACCAACCATGTTCTAACATTCCACTAGAGTAACTATAAACAGAGATGCTAGAAGCCTTTTAACTCCTTGCCTCCAGGGAGTCTTGATTCCTAGAGCCCGAGCTGCTAAGCAGCAGGGTGCACACCACTGGCATATGAGGATGGGGTTTTTCTTTTTTTTTTTTCTCTTTTTCTTTTTTTTTCTCGTTATAAGGAATTTTGTTAGTTACCATTCCAAATTGCTTCCTTGCTTATGCTGTAACAGCTCCTATCCCTAAATTAATCTCTTTGCAACTCCCAGTGAAATTCACTTTAAAAAAAAAGGAAAAAAAGAATACTGCTTTATATATAAAAGCCAAAATGACTGAAGAGCCACAACTGTCTCCTTTTTTCAAGGTGGGCTGGTACAAATGACCCTCAATACACAGGCGGTCTATCAGAAATAAAAATCAACATTTCCCATTTTTATATATATAGAGCTCGTATCAGACAACAGTACAACAGAACTGGTATTTTTCAGATTATTAAAAAAAAAAAAAAAGAAAACTACATCTCAGTCAAATATCTGCAATAGATCCACTTTTCCCATTTAAGGAGATTTATATATCATATTGTTATATTATCATTTCTTCACCCATTTAAAAGAATGGAAATTGCAACTCTACAGTAGTAATTATAGTCTTAATGATCCAGGAGTTCTGAATGTAAGATGAAGTCCTCTTGAAGCAACTGTTGGTCAGTAGTTGATCCAAAACACTGGACCACTTTGGCCCTTCGCCCTGCACCTTTTCCCATCAGGGCTATTCTATCTTCATCTTTTTTATATCTGCATCTGCTCCAGGTATTTGTAAGTGGGATTCTCATAGCCATGGTTTTGCATCTTGCTCAGATGCCTCTCCTCGGGGGTGAGCATTGGGTCAACCTTTGGAAAAAACACACGATACTGGTCAAGGAGAAACTTCCAGGATTGGTTCCACAGAACGAGAGGCAACAGACAAACACTGAGTGAATACCGTGGTGAGCAGTAAACAGGGAAAAAAAGGCAAATTGCAAAAGGTAATTTGTTTCATGTAGTTGCTTGTTCAGGAGCTGATGCCTCCTGCCCACCCAATCCCCTGTGGGGATGTTCTCACAAATCTGTCATTGCTCAGCCAACACTGCAAACCAGGGACCCACTTCTCTCATTAAAGAGGTTGTTATGATCTCCTGCATGGGTGGGGCAAAGGGAAAAGCAGCTTTCTCTGGGCTCCATTAAGTTGTCATTAGAAATGTGCAAGGAAGAAGGAGCTGCTCTTCAGCATTTGGCCAATCACGACATCTTAATCGTCAATTAGCCAGGACGACAAATTGCTATGGATTGACTGACTGACTGCCCTGCTAAAGATATCGCCTGAAAAGCTCATTTACTGCTAAATCCTACCCTGAGCCAGCCAGGGAAGCCTAATTGAATTCCTGGTGATAGCAAATGCAGCTGTGGAGCGGCAGGTGCCAGCACGGCACACTGGGGACTGGCACCTGCACACCGAGGAACGAGCGGTGGCGGTGTCAGCAGGGACAGGGTTCATTCCTACCCAGCCAGGAGCAGAACTGTCCATGGCCTGGCAGCTCCTGCCATCCTCTACCCCCACACACAACATGTGATTCAACACTGACTATTTTCATCCTCGGTTATGGAGCTGTTTCTCACCTCCACAATTCCATGGCTGATGGTCCCATACTGCCTCTTCCTCAGCATCACCAAGCTGATGACTATAACAGTAGCTATGGCAACAGCAATCACCAACAGCCCAATAAGGGCACTGCTGCTGAAGCTGAAGTCATCACGGAGGGAGTTATCATTATCCTGGAGGGAAGAAAACAGAGCAGGCTGAGGAACAGCAATGAGGGAAGATGCACTGCTGAACACAAACTTAAACCATGGCCACTAGTAAGGTCTTTGACCATCTGTGGTATCGAGCTATGACTGATTATACACTAGACAGTGTATATATTTAACCCCCAAGTATTCCACACCTAAGTATTCCAACCCCTAAGTATTCCATCAAAAGGAGAACGAACACAAAATTCTTTCCCCACTTAGTTCCTCTGGACAGGCACTGGCCCACATCACTTCCCTATCCCACACAACACTTCTGCAGTAGGAGTCAGGTTAGTATCTAACGTTTGTTCACTGTTGACATCTTTATGCAGACGGGCTGTACTGTGTTTCACTCTGCGTGAGCCCCCAGAGCAGCATCCAGGCACCAAACCCTGAATTCAGTAAAAATGGGAATCAAAATCCAGCTTTAGGAATTTGCCAGTCCCTGGATTCAGCAGCCACAAACGTACCGGCTCATCCACCAGCCCTCCGACACGCTCCGCGTTGAAAATCATCTCCTTCACATCAAGGGTTTCATCAATTACCTAAAAACGGCCACAAAAGTGTTTTATGGAAGGATCCACACAAAACAGGGAGGAGAAAGAAGAGGAAGACAGACGAGACCTTTAATGAACACTAACAAAAGCTCAGGACCACTTATCATCTCCCCCTTGCTCTCAGCAGCATGGAATGTTCTCCAGCTCTTATACAGCCACCAGAGATAGTATTACAACTAGTTACCTCCAGACTACCTCAAACTACAGCCCCAAAGAAAAAAACAACAAAAAAACAGGTCCTAACTTTGGACCCAACATTTCTGTCATGTAAGATCGAATCTGTGGCTTTAAAACAGTATTGAAAGGAAACTCAAAAGATGACTTTTAAATTTTTTTAAACCCATGGAACTGAGGCGAAGTGGCTGTCACTAGAACCTGGAGAATTCTTAACACTGTGGACAGAGACAATTCCTGCTGGGTCGCTCACTTTCAGAGGAAGGTGAGGCCTTTCCTGCCGTGAAAAGTAAGTGGGAACACAGATGGAACACACCAGCATTTGATGTGTTCAGACAGTGAGCTACCTAGTGGAAGCAAAGGGACATCAAAGGGTCTCTGCTTGTGAAAAACACTCCTAAATCAGAGAGTTCTCAGACTCAGACTGCCAAAGATCTGAAGCTCTCTCCTTCCCTCCCCCTCCCACTCTTCTGATGCTAATCAGTATTAAGAGTCTACAATAGTCACCAAACCGACTCCCCCACACCATATGGATAATGAACACACTGACATTCTGTGAGCAGGAACGAGACATGGAAACAAGCCACCGCTATTAATTAGTGTCCACAGCAGGTTTAGCTTCACAAAATAAAGGTGGAGCGCTCACCACATTTTCATCCACCTTGTTCTTGCCGTTAATCACTTTTTCTTCAGCGCCAATCAGCCCGTCCAGCTCGGTCATGCCAGAACCTGCACCAAAAGAGCAAGGAGAGCCCATCAGCCCTTAGGAACATTTTGGAAGGGTCACCTACTCTGTGTAGAGCTGCCATGGCTCGTGTGTTTAACTGCACAGACCGTTGAGTATTAACCTGTCCTCATGCTGCTGTGTCAGAAGGCAGCTCACAAGCTACAGTGACAAATGATTAGGAGGGCTGTTAATGAGGGGGAAATGAGGTGGCAATGAGAGGAGCAGACAGGACTCATCACCAAAATCAGGCTGAGGTGTCAATCCAGACAAACTGCACTGTTAAGTGCTTCTGCTAGATGGCCCCAGACAAGGCGTAACATACACTGAGTGCAGTGACGTCTGCAGGTGTCACCCCGGGTCACCAACACCCCTCTGTGACCCTGCATGGAAGTGGACACACATCCGTCTGCCAAGAGCCAGCACACAGGGAATGCTGTCAGCATCACCCATTCTGGTGGGATCAGGCGCATCAGCAAGCGCCTCAGGAATGAGAAGTCCAAGGTCACCTGGCGTGAGCCGCTGTCCCATATCTGGCACGAGCCCAGAAACAATAGATCCCAGGGCAAGGGAGGAGCAGAAAACTACACCAGCCTTTGTACCAGAACATTACTACCCCATTTCCAGGCTGGAACCAGCACTGGCTCAGGAGAAGAATATCAATTAACAGAAGGCTCTGCATAAACTGTTTTGATCCAAAGTGTTTATAAATAGATCAGATCAGTAAGAGAGTCTGATGCAAACTGCCCTGACCTGACGTAACACGGCATGTTGGGAGAACACCAGTGTTCCACTGGTGGTAGGGACAATGTAATGACCGGTGACTCACTAGTGCAAAAGCAGGACAGTGAAGCCTCAAAGCTGCAGTGGGATCTTTCCAGTGATGTGGGGGAAGTTCTACTACAGCACTTCAGGCTTTGCTGGTGACTGCGAACCCCTCCTCTGCACAAACTGCTGAGCTTGCAAGGTGCCCAAGACATTATGTCAACTGCTGCTGGAAATTGGCAGCATGTTCTTTGATGAGATGCAAGGAAAGGCTACTTGGCTCCAAGGCAAGTTTTTACAGTGACAAGCTTTTACTGCCTGAAAATGCCACGGAAATAACATTTCACTATGAAGCATCTCAGGTTTTAGTGCATCACATTTTTCTTTGGAGGTAGTAATCAGACTGCCAAGACTGGCCAAGACTGCCAGTCTGACTTCTCACAACTGTCGAAGCAGGGTCATGTTATTATGGATTGGGATTTTTGGGAGAGACCAGCCACAAATAGTTTGTACAGAACTACTGTGTCAGCTTTTGGCCTATGGTTGCTTTAATCCAGTCTCAGGAGGCAACCCGGCAGTCTCCAGGGCTGAGAGTTCAGCTGCTGCACTGAGCTCTGCTATTTGTCTCAGGGTGCTGTACCAAGTAACAGACCCGGTTCTATGAAGCTCAAAGGCACAGTTTAAATTATATACCTCCCAGGGGAAAAAAAAAACCCACTAAATCACACACCTGCACAAAATCCAC
>VZTA01028627.1:282518-298685 GCA_013398855.1 Mohoua ochrocephala
TAATCCAAAACTCCCTCGAAGCCCTCGAGTAATTCAATGAAAAGGGAAGGGAGAGAAGGAACAAGTGTAAGACAATCGTTGTCCCCAGGTCATCAGAGACTCTTACACTTACCCAAACAGGGAGAACTAGCACAAATTTATCATCTTCAAGTCAACAAAGCAGTTGTCCAAAAATTTAATAAATAAAAATCAAACTAAAGTCCCAATTCTTGCCAGAGCAGTCAGCACACTGAATTAGCTATACACTGTTCCACAAGAGGGATGAAGGTGACTTACATTTGTAGAGAAACACAGATAATGAGAACAGTTTCAAGCTATTTAGCCTTCACCATGTCACAAAACGACGTGTGCTCACATTAAATGGTTATTAGCAAAATCTTTTGCTCTCCTTTGAGGTCTACACAATATATTTGGAACCAAAGGCAGATTAAAGCACTGGGTTTACTCCACACACAGCTCACTACTCTGCAAGAGTCTCCCATTTCTAGTCATCTTTCCCTGATTCCATATCACTAACAGAGACATTATTTAATGCTAATATTTCTATGCTGCTCTTAAAGCCCCTTTTTAGCCAGGCACTGAGCTACTACAGAATTAATCCTGAGCTAAGGGAGAAATGGAAAACCACACACACTTTGCTGGTATGGAGAGATGCTACGTGTGGGAAGGTGATGCCAAGGAAAGCACAAACATGGAGGAGGAATCTCTTGATTTATCTGTCCCATACTAGCTGCACTCCGTAAGGACATTTAGATGAGAAACAGCCTGTGTCCTGAAGAACACTCATTCCTCGTTTAGTGGCATCATGGGGCACCAAGGACAGGTTCCACAGGAGGCAGAAGAGCCTCTGGACTATTCCCCATGAGCACTGCAGGGTTTAATCTGAGAAGTGTCACACATGGAGAGATGCAAAGCACCACTGCAGACACTGGCCAAGGCCACCCTTCCCAAGGGCTAAGAGCCGCTCCAGGCACTCCAAGACCCTAGTGAGCCCATCAGGGAGGAACACACACACACAATTAGATGCTCAGACTAGCTGGCTTCTTTGACACTAGGCCTAAACAAGCAAAACTGAACATTACTGATCTAAGTGAAAGCACAGAAATGAAAATCAAGGTGAGTATGGAACTAAAATGAAGCTATCAAACACACTGAGGAGGTAGGAGAGTGACTGAAAGCACTGTGAGGGAGCAGCTTAGAACCAACCTTTTTTCATTGGATGGTACAAATCCGGCTGAGGATCTAGCAGGAGGGAAAACAAAAACAAAAATAGCAGAGAAAGGAGATTAAGAGAGAAAGGAAAAAAGGCTTGTGCATGATTTCTGACTCAGACTCTGGGAAAAGCTTTTAGTCTACAGCTTTAAGCTCAGGACTCTGTTCAAGCGTTTTTAAAATAAATACGCACGCACACACCAGCTGTCAACACCCAATGATACAAAAAAATAGATATATGTATTAAAAAAAAAAAAAAAAAAAAAAAAAAAAAAAAAAAAAAAANAAAAGGGAATTCCTACAGCCCTTCAGCAGGTCACAGCACAAAGATTTAACATTATACAAGAACGTTTTTGTTAAAGACTGAAAATTAATTCCAGAGTCAAGACACACTGTTAAAAACTTAACACTCGCTGCAAAACAAAAAGAGAGAACAATTTTGCAAAGAGAAGAAATCAGAAAATCAAGAGAGCAGCTCAGCAGACATTACTCGCAGCACTGCTTCTCCAGTGAGTGAGGGGTCCTGTCAGGGCGACTGCTTTACTCTACATCGCCCAAAGGGATGGAGCTTTCTCTGCTCCAGCTGAGCCTACTGTCTAGGGAAAACCACCATTAAAACCAACGTTCAGTTCCACATACCTTCACTTTCAGGCAAGGCTGGGAAGGTTTTCACCTGGAACGGGCGGAAAGGTTTGCCATCCAGGGGAATTTCTTCACTCTCCTCCGAGCTCACTCTGACATCCACCTGGGACTCAGAAATGGAGGATGTGAACTGATCCATGTCTGCACGCTGCTCCTGAAGCAGCTCATCTGAAAGGAATAAGAGGAATTATTACACAAAACGGCATGAAACCTGGCAGGGACAGAGAGGGGCAGATGGTTTGAACTAGGCTGAGGCAGGGCTGCAGGGGAACACTGCTCAGGGCTGCCAGGTTATTTTATCTTGCATATCTCAGCTGGAATGCTTAGTAAAGGCGTTGGTCAGAAATACATTCAAATAAGGGCCAAGAGGTTTGATGTGGCATGAGGTTTTGGCAAGACGAGATTAAACTATAAAGGGAGAAAGCATCTGGGGATTTTTTACGGATCTTTTTAATCTCCCTTAGAGAGACGGCTTTGCTATTCTGAACATTGTTGATTTTTTTTAAAATGGACAGTTAAAATTCTTGTGAACAAGCTATTCTGACTGGCTGTTTTGTAACATCCAGAGAGCTCCTTCCCTGAGCCCAAGCGCTTGTTGTCGAGGGCACCCCCTCAAAGGAGATAGCAATCTTTTGGGAGCTCAGTGGATATAAAACCTTGGAGTCTTAACACAGCAGCATAGGAGCTGGCACACACACTCACCAATCTCATCCTGGATTTCTTCAGCCACATATGGCACCTTGTAGAGCAGAGACAAGCTTTGATTCATCCGCTCCTCAATCACATGAAGATGTGTCATCACCTGCAGATGTACAAGAGTATGTTGGAGTAAGCAAAGACTGTCAGTCACTTCACAGTACTAGTTCTTTCCTTGCTCAATATAAAATATCTATTACTGGTGGATCTGCCATGGCAATAGAGCAATAGGGGACACAGATCCATCCAGTCCAATTCTCTGACTGATGCTCTCACGCTTCACTGGAATTGGCTGTCTGTACACACTCTATCAAGAGTTTGGGAAATGGGAGTGAGAGAGGAATCATCTGACTCTCACTGTAACCGTCTCTCCACTGGAAACACTAAAATGCCACCAAAGCTGGTATTTCCCATACATAGTCATAATTCATCTCTTGCAGCAGCTGCAAATGAGTGCTTTATTAAATGAATTATTATTCCTGACCGCTAGAAAAGATACAGGCAAAAGGAGCAGATAGGGTATTTTATCAGCTCTGGTTTCAGAACAAAGGTGCCTTTCAAACCAACTGTGGCATTACATTTGTCCTACACCCACTCACTGGCAGCAGTGTTCTCCCTTCCTTTGAGAAATACATTCACGCTCTGGGCAAGCTCAAATCACTCCTCCCAAGCACATTAAATCCAGCGGTGAAGTCAGGCCTGACCTGAAGAGGGTGCTGCATAATCAGGGATCATGGAGAGCAAGGAAAACATTTACATGGATGGCCAAACATTGCAAAAAGCTAGAGAGTCAGATGGACCTGTTTCACAGTCTGATGTGTGCCTGACCTTTAAGAGCAAGGATGAAAACAATTTAATTTTGCATGTGGCAGCTTGTCAATCAAGGGAATCGACTGAGGAGCTTAAAGTGCATCTGAAAAGTAAAGGGAATGGAAATTGAACGGTACCACCCACATCCCTCGCATGTCAATTTGTTGACATTGCAGCCTTCAGAATGAATTAAGGACTGTTTGGGGCTTAGCTTATGAGAACACAGTTCACACACTCCCTCCTGGGCTGTGGCAGCAGCAGAACAAAGCGCTGGGCTTGACATGTCTCTGAAAACGTGACCACGAATTCCACACGGAGAGCCAAGCACCATCATAATCACCACGGTTGCCACCACTCCTCCTGGGGAAGTGCAGCTTAACAAGAATCCCACAGGCAGTGAGACACCAGGAAACATGAGGTGAAGGCTCACTGCCAGCACCCAGAAACAAGGTGGAACCCATGGAATCTGCCACCTCCCAGTGTGAGGTTTGCTTCTGGAAAATCACCGTGACACCACTCTGCCCCTCACCAGAGGTAACAGCAACAGGCTCCAGGTCCCTGTCCTACCCTTAACCCAGGATCTTTCCACCTCCTGGTTATACAGTTTTTTATGCTTTTTTTCTCAGTGCCTATTTCTTCCTCTTGGCAGCACTGGATGTGCTCCACTGCACTGTCTCCCTACAGCTCTCCATTCTTTCTTCTTCTTGCTTATCTTTTGTGCGTTGCAGAATTCAAAGACACTCCAAAGCAGCGTACCAGCCACAAACTGGGACTAGGAAAACATTCCTAAAGCTGCAACTGGACAGTGAGTTCTCTCCGAACCTGAGAAAGGGCACACCCTTCCAAATGGATCTTTCAGTGTTAACAGGCCAGTCTTGATTTGAATTTTCCATCAGTTGGGCCTTTCAGCACATCTTCCCCCATTTTAAAACAAGTGAAAGCAAGTATCAGGACATAATTCCAAAGATTTGCAGAGTATCTGCAAGTACTCTTACAAGTACAATGGACAAGTTTGAAGCAGCATATTCCCAGCAGAATAAAAAGGATTTTCTGGCTGTTCGGAAGTAAAATACAAGTGCAATGCTACAACACAAACTCATCAAAACCAGACTTTCTGATAAAGTAAATGACAATGATCAAGTTACAAAGGGGTTGCAAATTATGCTTTGGAAACCAGGCAGTAACTCTGCAGAGGCACAAGAGAATTCCCACAAACCCCAAACACAGGCACTATGAAGAACAAGCCTAAGGAAAGAAACACGTAGACACTTGGAAGAAGTGAAGTCTGTTCAAGATAACCAAGTCTCCAGCAAATAATTTCAGAGGTGCTTGACAAAAGGAAACAGAACCGATACTGACCTAGCTCTAAATCCCTCAACTTGTCACTGTGAGCAACAAAATCAGAGTTTCAATTTTTAACACTGAGTCAGGCACCAAGGAAAACCATGCAGGAGTGTATCTGGTGACAGGAAGCAAGCACGGGAGAGAGGGAGAGCTCCACAAGGATCACGTTGCTGTAGTACCCAGCAACACACAGCTTCCAGAGCCTCTGACAGCCAGGGCTGGGCAACAAACACTCCCCTTGACAGAAATCCCCTCACACCTGGGATTTCATCTGCGCAGCCTTCTCCGGATCCACTGCCAAGACGTGCTGGTAGTGGCGGATGGTGTGCAGCCGGTCCTTGTTCTCGGCACGGACGTAGCGCTTCAGGGCCTGCAGGATGCGGTGGGGCTGCAGGGCGGGAGCAGGAACAGGTCAAACCACTGGAGTCAACCCAAACCCGCAGCAGACAACAGCACTTCAGGTGTGAGTCTACTTTGGTGCTGGACAGATCTGTCACCTGCACTCAACCCCTAGATTTTTTTTTTTTTTTTTTTAAATTAAGCCTGTTTGACTCAGAACACTTAATTTTAAGTCTGTATGACTCAGAACACCACACCTTATGAACTGTGCCTTATGGACACCAAACAAAGCAGAGGTTTTTTTCCCCAAGCAGGAAGGAGAGAGAGTCAATTACAAACCCATTGCTAAGTCTGCAGCACCAACTTCCACGATGCAGAAGCTTTCCCAGGAACCAGTTCCCGGTTTCTGCAAGTCCCAGGCAATCTTCTCACCAAGACACCCCCACCTGCCACCCTACCCAGTGCTATCCCTACTGGACAAATGTGTCGGGAAGAAACTCACGTGTGGTGGGTCAGCCTGCAGGGCAGCCAGGTAGTTCTCCAGGGCGATGCGACGGCGATCGTTCAGCATGGCTTCCACGCGAGCCAGGTGAGTCTCCACCAGCTGCTGCTTCTCACTCGCGGCTTCTTTCTCCAGAGATTTCACCATGGCCTGGAAGTGCTAGAGCAAAGAAAGTAATCTGTGTGAAATGCACCGTGTGACCAACAACTCCTGCAACCCTTTAGAAGGAACAAAGACTGTCAAACTCCATGTGCAACCCATTTACAGTTAGGAGAGAAAGGCACGGAGAAATGCTGATGCAGATTTCATCCCCGCAAATTCAGTGGTGACAACTCGCCTTCCAAACTTCCCTCAGAAGCCATTTCAACGGTCTGAAGAGGGAAAATGGCATAAAAGCCCATGTTGGGGTTGGGAGATCCAGGCTATGCTGAACAACTGACACAATATTAACTCTTGCCCTCGACCCTGCAATATGAAAACAGGATTGATCCCTTCAGCCTGGAGCCATTCATTTGAATTTGCAAAAGTTTACAAAGGTATTGCATAGGGAATTTTCCATCAGCATGCCTTCAGATCAAACCTCTCTGTATTCTTTTAGAAAGGTCATAACCCTCATCTCCAAACAAACCAGAATAGTCCACTAAGTGTTACGTTTCAACAGAGATAATGACAAGCTCTTAGATTTGCACGTAGTTCCAAACAGTGACTTATATTAAAAAATGCAGAGAGAAAACTGTGTTCCAGGATAAAATCCAAAGTGGGCTTAAAAGCTGGAGCCAGCTGTATATTGGTTTGAGAGAAATTCACAGAGTTGTCACTGCCAGAAGAGCCTTCCCCTAATGATCCCACACTGCGAATACCCGATTAACTTCACAGTCCAACTGAACTCTCCTCGTAAGGCACAAGATTGGCATTTTGGCAGCACACCAGCTTTATCTGCTGTCTAAGCAGTTTTCACTAAGTCTGCCCGAGCAGGAAATGTGTGTCCAGAGAGCCAGGGCTGACTCTGAACCGGGCTCTGAGGCCAGTGGTCAGTGCAAAACAGGTCAAAGGTCTGGAATTACAATTTGGCTCTGCTGTCGCTACGCTTGAGGGGCGAGATCACTTTCTACTAGTGTGTCTAGGAAAGGACCTGGCATAGTATCAGATCATCTCCAGTTTTAAGAACAAAGCAAGCAATTGAATCAAATCTCCTCTAAAAGGCAGCTGTTGACAGAGCAGGAAGGCTGTTCTCGCATCTCAGTTGTCTTTTGGCTCTGAATATTGCTCTCTCTCTCAGTAACTTTCCTCTTTAGGTCCTTCCATTCTTACCTGGATCAGAGTCTGCCTTTCTGCCTTGGGGAGATTGACAGCCTGGTGCTCTGCCTCCTCCCATTCCTTTTTCACCTGGACAGAAAAAAGGACAGAACACATGAACAAGACACAAATTTAAATCTGATCTTTATGAGCTGATTTGCCTTCACAGGCAGATCCCAGCACAGCCTGGCTGAGTTCTGAAGGCACAAAAGAGCTGTTGTGGGGTTTAAACCTAGCACTTAATCCCTCTGAGCAACAAGCCAAGCTTCACAGAATCCCAGAAGGGTTAGGGCTGGAAGGGACCTTAAAGCTCATCTTGTTCCACTCCCTGCCATGGGCAGGGACACCTTCTACTAGGCCAGATGGCTCCAAACCCTGTCCAACATGGCCTTAAACACTTCCAGGTGTGGGGAATTCACAACCTCTCTGGGCAACCCGTGGCAGAGCTTCAGCACCCTCTGAGTAAAGAATTTCTTCCCAGCATCTAATCTAATTCCTCTCTCCCAACACTGGAGAAATAAAAAACTGACTGCCATGGTGTGGTCATACTGAAAGAAACACAGAGAAGGCTGGAAACTGGAAAGCAAGTCACTTCACCACCAATTTTTCCAGTAAAACAGGGGCAGCAACCCGACACGCGAACAACCGCACAGCACAAAGCCCGAAGACTGACACTCACCCGGTCCATGCGGTTGTGGTGCCTGACCTCCAGCTGCTCCTTGGCCTTCTGGAAGCGGGCATGCTCATTGTCATCAGCGGGGGTTTCAAAGTAGACGTCCACATCGTCAGTTGGCACTGCATGAAGAGGGAAGGGTAAGCAGAGCACTGGAAACCCGCAATCCTGGATTGCAGAGGGCGGGGAGAGGAATCTCCATGCCGGCCTAATTAATAGTCTGGCAAGCTGAGCCTACTGAACCGCCACCTTCCAGAGTCCGTTTTGGAATCTTTACGGTGCCAATTTTCTGTCCAACATCAGCTCCATCAGCCCAAATGGCAGCGATGACCATGGCTCCCAGCACTGTTTGGCCTGCTCAGTGCTGAGGTGAGCAGCACTCAGCTCCAGAAACACAGCGCCTGGCATGGCAGGATAAAGAACTCCTTTTCCCTTCCCTTCCACATTGGCTTTGGATGGTTTAAGTGACATTCTGTGCATTAGCTGTTCGCTGACAAGCTGGCTCCAGACATCGTTAATATGATTAGGGAGCTTGACAATAAATCTGCACAAAACCAGTATTTTACACTTCAAACCTACCTTCCCTACCAGATGCACCATGCAGGACTTACAGGCAATGATATTAGACGAGACAGCGACAGAAGGAGGCTCAGTGTGACAAAGTGACTTGTCCAATACACTGGACGGTTTGTAACTTCAAGACATCCAAATTCGACAAGGGGAAAAACAAAATTTCAGAACTGATAAACTTCAAGCATCTGCAGAATCCACATCAGGGGCTCTGTATTCCATATACTGCAGTTCAGGAAGTGCTGAACACGTTCCTGTGCTACAGTTTTAGGACCTACACATCCCAGAGCCTTTCTGAAAGATCTGTGGCAAACATGATGCTCTCTGTTGTTGCCCTTCACCTGAGGGAGGGCACAAAGGGACAGTTAAGGCAACCTCTCATCCATATTAGTTATTTGGGTGGAAAAAACCTCCAACACATTATTAAAGACAGCATGCTTCAGAAAAAAATTACCTACCACTTCAGCATGAACACTGTGTAAGAGTTTAGCATGCACTGCATCCACCAACCTTCCCTCTAACTAGGGGAAAATAATGACAACATACAACACAGGCTCTATTGTCGTGTGCAAGGGACAATGTCATATCAGTCCCATATTCTCGGTCTGCTCCTGGCATTTCTGAACCAGGCTTGGACACAGAGAACTCTCTTCCCAGCCCCAAATCCTTCTGTAACAGGACAAACTTTTGTACAAAAAGCTCCTGACATCCACATCTTTTCTTTCACCGCCTCAGTTAGATCAGCCCAATCTAAAGCACTTGCACGAAGCACATTTTGTAAACAGGATTATGGCTGTATAGTCAGGCTGCCAAGCCCCAGATAACACAAAAAGCCTTTCAAAAGGCTTTAATGGTAGCTGAAGTGGAAGTGCTGGAGTTCAACAATAAGATTAATAAGGAGGTTAAAATGTTTTTGGTAGTTTTATCATCTGACATAAAAGCCAGTTGAAATTGGTGCCAAAAACCTTAAGCACTCAAAAACACAGGGATTGTTGTGATTTGCATTTCATACCAAGCTGAAAATGAGAATTTGAATTCTATACTACTTGTCTGATATTTTCCAAAATTAAAATAGCAAGAAAATGCCTACTACCAGGAGAACAGCAGTCTGCTTTTCAGGACCTACTGTTGAACATATGCATGGTAACACAACTGGGGAAAGCAAGGGCTTCCTTACATATACTTTGATTAAAAAGCCAGTTAGGCAAGAGGTCAGAGACAGCCCCTGGTCCCTGCTATAGATCTGGAAGAGGACAGCTGAGCCCTCAGCAAGAGCTGCAAGTCACCAGGGAGCACAGATAGCATATAGTGAGAGCCACTTTCTCCAGGAACAATCACCCTACGGACCTAGGGAAGCGGAGACAGGAGGAGACTGCTGCAAAGGGACAGACACCAGAAGGGATAAGCTACAGACAGGTCCTCTATTGCCCAAGGCAAGGAGGAGGAGACACCACACGCCAGACAGACAGTGGCCAGCTGCAAAAGGCCAGTGGGAGGCAGGACTTACTCATCTTTTTACACACAGCCATACAATACTCCTCTGACTCAAAATTGTTCCTGTTGCCTCCGCAGCCTCCATATATAAAGCGAATGCATTTTCTCTTGTTAGGATCGAAGTACCAACGAGGCATCACAGCCCGGCAGGGCCCTGTCATGGCCTCCTGGGAGCAGACAGCTGTGTGGAGACGGGTGAGAACATGAGCTGGTGAGGAGCACAGGCCTTGCCAAGTGATTTACATGATGCCGAGGTGGCTCTACTTCACCCCTTCCTCTGAGGCACCGGCCTCAGAATCGCTGCTGCACCGACCCAAGTGCTTCTGTCAGTTTTGGGGGGTTTAACACTCCAAAGCGTCCATCACAAGCTGGTCAGGGAGATGCCTGCACGTGGTGCTTTGGAGATAGCCAAGCAGCTCACTCTGCCTCTACACGGAGCTCTCATCTGTGAGAGATTTCTCCAGAGCCAGGGGCTGGGACAGCAGGAATCTGTTCTACTGATGCCACAGCGTTATGCCCCGGGTGCCCCAGTGGGAGAGCCTCCACTCTATAAAACCAACAGCATGAAAGGCCGGTCCATTGGGGGTGCCTAAAGTATCCAAAGATGTCCTGTTCACTGCACTCTGCCTGGACAGACACTCCACATCTTACAGGGGAGATGTAGGAGTAAGCGAAAAAGCAGGCTAAGCAAAGGGAGTGATCTCCGTGCCAGCCTCAGACACTGAGGTTTTAAGGTTTGAAACATCTATGCACCAAATATTAAAACTCCATGTAGTCATGGCACAGGGAATGCTTCATGGTGAGCCAGCAACAGCAGCTGGGCTGTTTTGAGGCAAGAGAGCAGATACAGTGTATAATTAGCAACTGTTCGTGGTATTTCAGGGAAAAAAGACTGTATACCCCCAAAACAGACACCTCAATCATATTCCTCCAAGCCTCTTATAACACCTGCAGATCTGTAACAGCCCTGTACACATATGAGCTAAGCCTCGTTTCAGCAAGGAAAATTATCTGCAGCATGCTGGCATTTTACCAAAAAGATGCGAGAACTGCTGGCAATGATTCAGTGATCTGTAGCTAATTGAATTTCATTCCCTCTCCGCTCCTCCCTCCTCTGCAGACACTTCTACATGCAAAGTGTAGGACACCACATAATGCTGAGGGCACCACACCATGAGCCCTCTGCAAGGGCACCTACCACTCAACAAAAGCTGCCACCAGCACAGTAGATTCTACTACTGCAGAAAGTATATCTTATCATATAAATAAAGTTGGGCCAGTTGTGCTGGCTGACTTTCTTTTGTGGAAGAGAAGTGTTTATGCAAAGGCAGCACCAAGGATGTTCCTCATCCTTAAATGACCCTCTGCAGAGTATGGCCCAACTCTTTTAGCTTCCTCATTTTAAGCTGGTATAAACCACCAGATTTTAAATTTACAGTGTACCCCAAATGTCCCTTTAAGAATTTCCAAAATCTGCAGATATGGCTTTTCTGACTCATCACTGCACCTTACGGGAGGTGCTTGTTCAACGTGCCAAACACTGGGCTTTCTGCCAGCAGAACTGCTGTTTATCTGGAAACATATGGCCCATGCTCTAGAGTGTTAATATCAACACTTGAAACATAAGCATCATCAGCCTTCCTCTGTTTGCTAACTTATCTGGCAAATAAAACTTCCAAGTGGCATTTATTGACTTGATCAAAACCCCATCTCTAACTGACAGCCAACAGGAATGATCTCAAGGGAGAAGGAGGCCTGCGGACTGGAATGTGTCTTACATTTCATGTCGCTGCTCACTTCTTTTTCAGCCATAGCCTTGTCACTGCTGGGCTCTGTGGGGGTCTCTTCGATGTAGTCATCAACCTTGTAGCTGTCGTAGTAGTAATCACGGTCTTCCACCACATCCTCCTCCTCTTCCCCTTCATCATCCTCATCTTCATCTTCCTCCACAGCTGTTCCTGTGAAGTCTTCTACACCTGCCTCTGTAGGGAACTCACTGGAGGGACACAGATAAATTAGGGGGTAAAGTTAAGGCTAATCACTTGGATGTACCAGAATAATGATTCTCTTTCCATCTGTTCTAGACACACCAGAAATGGGAAAAATAAGCGTACCAACTATTGATTAGCCCATCACCCACAGCAATGGGACATCCCTCATTACAGACGCTCCTGCTGCTCCAGGCAGAGCTTCTCTATGCCCCTGGCTTCATGCGGCCTCTCTCCATTTTTCAGTAAGTGAAAGTCTAACCTTGGGGCAGGTTCCTACTGTAGAATCCCAGAATGGTTTGGGTCGGAAGGGACCTTCAAGCTCATCTTGTTCCACCCCCTTCCCTGGGCAAGGACACCTTCCACTAGACCAGCCCTGCTCCAAGCCCCATCCAACCTGGCCTTGGACTCTTCCAAGGATGGGGCAGCCACAGCTTCTCTGGGCACCCTGTGCCAGGGCCTCGCCACCCTCACAGGGAAGATTTTTTTTTCCCAATAGCCATCTAACCCTGCCCTCTGGCAGGGTGAAGCCATTCCCCCTTCTCCTGTCCCTACAGGCCCTTGTCCAAAGACCCTCTCCAGCTCTCTTGGAGCCTGTTTAGGAATTGGAAGGGGCTCTAATGTCTCCTTGGAGCATCCTCTTCTCCAGGCTGAATCACCCCAACTCTCTGCAGGGATGAAGGGAGAGGGGGTGTTTAGCCCCTCCAGTAAAAGGGGCAAAGTCATTTGTCCTCTTCAGGCTCAGGACACTCCTTTAGGAAACTCAGAAGCACAGAAGTTCACTCCATCCTCACCACAAGGGAGTTGCCTGGTGAAACATTCCCAGGCAGCAGCTTCATGTACAAAGCTGTCAACATCTACATCAGTGAGAACTCTACCTCTTGTAAAGGTCATAGTCTTCATCCTCATCTTCATCCTCTTCCTCTTTGGACAGAGCCTCATCCACAACCTTAGTCTGAGGACAGCACACATATTCTGTTCCGTGGAACTGGTCCACTCCGCAGGGCAGCAGCATCCCGTAGCTGTGCAGGATCATCCCTTCTGTCAGACAGGCCTGAAAGGGGAGCCCACTCATGTCAGCTCAGCAACATGCTCTTCCTTTGGATAAAGATCAAGTTTGCCTATCAGAGATCCCAAGAATGGTTTAAATTTTACGGCAAAAACAACAGCAACATATGACCTAAATCTGAACATCAAAGGAATGTGGATTTGAAACTCGTAGTGTAAAAAAAATCCCCACAGAAGTCCCAGATTCAGAACCACCCAGTACTTCCTGGTGTTAACGCTCCACACCCCGGCCTCAACAACTGCTGGTTTGTCAGCCGGGCAAAGTTCAGGAAAAAAACCCTAACATTTTGTGCCATCTCAAGGGAGAACACTTGAAAGAACCAGAAAGGGTGTTTGTTTTTCTGGGCTGGCCATTTCATTAAACTTTATCTATTAAACTTTACATTGGAGCAAGTGAATAATTGCTCAAATGGACTTTGTGTCAAGATTATTTTACCATGTTGTAGATGAAAATCAATCAGATAATTCAAGAAAAAGCCAAACGTAAACTGTGCTTAGACATTATGTCTATACACTTCTCTTAAGCTAAGGAAATACTTGGCTTTGAGGTGCCCAGGAAAGAATGAAGAAAAGCTTTATTACGCCCATCAGAACCCTTTTGTGCTTTGCTTTGTTACAGCACAAATTTTAAATGAGCCAAATATTGCCGAAAAAGTTCTCCAACTACATTTAAAGCAAATGATTTTTCAATTTTCTAGACATTAACAAGTTTACCAACAATTAAAAGGCAATTCCTCTAGTACAGCTTTATTTAGACGGATTTTTGCTCACAGGCTTTTAAAGAAATAAGAATTTTAAGTGGAGCATCCTTAACCTCATCTGGTTAACGACTGGTCCTTGTGTCGCTGTTTCTACAATTGTTGCTTCTACAAAATGGAAAACATGCACATTCTGTCATGATCTTGTTTTTATTAACATGCACATTCTGTCATGATCTTGTTTTTATTACCCCTGCTTCAAATGGGAGTGCAGAGCTTTTGCAACAATTTAGCTAGTCAGATAAAAACCCACAAAAACCCCCCCAAAACCATGGGCTAGATTTATTCTGAGAATATAATCCATCTCTTATGTAAAACCTCCACTAATCAGTCCCAACGAAACTCAGATTGCTCCCAGGCAAGCCCTCCCAGCCAAATCCTCACCAGCAGCAGGTACATTAAAGCAAAATGTGCAAGAAATATAGGAACTATCCTATGCCCACTGTATCTCCCTGGAAACAGGAAAGAAAGAGGGATGAACCATTGGTTAAAGCAGTATCCCAGAGCGCTGATTGCAATTCCTAGCTCTATGATATGAATAAGCAATTTAGGACAGCTTTTCATGAAGAATAATTCAACTGCTACACAGGTTTTAAAGTCACTTGAGTACTTTTAAATTTTATTTCCTTGCTGTCTGCCTCATGGAACATGGGAATAGCAACTCTGAGAGAAACACTGCTATGCTCCAACACTACAAGCATCCAAGTGGACAGACCCAGAATAAACGAATTCCTGTCCCAGCGGCTCCATTACCTCCTTTGCCACGGTGTGCCAGTGCTGGTGGCTTTCACACACATCCACACGCTCCTTGTGGAAGAACCGGCATTTCTCGGGAACCAGCAGGACATCGCTTACAAACTCACCCACTGAAAAACACAATGGCCACAGTTCACACTCGTCCAGCTTCCAACAGCAAATAAAGCCTCCATCAGAACTACCCCAAAGTGCACTCTGTGCAAGTGCCTTGAGGGTTTGGTATATTCTTAGAGGAGACAAGTCACACCAGCTCTGAAAATTATCTCTGAGAATCTAAAGAAAAACAGAGCCTCAGAGATTCCAAGGTAAAACCAGGAGCACGGGGTGATCCTGCTGACCCTTAAAGCTGAACTGAAGGCAGAGTTTACAGTGCAAGTTAATAAATAGTTGCTCTTCCACGAAAGGACTGACTGAAGAGATTTCACTCAAATCTTTGAGAAGATTGTGTCTGCACTCAGAAGTTTCAAACCACTTAATCACCTATTTCCAAATGAGCTGCATCATAGCAAAGCTCCTTCATGCTGTCTGCTGCTGTAACAGCCTGGAAATTTTTATATGCTGAGAGCGTTATCTATGTTTTCAGTATCTGAGCAAGTCTTGTTTGGTTTTGTTTTGTTTTGTTTCCAGCTGGTTTAATTCAAGATCAACTGCAGCATATTCACCGCCCTAACCAAAACACAGAGGGCTGGAAAATAAAAACTATACAGCCTAAATATCAGAGTCAGCAAAGACACTGCATTCCAATATCTAGATAACCACAACTTCACTAGCACGAGGAAGCTCTGGCACAATCTTTGTGCCAATCCCAGACTTTTGCTTTTGAGGAAGATGGGAGAGAGAATCACTCTGCTGTCGAGACTCTACTTTAGTTGGGACTTAAAAGCTATTTAGCCTAAATTTCCACCATCATTCAGTTTGGCACCAACACACGAGAAATAGGATCAGAACTAAATGAGTATCACTTCCTGTTCTTACCCCAGAAGTCCCAGCAAATGCTGCCACTGGAATCCAAACGTGAGATTTTCTCCAAGCTGAGGTTTTTCCTTTCTTTCTTGCAGATTCAAATGCTACACTCAGTGATTTTAAAATAAGAAGAGAGCTAGATACTCTGAGAAGACCAGGAAAAGATCTTCAGCACAAGTGTTTCAAAGCAGCATTCCCTGCACACATGACCAGCAGCTTTAGAAATCATTCGTTAAAAATGGAGAAAAGCTTTTAAGTCAAAGACTTTTTCTCACAGTCTCCACAAAGCAGAATTCTTTGTCCAACCAATCTTTCACGCCATTTTTCAAAATATATTTTAAATATTGTTTGCATGACCCATTTTTTTGCAACTTCTTAGTGTTGATACTAAAAGCCCATGGACACTTCTACACAGCATAGAGAAGTTAAATAGTTTAGATTACCTGATAATTGAAGATAATGAAATCAAATTACCTTAACCATCCCTTTGCAATTACTTACATTTTAAACTAACAGAGAGATTGTATTTTCCCCGTTTTCTTATCTCAAAACTGGCCAGTTCGAATTTTGAGTTAATAATCTTTCATCCTACTCTAACAGGAAAGGTTTAAATGCTTCTGATAAGAAAAGTAAAACTGAGCAAACTTTAAAATCAAGAGACTGTGGTTCTGGGGGCTGAAGGCAGAAGATTCATGGGTTCTACTCATCACTTTTGAAGTACAAAGGAGCTTTCCTTTGTGGGAGAGGGGCAGAGAAGATTAAACAAAGTATGTTGACAGGATCCTACCTCAAGGTACTCTGTGCATTAAAGTATCAAGGTGCCTTGGGGATGGTCTACTATCCCGTATCATTTTTGGGGGTTTTGTTCTGTTTTGTTTTGTCTTGTTTCTGGGGGCTGCCCCCTCCATCCTCCCTGGCTCCGGGAGTATCGCGATCAGTGGGAGCCAGCCTGGGGTTTCCGGGGACGGTTGGGGGCGGGGCGAGGGGCGGCTCCTTTTTTCGGGCAGGCTGTTCCACTGGACACATGCGGCCGGTGTCTCTGACCAGGGATCCTGC
>VZTA01028634.1:0-38911 GCA_013398855.1 Mohoua ochrocephala
TACTATTATTCATAATTAGATATAGTATTTGTCCCCTCTATAAGGCTCTCTTTTATAGCACTGGGACTGATATAAAAATTTTAGGCCTAAATGTATAAGATACTTAGCTAGCCAGACAACTTTCCACAGTAAAAATGTTGTTTACCTAAATTATTTTCTGATATTTTTGTGCAAGTGGATAGGTTTAAACATGTAAAGTTTAAAAGACAAAGTTATTTCTGACAAGTTACTTCTGTTTTAAAAACGGCTCTATTGGATAAGAGATGATTGCATCCAACAGGTATTGTTTTAACATTCTATTTAAAAAAAAAAATACAAAACCCCCACAAATATGTTCATGAAAATGATAATTTGTCTTTTTACTTGTAGGTAAAGGAGTGAGAGAAGTTAATGAAACAATAACTAAAACTCCAGGTTTGTATACAAGAAGAGCTTTAGATCTAAATAAATTAAATTGATTTACACCCAAGATTGTTATGGATAATAAAACTATTTCCAATATTTTAGTGAAGTATTTATTACTAATTTCCAAAGAATATAAATGTTGAGGTCTTTCATAATAACAAGTGACATGTGAATCCTATTCTAGGAAATTCTTTCACAAACAACTTTTTAAAAATTTCTACAGTGCCAATTTTGTGAACTGCACAAAATCCCTTCTCAAACAAACAAAAGTGTATATACAGAAACCTCAGATTTGTTGTAGTTTTATATCAGAGGGATTGCTATAATAGAGAGCCTTATAATGAGTGTATACTATAATTGCAGGGATTAGGTTCAAAGTTCTGCCCTTAACATTGCAAGTGTTGTAAGAAGTATAAAAAAACCCATCCCAAAAACAATTTTGGAAATATTCTTGGCTATCATTTCACAGCAACTCTCCATGTACTCCAAGACAGGGTTTCCAAAACAATGTGGACTGCCTGCAAGTGGCAAGGCAGGCAAACGTTACTGCTACTTTTCTATGCCACCTCATGAACGTGTATGCAGTTAACCTATTCCTCCTGCCAGTGACAAAATAGACAAATGCATCTGAGAAATCCTCATTCAGAAAATGAAAGTCCTAATTTTTTCTTTTTATTGACTTATTTAACAATGAGCAGAGTTTTCACCAAATAAATGAACTTGCAGTTCTATATTTTGATTTTTAGCAAAGCTGCAGGGGAAATGAGATTAATGGTTCACACTCATGGCAATTCACAGAAGGACTCTGTAGAGTAGATGGGATAAAAAGGTATTTCTGCTAATAATTAACCTTCCTGGAGAGTTTATTAGTGAGAGTGTCAGGTGAATCCATAAATGAGTTCTTCTGAAATGCATTACTTCTACAGACTCAAAATAAAGCAAGATATAGTGTTCATTCATTATAATTAATATACACTCTTCATTTATTGGAGGCTTCACCTCACCAAACACCTAAGGTATGCATTAATCTGCTATCACACAGGTTTTGAAGTTTCAATGCCAAATTAAAATGTAGACCTAGTTTCCAAATATATTCACTATGCAGAATCAGTATCAATTCACACAATACCATGTCCCTTATAACTAGTTTTGATAAGTACTACTTAAAAGCTATTTAAAAAAAAACCAAACCTGTGATTGAAAGTGCTAATAATAGTAAATAGAAAAGTGAAACTCTAACAACTGACAGTAATTAACAAGAAAAAATTTTAAGAGGTTTTCAAAAAACAACTCTGCACTATTATTATGTGTTTTAAAATTGTTAATTCTCTTTGGTATAGAACATTATGTATTTTGAAACGCTTTCTTTATATTGTTAATTTGACTGTTGATACAATTTGATATCCTACTCTCTGTATTTTGAACAGAATTAAGCTAATATTGGTAAACTACAGTTTCCGTAACAGAAGAGATTCATGTTCTGATTTTTTGCCTTTAGACAACTGAATGCAAGTTATATTTATTGTTGTTTTTTTTTTTTTTTTTGCCAGAGTTAATGTCTTCATGAGCAATAGTAAGCATTTTTAAATGATTGAGTATAAGTTGCAATTAAAGAATTCTAACAACATCCGTGTGAGAATTAAGAACTGTATTACTCTATTTGGTTTCCATGGTTCTCACCACTTTGTATAGTCTTCACAAAAATAGTTAGGAAGCTGTTTTAATGAGTAGCCATGGATTTTCCCAATTGTCATGTTCTGAGAGCAATCAATGCAGTCAGTGCAGGATTGGAATACTAATAGCCAGTTCATTTTTCTCATTTTGCATTTGCCCACAGTGGGTGGGAAAGGCAGAGACCTTCTAAGTGTTCAGCACAGTCGTCTCAGAACCTCTCCCCAGCATCCCTGGGGACCGCAGCACTTGTGTTTTAATGTTTTAAAAAAAACATGACTGGGGAAGCAGTAATATGATTTTTTCCCCTACTGATTCTGTTCATCTGCAGCAAGTGCAAATTCTGTAAATACTGAGTCAGTGGTACTATTTTGCAAAGCTTAACAGCTATTATTGATGGAGTGGTTAGACAAACTATGTACTGAAGATGCTGAATGTGGTGAAAGTACGGAGCCGTTTATAAAAGTCTTACATAGTACCTCTCTGGTTCATACCACTAATACTAGATGTTCACCTTCATAGGAACATTTCAGACACACAATTTTGATTAAAAACATAGACAAATAAAAAAAATTGTAATATTTCTTTTTTAAATACCAAGTTTCAAATTTAGCTATGTCACTGTTGTAGCAAAAAATGAGAAATGCATAGGAAAAAGAGTCTGAAAGACCCTTTACAGAATCCATATATTTGCAGAAATTATAAAAATTCTAAGGACCATGATATACCAGTTGAAATGTAATGCTTTGGATTTTTGGTAGTAAGTTGAGGTAACCTTGTGTAAAGCCCTACTGACTTTTACTTTGGAGATTGAACACTTCTGGTTATTCAAAGCTGTTACACTCAAAGCCATTTAATAGGACTCTGCTCATTTGGAATCCAGTGATAGAACCAATAGCATACTAATGATGTTTTCAAATCATTCCACACTGAGCTTGAACATGTGCTTGTGAATTTTGCATAATTTGAAGGCAAAAGACATGGAAGAAGTTATTTATCCTTTAGTCAACATCTAATCAGCCTTCCCATTTTCGGATGTATTGCATGTCAGGTGTTATTGCCCTGAGTTTCTTTTTGATTCATTTTTGCAATAAGTGATTAGGTAGAGGAGGAAGTATCCATGGAATTTATTTAAAATGGATACAGAGAGTACTTACACTGATAAATTTTCTGTAGTAAAGACAGCTGCCTTTATATGTGCTCAGAGTTTGACAAAATGCAAAAAAAATCCAATTATTTAATTCAAGATCTTAATTAGAAGAGTGTGAAACACTTCTAATGTCAGTCTTTAGCTATTTAGAAAGTATCATTTGTAGTGGTCATGGATAGTAAGGGTGAATTTTAATACTTGCTAGGGCTTTCATTTTGTCAAGATATGATGTGATTGGTTAAACAATTTAAAAGACAACATTTAATACCTAAATAAATTATTTTTTCTATGTAGAGGGAAGATACCAATAACATCAAATAAATCATCCAAATACATATACTTCTTCCAATAATTCATGCTTCATTTTGTAGGATTTTTACTTCAGATAGTTCAAACTGCAATTGCTGAGAAACGGATCTTTATTTTAAATCAAAAAAAAGCTTCATTCTTTGACAACTTCACTGTTCATAGGTGCAATACTATTGTTTGTAAAAAAGCTTTGAAGTCTAAAAATTACTGATAAAACTGTACCAGAAATTCAATCAATTCAGTTGAATATTCAGTTAATACTCAGTTGAAAATCACACACGGTGCTTCGATAGATTCATGAAACCAAAGGGATGGCCTAAGACAGTGGTTTTTTCTGTGAATCTCTGGTTTTAGAATATTATTGTCCTTTCTTTTCCTCATACCTTAAAGGTACAGGGCTTTAGGGGAAGAGTCTATTATTTTTCATAGTCTTGAGGATATTCGCTGAATCACACAAGCTATAAAGTGTGAGGTTATTTGAGAACATTTACTGTGATGGACAGGTGTAGTATATTAGAGGCAATTGTGTGTAAAGGCCATTAGATATATTGTCTTTATTGGTGTTAAAATTTTTATTATAATACCTCCTTAGAACAGTGGATTGATTGTCTAAAAAAAACATGAAGAGCATAAGTATGGCTAGAAAGATTGTTACTTCATTGTAGTTTACTTCTTCCTTTGTTTCTTTCTTTTCCCTACTTTTATTTAGTTCCTTCAGATGTATTTTTTATAAATTCACTGTGGAAAGGATTTTATGAATATTTAGGAAAAAGACAGCCTGCTACTCTCACTGTAGATTGGTTCAATACTACAAGCAGCAAAGTGAATGCCACATTCATTGAGGCATCCAACATACAACTCAAACTATCAGGTAGGTTCAGAATTTGGTGTTAAAGAAGCTGTTCTTTTATATATATATATATATATTTAATCTGTTCAGTTTTGATGCATTTTCATCCAAATGGAAAATGAAACAAAAACTTTATATTTTCACTAAAAACAATTTTCTTTTGCAAAAGGAAAGGTTTTAACATAAAGGTCTGCACAGGCTTCTGTCACTTCATATGCAGTCACCCATCTATTTAAGCCGTTATATTTCAAATAGATATTGAGGTAGGATTTATTCATCTCAGACTGCTGGATAGCATTGGTGTGTGGAACTCACAGGAAATACTGAAGTGGTAGACAAAGTCTACATAGGCATATTAAGAATTGTATCATTGAAACGCTCAATTAATCAATAGTGATTAAGATCTACCTTAAAACAATGTGGTATTAATAATGGCATAGCATAAAATAGGCACAGATAATTAAATAACTTTGTAAATTATGCATACCTTATAATCAACATCATGCATTCCTTTCTACAAATCTAACTGTGAAGTTCAGATTTAGCCTCCCATCACAGTTATATTGAAAAGAACATTATCAGCTATCACTATCTTTTAAGGTCAAGAGTTCAGAGAGAACTGCAGTAGCTGGTTGCCAAATTGCAATTTTCTTTCACTGCACTACTGATATCTGCTGTAGCAATATACTATTGTGATGTCAGTAAAATCCATTTTTTTCCAGGTCAAGGAAAGTCCAGGTACGGAGTTCTATCTGTATTCAGAATTATTGAAATACTGTATGAAAAGACAACTATTCTTGCCCTATTATGTATAAAATCAAACAATACAAACCTATCTTTGCATGCTCTTATCAAATATGATGAGTCAAAGGATGAGCTAAATAAGATTACAGTACTTTAAATCTTGAGGTTTTCCATGTTATGAAATTCACTTATTACAGAACGNAGGCATCCAACATACAACTCAAACTATCAGGTAGGTTCAGAATTTGGTGTTAAAGAAGCTGTTCTTTTATATATATATATATATATTTAATCTGTTCAGTTTTGATGCATTTTCATCCAAATGGAAAATGAAACAAAAACTTTATATTTTCACTAAAAACAATTTTCTTTTGCAAAAGGAAAGGTTTTAACATAAAGGTCTGCACAGGCTTCTGTCACTTCATATGCAGTCACCCATCTATTTAAGCCGTTATATTTCAAATAGATATTGAGGTAGGATTTATTCATCTCAGACTGCTGGATAGCATTGGTGTGTGGAACTCACAGGAAATACTGAAGTGGTAGACAAAGTCTACATAGGCATATTAAGAATTGTATCATTGAAACGCTCAATTAATCAATAGTGATTAAGATCTACCTTAAAACAATGTGGTATTAATAATGGCATAGCATAAAATAGGCACAGATAATTAAATAACTTTGTAAATTATGCATACCTTATAATCAACATCATGCATTCCTTTCTACAAATCTAACTGTGAAGTTCAGATTTAGCCTCCCATCACAGTTATATTGAAAAGAACATTATCAGCTATCACTATCTTTTAAGGTCAAGAGTTCAGAGAGAACTGCAGTAGCTGGTTGCCAAATTGCAATTTTCTTTCACTGCACTACTGATATCTGCTGTAGCAATATACTATTGTGATGTCAGTAAAATCCATTTTTTTCCAGGTCAAGGAAAGNTTTCTACAAACTCTTTTAGTTCTAAAGCAATGTACTTAGATTTGCAGGAATACTTGAACAAACTGGTTGACAATTTGTTTAAAAGGCATGTCTCGCCTCCTTTATTTTAATAGGTGTCTACAAGAAGGAAGAAGCCCATTTGCTCTTGAAAGCTTTTCAAATTAAAGGACCCAGTGACATTTTTGTAAGCAAGTTTGAAAACGACAACTGGGCACTAGATGGTTATGTAAGTACCCAGGTTGCCATGGATAAAGGTTGCTGAGATTAAATTCTGAAGTAATTTGTGGTTATCTATGTAACTGTCCATTTTTTTGTATTACAAATATGTAATCCGGCACTCTGAATGTCAGTGTAGAGATTGGATTACCTTTTTCTTTCAAGATTATGTATACAAACTTCTATCTGCTGTACTCGGATAAGAGTTTTTAGTTTATGAAAGGGGAGTGAATCAGCATATTTTTTCCCTGTTTCCTTAGATGGAAGAGGGAATTTTACTTTTAGAAATATTGTCCTTTTTTGGTTTGGTAAATAGTTCACTGCAATAAAAGTACACCTAACCTCGAAGAAAAACAGTGTTGTTTTACTTTTTGGATTTCTTCTTTCTACCTCATGATACTTTCTATGGAAAATAATTTTAAATCTGAAAATTCAGCAGGCTTCTATATCTGCATGCTAATTTAATTATGAGTGTGGCATTTCAAGAATTTCAAAACCCAGAAATATACATTAGGTATTTTTAAATCATTCCAGGTATTATTTTGAAACTCTGTTTAATACCGTTGCAAATAAATAAAATAAATTAAATAAATAATAAGTATTGTGTAAGCATAGCAAATTCATTAATATTTTAAAGGCTAAAAGTGAAAATCTGGGCTCCATATTATCTGTTCTAAGTCAGAAAAACAAATGGCTAGGCATTGTTATTTATTCATTTCAGAAATCTTTTTTTCTGTTTCAACATATTCTAGGTGTCCTCAGGGCTTGAAAGAGGAGTTTTTACATATCAAGGTGATATACATGGAAAAGACTTTGGAAAATTTATGCTCCAAAGACAAGGTACATGCTTTCATAGATCTTTCATATGTATCATCTTTTGGGGTCTTGCAAGAATGAATTCAACAAGTTACTTAGCTTTCTAGCTGAAGTAGGCACGTTTATTTCACACTACTCCTATTACAAAACATAACCAAGTATGCATATTTGAAATATACAGTTAAAATCCTGATTTAACTCTGCTTAACATGTTACTATCACAGGTTTTCTAGTATAGCAACCTAATAAGTATAGGGTGCTCTTAAAGAGAACGCCATTGCAAGCACTTGTTTTTCTTTTTGAAAGTACCAGGGATGTCATGCAATGCAAACACATTTCCTGCTTAATTGTATAAACTGTAGTCAGAATCATATGAGACATTAAAAGGACAGAATCAACCCTGATTTTGACAGTGTCAGTTGGAGAGTGCCTTTTGCTGGTGGATGTTTTCAGAATGTATATGTATTTGCACAGAATTTTACTTCACTGTCAAAAATATTAAATGAGTGTCTGGGGTATGTATCACAGCTATGGGCTCAAGTGCTCTAGCAGCTAGTGTAAAACTAGTTATTGTACTCATAAAATAGTTTTATCATAAAAACTAACAAAGTGTTTACTTATGAAATATTCACTCATAAAATATTTTGGCAAATACCAAGTGTAGACATCTGCATTTCCTGTTCCTGGAACTACTGCAAAGTGGTCAAAGCACAGTATATATACAGAAAAGTACTGGTCTAGAAAGAGGAGACAGCCTAGCCAATACCTCTACGGCAGACTGTACGTACATTTCATAAATTGCCTTGATTCCATTAGCTTCACTGGGGCTGTACCCAGTGCTCTTTAGAGTTCTGTCAAATCTCTCTTGTACTTCTTTGCCCTATCAACTACTGCAGTAGCAGTTACGCTGTGGATCTGCTCATCTTGGCCGTCTCTCATATTGCTAAGCATATTTAGTGACAAGGGGCAGAAACCCATCTCTTCAGAGTCCCAGCCTAGGAATTGCCAATTATTGAAGCCGAATACAAGTTCAGTCTTTGGAGTAAATTCTTGTGTGGGACAGATTATTTGTCTGCCTCTACTTTCATGTAATCTTTACTGCTGTAGTATCTAAGCTGCTCTTGCTTTCTGATTTTAGCTATCACACTGTAAAAGTAGAGCATCAACATTTGTTCAAACATCTGTCTGTTAAGCAGCCTTTGATATCTTGAAACAGTAAGAATGTGGTTTGTTGTTTTTGTTTGGGGGGTGTGTATTTGTATTTGCTATTTTCTTAAACAAGGTCAAAAAATACATCCATGGTTTGCCTGCAGCCTAAAATAAAAGTTTGATTCTATGTGAAATTGATAACTCATGGGGGTAAATGAAGAATAAGCAGAAAGTTAAACAGAGTTTTCCAGTGGATGTATTCTACAGTAGTGTAAAACATTGTCCATGTCACCCTTTAGAACTGTAATATAAGAGCTCAGTTTGTATATTTCCAAGGCTAGTAAGGAGCTGGAGTATCCAAATTACATCTGCATTTCTGGACTGAAGGCTTCTCGTCTTCAGCTTTGACATCTTGGTAGAGACCTTGCTGCAAATGCCGATACCATCTCTTTTACTGGTTTGCTAAATAGACACTGATTTTCTATAAATTGCTTATTCTCTATTGAAGAATCAGCATCTGAAAGGAAACAGCAAATTTCCATCCAATACAGGTCATAATATTTGTCAATACCCTCTTATATTCAAGGGTAACTTGCTTTGTTTTTTAAATCTTCCCTGTTCATGAATATTCTGCCGAGATGATGATTTCATATATCCTCTTTTGGAAGACTTTAAATATTTCTGGGTTTCAAGTAAGTTAAATTATTTGCTGCCTTTACAGTAAGCCAAAAGTATACATAAACTGGTGCATACATAAAGCAATATGAAATTCTTCACCTTCAAGCATACTTCAAAGACAGCATTTGTGAAGAACTACTTGGTTAAGTGGGAAAGACCAATGTATTAGATGAATAATTTTCTATAACACAATGCTAGAAAAAGACTGGTCTCAGTGGGTATCACAGAATATTCTGAGTTGGAAGGGATCCACAAGGATAATCAAGGCTAACTCCTAAGTGAATGACTCATACGGCAATCAAACCCACAATGTTGGCATTATTAGAACTCTGCTCAAACCACTGAGTGTGCTAAGTCTGTTAGGTTATAGCAACTTGGTCTCTAAAGGCTGCAAGTCTGTGGCTTGGTTCAGTTTCTGCAATTGCTGAGTGCCTATGCCTCAACACTAAACTTCTAGAAGATGTTTATTCTAAAATCTTGTTTATCCCTGTCTGGACACTTATTTTAAAATTGTATGAAAAGGTAGCTTTGTGAGAAGAGAAACCTTCTTCACAAAATGATTATTTTCCCATATTTATTTTCTCTGGAGAAATACAATGAACCACCTCTCTTTCTTTTTTTTCCCCTCAAAGTACTTTTTTGACTTGTCTAGATTGACATAACATATATTAACAAAAAAATGAAATATGCATAATTAATTTGCATCTTTGTTATATTAGATCAGTGGCTGTGGAATACACATCCATTACTTGAAATTAATCAACTCTTAAAAGTGTTGAATATCATGAGACTTGTGAATTTTAAATTTCACTCTATGAATCATCCTTCCTCTCCAGATCATTTCACACAGCTTCCATCATACACGAGGAAACTCTACATCTGAACATGGTACTGAAAACTCCAGAGTACAGAGCTGTTGTGTGTTAGCTAAAGCACAAACATATAGCTAGAGTAATGAGGTGTGAAACCGTATGGTAACACACGTCTACACCCAATGAGGCACCTATCCAAAGAGTCTTTGCTATCCAGCAGCTTCAGTCAGGTGAAGAAGTTCCAGCCTATGTTGTTCCTTGGAAGCTGCTGATTTGCTTTCTGTGTTGGTATTTTTTTCTCTTAAATCCTTGACCTGCTAACCATCCTTGTCTCAGAAATTACTCTTAGGTGTGTAATTCTACTTTTCTTAACCTTGCATGGGTTTTGCTGTCACACTTTCTCTCACTTGAACAGCATTTCTTAGTAAAACTGAGCCATGCTGTACTGATGCCAGTCAACTGAAACCCCGAGCTAGGAGTCAAAGGAGAAATGCATGTGATACATCCAAACAATGATAAGAAAATGTTCTTAATCACAGAATCATGGAATGGCTTGGGTCAGAGGGGCAGAGTTGCCACCATGAGATCAGGTTGCACAGAATTTTCTTTAAAAAAGTATTATTTTCTATTAGGTATAAGTGAAAATACTTATAAATCATCTCAAGAATAGAAGTACACAGCTTGTACATTAATGAATTCACTGTGTGCTATCAAAATTTGAATTCACCTGACTGCTGCTGTTTTAGGGGTCTAAAACTCATTTATTATGTGAAATGTTAAAAGAACCCCAAAAGCATTTATAATCTTACTGAACATCCTTCTATTAAATAACACATTTTCAAGTGACAAAGTAGGGCTGTTTTAATGAAAAGTAAACCAAATTATCTTTTGCATACATTTTGTGTGTATGTATATGTGTGTGTGTTTAGGTATTTCCACTTTTCTGTTTTCAGCTGTGGTAGCAATCACTACCTTAATTTGGGCCATACAGTATGCTTTCCCATTTCTTATCATGATAATGCTGTCAGAAGAATGACAAAGTTCACATCAGAATAATCACAAACAGCTTTGAAAATTATTAGGATAAGTAGACCAGACCATGTTGAAATTATACTGAGTCTCATACATGACTAAAATTCAGGTTATGCAAAACTGCAGTGAAGTTTCTTTTCCTAATGAAAAGCACATGCAATGCACAGTCTGAAGCTGGTCAATACCTCTCCAGTTAAAGGTTGTAAACTTCAGTCAAAAATGTCAAGTTCTGTAACCTTAAGTGTGGTACTTCAAAAACTGTAGAGATACAGAATATGTGATTACCTCCACTAGGAGTTTTGGGTATTAAATGTGAATTAGTTATCCAACATAGATAACTTAAAAGAAAATCTTTAAGTGTAAATTTGTGCCTGCTTTTAAATGTTGAGTTACACAACATTTTTTTTAATTAACTAAATATACCAAAAAGTTCAGACCAAGAATCGTTTATTATGAATTTTATAATTTTTCTGCTACTTGTACATTAAAATGTATCTATCATATGTGGCATGATAATAGCTTTGAGATATAAGTTAAGACTTCATTGATCACATGTATTTCTGTTTTGAAATTTAAATAGGAGTTTGAATATTAATTCCAGATTTTTGTTGATGTAAGTTGACTTCAATGAATTTGATCATTACTGTATTTTTTATTAATTACTCCAAATAATTGGAAAAACAGCTTGTGATTGTGGTGGTAAAGGATGAAGAAAGTGAAAACTGCATGTGTTTGGTTTTTTTTTTAAAGTCTGTCACTTCTTCTAACCAATAAAAACCATTTAAATTAGTATTTCTAAAACTTTTATGAACTGTTGGAATTACCTTAGTTTGTCTGTCTTTAATTTAGGTAGGTTGGAGAATGTCCAGTACATGTACAATACAGTACAAATACATAAATTTATGCCAAGCTTATTTCCACAGTTTGAGTTTTGGGACAAATACTGGATTACTAAATCCCAAAGATTTGTATAAAATGGTTGTATTTTAAAACTGTTCAATGTTAAGATACTCCAGAGTAGCATGATAAAGCTCATAACGTGATCCCAACTACCACAATAATAGGTTTATTAATTTGAAAACGTTTTCCTTCATCAGTTCTGCGGAGAAATATGTAGAGAAGTCTAAAACATGACAGAAGATTAAGACAGTGAAAAATATTATAGTACAATATTTTGTCATATTTTAAGTCATCAAATGTGGTAATAATGAAATTCCTAGGGAGGTTGACTTCATTTTAAAGGCAACTCAGTTACTTCCTAAAACTTAATACATTTTTAAAAATTAAATGTGCAAAATGTATTATAATATTAACAGTTGAAACATCTAAGGTTTAAAGATATCTCACAGAACAAAAACTCATCTCATTTGTCTTTTGCATTGAGCTTGAACTGCAAAAAATCGTTGAATCATAGAATGGTTTGGGTTGGAAGGGACCTTAAAGATCATCGAGTTCCAAACCCCCTGCCGTGGGCAGGGATGCTACTCACTAGATCAGGTTGCTGGTGCCCCATCCAATCTGACCTTGAGCACTTCCTGGGATCATAGGAGAATCGTTACTTTTTTCTCTGTTTTTTTTTTTTTTTCTTTTCTCAGTTTTTGAACTTATTTAGATGTTTTAGTAGACTGGTGAAATTAGCATAGTGGCCATGTCTCTGCTATATAACCGGTTTGCAGTGGAGTTCTAAAAAGACTGATCGATGCTGTTGCTATCAATGAGGGAGTTGTGGTGTTTGAAACACTCTGTACTGGTGGTTTGGAGCATTTCTGAGAGGCAAACATCAGTGTCTCCTGTTCTTCTCCACTCTCAACAGCAATAGTATTCCAGAACAGCAAACACAGGTGTCTCTGTCTGTCCAAGTCCCATCCTCTCTGTACGTTCCTTCTGCCCTAGTCTTTCTTCCTTGAATAGGTTCTATATTGCTTTCTGAAGAGCTGTGAGTTCTAACCAGCAACATGGCATTAGGTCTCAAAAACCAGTTTTTTTCTATAAAATTTTCTGTATTTCTCATCACAAAACTGTCTTTCATCCTTCACAATTTGAATTGACAAGGTGGTCAACTATTTAAGCAATTTAGCGATGTGTCTCTTTATACTGATGAAAAAATGTGTTCTGCAAAATGCCTTACAGTCCAGGTTATCTGCCTGTCCTCAACAGGAGCCCAGTGAGGCCATGCCACAGGCCACTGCGTTTGCATTCTCTGCGCTCAGTTCTACCCCAGTGCAAACACAGCTGCCAGAGGGACATGAACGCAGCTGCAGACTTGGGAGGGCTACTGAGCCAAGCAGAACCACGGTGTTTTATTGCAGTCACCTCAGTTTTCCCTTCCTTGTTCATGTTTGTTGTGGGCTTGCATTGCTGCTTGTTTCCAAGCTGAATATTAAGACTGCTGGAATACAGTACTTCTGCAGAATTAATTTGTTTTTCAGAAGTTATATGGCTTAACCTTTTTAAATTGTCTCATGATCAGTGTATTTCATAATTATTTTACTTGATGAATACTATTTTCAAATCATTTTGATATTTATTGATATATCATGAAGTGGTATTAACAATATTTATACTATGATGCTGCATGCTATTTATTTCAAGTTTTTAAACAGAATTATTTCATCAAGACACCATCTTCTTTAACTCTTGAATAAAAAGAACACCATTAAATAGATAACATGGGAATTTTATTTCTCCCCATAGATAATGTGGAAATTTTATTTCTGCCCCTTTTGTTTCATTTCAGGTCCTTTAAGTGCAGACACAGACCTTTCAAATCACTATTATGGTACAAACAGCAGTTCGGTTGCAGCTGCCATCCTGGTACCATTCTTTGCTCTAATATTATCAGGGTTTGCATTTTACCTCTACAAACACAGGTATTGTAAATGTTATTTATTCAATAACTTAATAAGCTTTTTGGTTTGATTTTGATAGGTAACTAGAGAACACAATGCTAAAAGCTTTTAAGAATATCTTTGCTCTAGAAAGACAAATATTTCTAGGTATTCCCATGAAGGAGTTCAGTGCAGGGCAGTTCTTAATGGTGTACAATTTGAAAAATGAGTTGCTCTGTTAAGGAGCAAAGACCTATCAACCTTCTTGGTTCGTTAGACTGAATCACATTGAAATCTGAGGTCACATGTTCTATTTTTTCATTTTATTGCTTTATTAAGTTGAATGTATGCAGCTTCTTTCAAAAAGCATATTAGTATTAATTATACAAGCTGAAAAATCCATAAATCCCATGAGGGAACAGCCCATAATGAGACTACTTACAGTATGTGCTGAGTCAGCTAGTGGTTACTATTAGAATCGGCACCACTTCAGGTCATATGAAACTTTTATATGTCACTAGATAATAGCATAAATCCAACAATGCTGTCTGAAATCTGGTTTAAAGCCTGATATCTGTGTGTCTTCTGAAATTTTTCTCATTCTGAGAACTATTTGCAAAATAGTATTTAACAGGAACATGCTTTTTAAACTTTTGTTCTATAATCATGATACCAAGAGTATTTTGCGTTTGCAAGAAATTACAGACAAACTGAAGTCCACCGTTGCCCTACGATGCCTACCTCAGCATTAGATGATTTGGGAAAAGCAAATTGCCGTGGGGCTTGAACTTGTGAACTCCAGTTAAAATGATCCATGTCCTGAAATGTGGTGTAGCCTTTTGTTGACAAAAACTGCTCAGGGAGAGCTGTCAACAATGTCTTCAAACTTGTTGTTGTAAGATGCCTTTCTGATGCCTACAGGTCTACATTTTCAGACAGCTCCTGTTCTGCAGCTCCTGTTCAGGCATTCGGATCGGAAGAAGAAATGGAATGAAAATGGAATATTGCTTAGAAAGAGGAGGAAAACTCATAAAAAAAATTATATTGTGACATAGGGGTACATTTTGTAGTTTATCCTATGAAATTTGTAATGTCCTTCATGAGCAGTAGAATTATGTATTTACTTAAGAGAGATAAAACTCATTCTTTAGGCAAGCAGCTGTAATCCCTCTGTTGATGGTATGGCTGGTACAGCATTGCAGTTCTGCCTTTTTTAAATGCATTATACTTGAAAAAGGAGATATTCCTCATAACTTACTATTTCAAAGAATATTCTTCCTTTTCTTCTATTTTCAATTAATTTCTTTCATTAAACTTCGGTTTTTAGAGGGGATATCAGTGTCACATTGCCATCAAAAAATTAACGGGTTGATTAGTGATGCAAAGTAATTTTAGGTCAAACTCTATTCTCTTCAAAAGAAAGGATGTTCCTATAGAAAGAGAGCAGAATCTATAAGTTTTGAAGGGACTTTCTTGAAATTACATTAATGATCAGAATAACAACATGAAATTTTCAAAATGATGCAACAGTAGTTATGCCCCTAGAGGTTCTCTATAACAGAAAATTTGAAGGTCTTAGGGCACAATTTTATGTGTCTGATGTGCCTATCTCAGACTAACATCATCTAATTAGAACCTAACATTATCTAATTAGAATTAGGGTTGTTAAGTCTTTTTTACACAGTTGTACCTTTTATCAGGCAGACAGGGATTACTTCAGGAATGAAGACCACATCTCCATCTTTCTGAGCAAAATTAAAATATATTTAATTACTTACACTTAGGAAAGCTCCTAGTTAACTTCTAAGATGCTTTAGTAGTTATAAAATTAAAATATGCAGAAAAGACATATTTATGAGTAACATAACTATTTGCATATTGTCAATTTCCAGTAGTGATATCTTTCAGTGATAGCTTTCCCTATCTGCTATCCAAAACAGAATAATTTTATAAGAAGAATTTGATTTTCAAGAGCCCTTTTCTGAATTTATATAATGAGATTCTAAATTGTTTTACATTTATTAAGCACCAAGCACTTACATTTTGCATTCTTTTATTTCCTTCCTTGCCCTATTACACGTATAAAACAATAAACTGAATCTCATTATATGTCTTTAGATACTTCTATATACTAAGGGATTTAAGGTATTTACAAAATAGTAAAATATAATATCATAGGATATCATTTTACTGGATATATCAGAAAATCTGCACAATTCTGGTTTATTTTTCATTTAATTATTGGCTTAATATGTTCTAACAGAACTTTGCATAAAAATGTGAATGTTCTTGAAATTTTGATATCTCCTTCAAGGTGAGAAAACTATAAAAAATAAAAGACTGGTTACTTTCAGTATCATTTGATGCTGACTTGTCAACATTTATGTGAATATCAGTTAGGATTTGATCAATCTGATTACATGTGTTTGGACAAGGTATTTAGTAGTGTTTATTGTTGGAAGTATTTATGGAGGTAGACAGACATGCTGTGAGAGATCTGTCTGGAATAACTGGAGTTGCAGATACTTACCTGAAGGTTAGTACCACTAGCAGTGCAAGATATTCTGGACACTCGCTGTCGTATGTAGACAGAGTGAAAACATTAGAATGTTTATTTAAGGGTTCCTAATGATAATTTCCTGTCTTTTTTTTTCCCCCAGAACAAGACCAAAAGTACAGTACAATGGATATGCTGGACATGAAAACAGTAATGGACAAGCTTCATTTGAAAATCCCATGTATGACACAAACTTAAAACCCACAGAGGCAAAGGCTGTGAGGTTTGATACGACTCTGAACACAGTTTGTACAGTGGTATAGCCTTCAGTGCCCAATATGACTGATTCATAGCCATACCTCTGATGGACAAGCAGTAATTCCTTTGGTGCCATATACCAGTTTCCCTTCTCTTGGCTTTGCTGCTGTAATCTTTAACATCTTCTGTCAGCCTACATGCAGCTAAATTTTCTGGTAAAAACGTGTCAGTCTTCGGGGGATCAGACAAAGAATATTTTTTCATCTTAAAGTTGGATCAAAATGCCTGGCTGCATCTGCTTCAAATCAAGGCACACTTTAAGGAAGACTGCCAAGTCATGCCAATTTGTCATATTTAATGCCTCAGACTTTCATATTTGTATGCGGCTGGATGCCTTTCAATGCATTCTTCTGGGCACTTGGATAAATTCTTTGAGTACTGTGACAAATGATAGCACCAGAGATTATCCCCGGGAATATTCTGAAGAAATAAAGCTCTCTTGAAGGAGGAGACAGCCTTCCTTGAGGTTGCATACACCTGCAAACGCTTTACCATTGAAATCTTGCTAAAATTAGGGAAACTTACAATATAGTTCATTCATAGGGCAGTTTTGCCAATTCCCCAATCAGCCGTGAATATCGCAAAATGTTAATGCACAATTGTTTTGCACTGGAGTGTAATGGCTGACTGAGTAAGATACTGGTAAAAATATACAGGGTTTCTACACACTGTCCATTGTATATAGACATTAACTCACTCTTTGCCAAGCAAAACAATACACAATAAATTTACTTGGAATATTAAATTGAGCCCCATGCTTAGCACCAGTTAAAATCTTGTGCAATAGAGGATAATGTTTCTTCTGTCAATTTTTGACTAAATTTCACTATAAACATTATTACAAGTCACTGGAGATTTTCAGCCAGAACAAGAGCCCATTTCTAAGAAATTTTCATTGCCACTATTGTTTTCTTCTGAAATCGGTCATCAATCACCACTGTCAGTATCATCCTATTTAACAGCAAGGGGGTTAGCAGCTATTGCTGCTTGCCATGTACAAATGTGAATAGTAATTTATTTTAGATAGCTCATAAAGCCTGTGAGCCTGTGCTCATAATACAGTCTTCCCTTTTGCATTTTTTTTCCATTTTTCCTTTAATATGACATCATTTTCTGATGTTACATGGAACTAAACCACATTACAGTAGCATATATAAACCCAGTGCAACTTGTCTATGACAAGTTGTCATTCAGTTTCTACTTTGAACAAAGAGAAATATTTAACTATCTTTGCTTTCTGTTTATTTTAAAATTTTTTAAACACACTGCTTACTGCTTTTGTACTTACACAGTTTGACAGAGACATTTATACATGTAAAGGTTGAGTAATCATTAACATTTGCATAAATTAGAGGTTTTATTGAATGAAAACAAACAAACAAAAATGCCATTGGGCAGATTAATGAAATTGAGTTTTAAAATTAGGAAATAATAGTGAATAATGAAGCAAAATCTGGTTTTAGTCATACACATTGAGTTCAAAAAACAGGAAAGTTGTTTTGATTTTCTTCTAATTTATGGCTGGTTTTTTGATGCTGTTGTTTTGTTTTAGTTTTCTGAATTTCAAAATGTCCTAGTGTCCAGTTGCTATCAGTGCCTGTAGAAACGTTTTTCTGAGCTCCGTATGTGTGTAGGTCTGGCTGTTATACACAAAACAAAAAGGTAAAATAAGCCCAGTAACAGGTTTTTCAGCTAATGTCGCAGAACACAATGAAAGTTTCAAAGGTAACCCCTGGTCAGCTTAACAACTACATCTGTTAGATGAAAAATACCAGCAATATAATACAGTATTGTAGGGCCTCCAGCTGTTATATTCTTCACATGAGTAAGAAACTCTGAAGAAAATTTAATAAATAATCCTTTACAGTCAGTTCCTTGTTCATTTTGCTAGTAATTTTTGGCTTTTTTCTTTGTTTGTTTCCGAAGTTATTGTGCATTAAGTTTCATTTATCTGTCCCATCTCAGAGCCCTTCACATTTCCTGAGAAAAAACAGTCATCAGATTAAAGTTGTTGTCCTGATTCTCCCCCACGTAAAGGAAGTTGCTTGGCAAATGAAGAGCTTCTATAGGAAGAGCAGGCCAGGGAGGGAAGCTGCTGCCTGAGTTAAGTTTCTGACTGGTGTTCAAAATCGACATTACTGCATTAAAAGTCTTTCTGTAGTGGCAATGGCAGAAAAAAAATGGAGTTTTGAAAACAAAATACGTAGCTATTATTGATGTTTTCTACTCCTCTCATTGCAGTGTATTCTTCAGTGCCCTGTCTCACTGCGACCACCAAGGAATGTGTTGGAGGATAAAAGAGAACAGTTAAATGATTTGATCTTTTGTACTAGAGAGCCCAGATTCCATGAATCCATTATTCAGTGGTTCATTTTGGGAGGTAATGCAACGATTGCTTATCCTGAGTGAGTGGTCTTTGATCAGGGACACTCAAAAGGAGCACACTGACAAATTATCCTAAAAATGTTTGCTTGGAGTGTTGATTAAATGGGAGCTTCACGCTGGAACCCAAGTAAAACAAAAATATTGTAGTTTAATCAGTTCTGTCCACACCTTTCAAATTCCTCTCTTTCTCAGCTATGTTAGAGTCTTCTGTTCAGGTTGTATCTCCTTCTCCCCAGGTTATTACACAGAGGGCTGTGTATGCCTGCACTTATATATGGTGCTTCTTCAGAGTGAGAATCTTAAGATGATGTGCAGTGGCTGGGTAATGGCAGCCAGGAAATCTTTTTTTGAGATATATGCAGAAGACTTTTCCCCCAGCGTTGACCAGATCATTATGACAGGCTAATAATACATGCTCTATATTTTTTTTAAAAAAACAGGTTATGTGCTTCAAAGCTGTTAAAAACTGCTGCTTGTATCACACATCTTGCCTTTCTCCAGGCTAGCTGCAATAATTTTTTTTCTTGTGTAAAATATTTTGTAAACAAAAAAGCTGTTATTAAAAAAATAAAAAAAAAATAGGGTGGGAGGGTGAGGGTGGGGGGACTGGGGAGAACGCCGGCATTATGATCAAGTCAATCTAATTTTCATTCCCACTATTCCATTCTGCCATTTCACTACATGCTGCTGTGACATGAAGTAGGTGCAAAAGAACTTTTTGTACAGAGATATATTTTTTATGAAGAATTTGTAAAATTATTAAATATGCTGTACTTTTTTGATTAATGTAGGTAAATTGTTAAAAATAAATGTTTTTACAATACAAAAAAAATTGTAATTTTCCCAATAATGTAAAATTTACCATCTTTAGCTGATTTTCAGTTCTGATCCTATTATACTTGTATTAATATTAAAGTGGCCTGTTAAAAATAAACAGTATTCTCTTTGGAAAAAAAAAAAAAAAAAGAAACAAACATAAAAGACTGTAATATAGCCTGTGCAATGCCACCTACCTTGAAAGCAAAATCAGAGTTCTAATTAAATATTTAATTTTAGATTTTCATCTATTGTGTGACCTATTCTTATCAACTTTGTTCCTTGTATTTCCTTTTATGCTTTTAAATCTCAGATACTGATTTTTCGTTGCATAATGTTTCATTAGAATCTTAGTCTCGTCATTTTATGTTCCCAAGCATTATGTGACTTGGGAAAAAAAATTTGGGTGCTGTCTAGTGAGATGGGATTTACCTTTCGTTATGCTACAGATTCAGATTTTAAAATGGGACTTAAGGTATTTGGTTGTTTGATTACAAAATAATGGTTTTATTCTTTCACAAGCCTGCATCCAACCCGTGGAACTGATGAATCACATGGAGCCAGAGGTATTTCCAATTTTAACATCTGAGAGCTAGTTCTTCAAATGTACATACTTCGAATGAAATAAAAAATGCTTTTTAAAATGCTTTTATACATAAAGATAGCCACATACATATATTTGTGTTTTCAGAATCAATATATGAAATTCCAAACATTTTAAAAATATTTTAGTGTGCATTCATGTTAAAAAAGAATTGAATTTATTTACTTGTTGACAGCTTAACAAAGAGTCAGTCTTCAAGAATATTCTACCCGTTATTCCTTTGGGAAACAGTGGTAGTATATGAGTGTGGTTCACTTTTAGAAAATACTAAAATATGTGCTTGTCCTTGCTGCCTTTCTTGTCTTCACAGTCTGTCCTTCTGGTGATATGATATCTTATAAACAGGTGTTAAAAGTTCCCATCTCTCACAAGGACCTGACCAGCCTTCTGACACTAAGCTGCAAGCTGTAATCACTAACACTATCAGCGTAGGTATTGAGGCTCTGTCTGACAGGGAGTCATGATTTTTACCTCTTCCACAAACAGGAGTCTAAATATACTAAACAAATGAGCTATTGTTCTTTTCACTATTGCCAAATTGCAGTGGCAGCTTTAAAAAATTATTTCCCCTTACGATCTATTGGAAAATGTAGCATAGTATATCTAATTTCAGATTCTACAGAAACCATTTATAGAAAAGAGATATTTTCTGGGTGTTGAGGATACTGTTATGTAAGAGAGCCACTCTCAATTGAATCTGTAAAGAATGAATATACTTGCTTTCCAGCTGGCATCTACTATCTTTGTAGCAGCAGTGAGTTCATAAACAGTATCAAAGCATAACAATTGGTATGATTTACTCAAAATGGAAATTTTTTTTTAAAGCTGCTTATAATTTCAAAATCCAATAAACTACATTAAATACACTTCTGCCTGCTCTAGCACAATTACTAACTTGAAACCACAGGACCTTGACGTCATATGGCTCGATGCTTGAGAGAACTGGGGTTGAGAGGTGAAAGAAGAAAGTCTTCTGCAGGATACTGCCTCTACATAAGTCAAATAAATTGCTTTTAAGCATGTATCTGTAATGCACAAAAAGAAAACAAGAAAGCAATCATAGAATAATAGAATCTTAGAAGGGTCTGGTTTGGAAAGGCTCTTAAAGATCATCTAGTCCCTGCCATGTGCAGGGACATCTTATATGCTTTAGGAATTCAACCCAAAGGCCTTTATTTTTTTAGAGTAAAGCAGTATTAAAGTTTCAAAACCTTACGGATGACAGTTTCAAACACAAAATGGTTTCCACCAAAGAGCACAGGATTACAGTCTGAACCTCACTATGGACATTTAAAAAAAAAAAATAATTAAAAATTGTTGACATATGCCTAGTGATTAGTTATCAGGACTTGATTATATATGATACAAGGAAGAAGAAGATCCTCCTAAGCAGTTATACATCTATTTGTTTATATAAAATTATAATTATACTAACTTACAGATATATGTAGTAAGTATGTAGAAATGTGAATAAGCTTGGAGCCTAATCCACTGGGGAATTTGGGCTCAGTTTTTCAGTGTTTAACTTCCAGGTGTGTTTGTTGCTTGGCAGAAGCTTCAGCAACAAGCTGTGTACCTACAGTCCATGAAAAAATGAGAGAGGAAAGATTTTGCATGTAAGTTCCACAGAGCCCAGCAAGCTGAGTAGAGCCAGCTGAACTAAACAGTAGGAAATACCAAGGCAAGAGGAGTGATTAAACATCTCACTTTTGGCCTGAGGAACAGACATCTTTTCGCTAGGATTCGTGACAGAAGTCACTCAAAGCTGGGCAGATTAATCATATCAGTTTGTTATTTTTTTGTCTGGAAGCCCCAAAACACGATGGAGAGTTAGTTATTGTTCCTTTTCCCCTTTACACTCAAGAGTGTACTGGTTAAAGTCAAATTAGGCATTTAGGATCAGAGGTCAAAATCTTCTTTAGCCTAAGGAGAAACACAGAGTTGTTAATCATAACTGAGTTTGCTACAAGCACTCAGCTGTTAAAAGCAGTCCTGGGAAATTATCAATACCTCTTTCTCCCTGCAGTTCGGTATTTGACATAGCAAAAATTTTGAATAATTCCTTTTGGATTGTGCCTTGCAGACAAAATATGTGAGGAGGAAGAATCCTTTTAACCATGATGTAGGTAAATTAACATGAAGAATAAAATTGTGTGCCTGGTGGTCTACACAGGAAGAAACAATGGTTGGGTTGAATACCAAAACACCCTCAAAACAAAGAGTTTTGAGGATATAAATTTTGAGTTTAAGAAATGAATGTCAAATAGAAACTATAGACCTCTTTGACTCTTAGTGTACCAAAAGTTTGAGTTTGCCTATGCTGTGAAAGAACACAAGGAAAATTTCTTTAAAGGAAAAGATTACCCAGAAATGCAGTATAAAAGAACACACTCCCATGCTCAGGAACATTCTCTGACACTGCTACATTTTCTAGTATAAATACAGTCTTACAGATTCAAGAGGCTCTAGATGCTGCATTGCTCACCAAAAATGCTCATCAAAATGAGCTCTATTATTATCCTTCTATAAAGGCTAATAACCATCTGATTTGGCAACTGCAACTAAAATAGAGTAGATGCTGCACCTTAGATGAGGAACCTTCTCCTTTCGTGTGTAACAAGCACGGGCAGTATGTGTCCAGCAGACTGAAGGTTTTGACATACCTAGCAGAAGATCATGCTAGATCGAGTTTAGTTATAGGTTAAGTGAGAAGCTGCTTATTCTAAAACACGTCTAGATAAATCCAAACCCCAAACATGGCCAGCTGGGACACTCTAAGATAGTGTTGAAGAGAGATGTACTAAGTTGTACCTCCATGGATGTGGTACCTGAGAAGAGGCTGTTGGGGCAGTGTGGAGACAATCTGGAATTTACCACAGTTCTATTGAAGTCCTTTAGTTGTACTTTCCTCCTATATGTCTTGACTTTCCATACCCATAATATCCACATAAATAGAGTTTAACACTTCAGGAATCAAGGCTGAAGGTGAAGGTGTGGTTTAGCAGGCTAGTGAAGAAGAATGTGCTCTCCATCTGGCATTCTGGAGGAAGCTGGCTGTTGATCTAGGTCATTAGGTAAGAAAAATAGGTTTGGGAAAGGAAACAAGTAAATGTGAATCAGAAGAGGGGGATACGGAGGAAGAGTCTTCTGTTATTCATCTCAAGGTTTCCACAGGACACAGCACTTATACTGGCTTGCAGAGGTTATGGACTCCATGTCGACACACTTCTACAGCAGTAATCCATACGTGAGCCTACCAAGGCACAGAGAACAGACCTGGCTGAATTATTCATAGGCCACAGCACAGCAGTAGTATGGCAACCTGATACAGAGCTCCTCCACTAACCTGAGGAGTTGCTCTTTTCCAGATGGACTTGAGATAAGATTCTGAACCCCTGCTCATACAAAGTGGCTTGCAATAACAAAGAAAAGATAATTAGAGGGATTAACGTGTTCTGTCTGATATGCTTCTTTCACAGAGACATTGAAGAAGACATCTTGGTCATTAGAGGAGGGTTGACCTGAGAAGCTGTGCAGAGACGGGTTGTCAGGTTTGGTTGTTATGAGAGGGCGCAAGGATGAGGCTCTGTTTAGAGCTCTCTGGAAGCAGAAAAATAGTCAGAAAAGGTGGTAAGGAGTCAGCTGCGGTAAGGGGTCAACTGTCAGTCCTGATGATTTTGTTGATAGAGTCATCAGGAAGACAAGGTGGAGGAATGCACTAAGAAGTATGAGAACAAGGTTGTTCAAGAACCCTTTGGTCTGGAAAGGTTAGATGAAGAAATTCCTAGAGCTCCTGAACCCCTGAGAGAGACTGGGGATCCCTCAAAACAGCCAAGTTTATGCTGATCATCTTGACATTGCTAAAAAAATGAAATTAACAAATAGGAGTTCACTTCCCCTTCCCTCCCTCCCCCTTCCAGCTCCACCTATCCTTTTTCTGGTGCATGATAATTGGCTTTTGTTTGTTTTCTGAATATTATCCATCACACCCTCTTGAACCCCTTCTTTTTCTCTCTACTTTCTTTGTAACTCATTCTCCAGTTTTCTATGACTTGATGAATAAAATATGTAATTCACAAGGATTTTGCTTGTGACTTTTCATTTCAGGGAACAGCAAAGTCTGGTTAAGGTGGGAGATGTATGTGAAAGGTTGGGAGGGGATTTCAGAGCTTGATATGGTTAGGCAAGGGTGAAGAATAAAAGTGGAGTCAGGTAGGTTGGCAAGGATTTGCATAGGAAGAAAGTAAAGGCAAGATGAACTGCTTCATCTGTTTCAGGGGTTTGTTTGTTGTTTTTAACTACTGCTGTAATGTGACAGGCTTAGTGCTCTGCAGCTATCATGCCTGGGACATGAACAGGTGATCAAGCATAACTTCCCCATTGTGACTCCATACTGACTCCTTCCAATCACTTCCCTGTCCTTCATGTACCTGGCAATGTTTTGCTGAAAACACTTGTCCTATCTATTAGTTTATCCATCTATCTATTTGTTTCATCATTCTGATTTAATGCTGCCTTAGAAAAAATGTATTAATAACCCTTCCTTTGGCCTCTCATGATTTTATGCTTTGTCTTTCTTATTTCTACTTTCTTTGAAGTCTAAAGGACGATCAGAATATGACAGCCCTTCATTTCCTGAGTAGCTCAGTACTGTGTCTTCTCAAGTTTGCTTAAAGTTCACTGTCTCTGCTGTACTGTTTTTCATATCAGTAACCTGTTCAGGTTGTGACATTCAAAGAAATTATTAACTTTCATTCAAAGAAAGCATTTATGTGTGTGCACTCATTCTCTCTTGTTCTGTCTCCCTCACATACACATACATGCACATTTACTTTTCATTTTCTTTAGAGAAAAAAATCCAAACATTTTTTCTTCTTCCTGTGAACTCACATAGTAGCAAGAAAGCATATATGCTGGTAGTAAGGAAGTAAATCAATTTTTATGTTCTAAAAAATAGCCTTTATAAAGCAGATAAAGTTTTTCTACTTTCAACAATATTTTTTGTTTTTAATAAATTGCATTTAAAGAAAATTTCTTCTACTTGCCCTAAAAAAATTGTTAATCCAAAGTTATCCTTGGGGGAGGTCCATCAAATAAGCCATAGTAAATAGCTTATTGTCCTGTTTGCACCTCCTGCAACCCCTTTCTGAGTATCTTAATTATAACTGGTTTTAAAGTTTATTCCTAAAGCCAGGAATGGAATGAGAAATTGAATGAAAATAAAAGCTAGTTCCCCCATAGTCTTACTTACTTTTCTTACTTTTCTTTTAGTCATGTTTTTATTTCAACAAATGATTTATTTTCAGGAAGTTTCCACAATACTGCTGTTGCTAGCATTGTCAAAAGGTTTGTGCAAGACTCAAGAAATTAGTATAATTTGCTAAAGATTTAAACCTTTCCTGGGAAAGGTATCATTTAGCTTTTACTTACTTAATTTCTTTTAGAAGTTTATTTTCAGGTGAACATCTGTCCATACCCAGAGAGGATGTGCATATGTTAATCCCCAGAATGACAGATTTATGTAGGTTCAAGGATACTCTAGAGGCCAAACTCCACCTTAAAGCAAGGCCAGTCCTCATACTGGATCAAATTTTCGCATATTCCAACTTATGTCTGTTGTTTCTTATCCTTCCGTTGCGAGGAAAGTCTGGTTTGGTAGATAGTGGAGAGATCTCCCTTTAAACTTCTTTAAGTCTCCTAAATTCTCCTGGCCTCTCTTCATGTGCGATATGCTCCATATAGTTACTGAAAGTAAAACCAAAGGCTTCACCTGTGCTAATAAATAAAACAGCACCAAAGAGCACTCTCCGGTCCCGAGGATAAGCTGTTTTAGCAAGGATTGTACCTGTATAGCTGGAAAGCAGAAAACCAAATTAAAATCTAAGAGTGGAAAAGAGAAATATCTGGAAGGGTCTTAGGAATTTCTTTCAAAAATATTAAGCCAATCTATTGCTAACAAAACCCACTTGTGAGCCAGGGAACATTCAGAAGAAATAAGACTTTAAAAGACTATTGCTTGTTAAAAAAGCATTTCTGATCTTTAGTTATAGCATCACCATTTTTTTTTCCCCTCCAGCTGCATTAAATGGTAGTGTGTTGAATCCATTGCTTCATTTCTCACAAATCTCGTACTATTTTTGTACTCATAAGCAAAGATGATTTTAAAGGTCATGTTAAACTGAATTATTAATCAACAAAAATCCAGAAATGTCTAATATTTAGTGCACCTGCTGCATTTTCTTTCAGGTTTTCTCTAACTACCTATACTAACTAAATGGTATTGCACAGAACAACATTTTCATGAAATACTGCAACTGATGAAGCTACGATATGTACTGGACAAACTTTGCAGCATATACCAATCACCACAGACGATATAGAAAACCCTTTCAATTGTAGAAATCTTTAGAGCACAGATTTCTTTATGCTCTCTTTACTTTTAATTATTTTTACTCACACTCCATAAGTTTCAATTTCTTGTTCTTTTAGTTCTTCATGTGCTCTCTGCTTTGTTATATGGACTCTATATAAAGTTACTAAATTTGGTAGTAGAAATTTTTCACCTTCAGATTTACTCTTTTTTTTTTCAGTAATAAGGAATAAATCTTCATTTTGGGGAAGTTTTAAAAGAAAGAGGTTGCTGTGAAATACTTAATATATGCTTACATCTTTCTGATTTTTAATTATGTTGAAGTGAGTGAGCCATATATGTAGAGATCTTACATTTGCTTTGAACACTAAGTTTTTGTGTGAATACTGTGTTCTAGTCCTCACAAGACAGTTTACTTCGTGTCAAGCTTTTCCATGAAACAGATTTTTTTCTGTTACTAGTGACAGATTTGCACATGGCTGATATCCTAAATTAATCTAGGCATTTTTTGACAAGATACAAAAATGCTTCCATGCTTATTACAATGTCAGCTTCCCAACCACTTCAAGCAATTAATTCTGAGAACTTTTTGATTATATTTATATAAATTTAATCATTTCGATATTTCTCTGTAATAGAAATTCCTTTATTTTTATGTTGCACTTTGAGGCATGCCTTGTAATGTAGCAATATCAGGCAACTTGATTTACTGTCTTTTATGCAGGCCTTTTTATTTTTTTCCATTTATAAGATTTATATGCCAATGTCAAGAGAATGAACCACAAGCTGTATTTCATCTTCAGAAACTTGCTGATCTTCCTAGGAAAGTCATATTTTGGAACAGGAGAAATTAAATATTTTGAAGTGCTGTTTTAAAAATATGTTAGAAACTTGTTGTCAAGAGACATAATACTAGATTTAGTCAAAACTCATCTAGAACAGTTTTTAACATTAATATACTTAACTAATAATGTTTTCCTGTAACTGTTAGTCCCACCTGGTTTTTGTGCCTACAAAACTTAAGTATATTCTAAGACCAGGAAGACAGAATTTATCTTTTAAACAAGGCAAATACTTTTTGTTCTAGAGGCAATATAAAGAACCTAGTTGAATTTTGATTTATTTCTTAAAAGTTACTATGTAGGCAAAATAATTGGTTGTTGCATCCCGTATCTTTCATCAAAATCGACTAGCATGCAAATATGCATCTTTGCAGATTTCAGGCGACCTGAACAGGCCTCATCAACATTAACCAACAGCTAAACCCCACTGTTCTTTCCTACAGCACATAAAATGCACAGTCCTCAGTCACAAAATCCTCACTCACACAATCCTGAATCAGATATTTACACCTGTTTTGTGCAAAATATGTTTTCCTAAAATAGTGGCCAAAAAAGAATCAAATCTCAAGTTTAATTGGGATCCGTTATTTGCACTATAGTTTCTTTTTGAAGGACTGGATCCTAGTTTAAAATTACATTAGTGTCCAGTATCTGTGAGTTTCCTCTCCATCAAACCTCTCCCTTTATTTTATACATAGCTGATACTTGAGCAAATGTCAAGTTATGTTTAAATGAAAGATTTTATATGGAATATTTATAGTCTTATTTAAATTAAAAGATTCATGAACTTTTGAACATAACATGGTGCTTTTTTTCTCTTATCCTTAATTTCTCATTTCCTTAGATCTTGCATGCCAATTAGAAGTAAACCCTATTCAAAATTTGTGTTTCACTTTACCATAGAGAGTTGCTTTGGGAAGCTTGTTCTAGCCTGACACTAGGAAGAATAACTTATCCTCATTGTGACACAGAAAGGCACAGAAGCTAATGTGAACCAACATCAATAGTTACTTTGTGTGTAATTATCTCAGAGACTTGGGGTGATTGTATGTATAATTTCAGAGCTTTTCAAACAAAATTTTAATTTCCCCAAAAATGTAGGAATGCTGCTCCCACCTACAACAGAAAAAACCCATCATTTTCCAATCCTCAAAAGGGCTTGCTTCTTAGACTTGGTTTTGAGGTTGGGTATTAGATAACATTGCTCAAATTGTTTTGAAGGCAAAAGTCTTGTGTTCCTGTGAGGGGGGTGTGAGATTTGAAAAGTTTTTGAAGCAATTGTGTTAGGGAAAGTGGTAATGGTGCATGGCTTTGTGGACATTTAAAAGTGCTGACACATTCCTTTCATTACTGAATGTGTAATTTAAGACGTAATGGAAATATCAGAGTTTCTGTTGCTGTCTCTGTCAATGTGTCAGCTCAGGGAGCAGCCATGCCTTACTTCCCTTGCACTGCAGAAGTACAATTTGAACTTGTGGTTACAGGTGGGTGAAGGCTACCTCTAAATCCCATCATTCTGACTCACACATAGTATTCAAGCTCACAGCTTTGAAATACAAGCAGTCTAAGGTCTTGGACTTAAATTCTTTGTAACCTAACGCCTTTAGGTGTGAGGTCTAGGAAATAAAAACATAGCTTTTCTGTCTTTGAATCCTGGACATGAGAGGACATTTTTGTTTTGTATATTTCTGTACCAAACAAACCAAACCCAATCTAAATAACATAATTTTGATGTGATCTAAACATTTGAAGCAAATCCTCTTTGATCACAGAGAATTATTATGTAAATTGAGCTTAAACTACAATCTGTTCTTTATAAAGTAAGTACAGAAATTTAAATAATATGTGACTGTACTAGCTTCTTTTTTTTTTCTTGTTATTTTCTTTTCCTCAAAAATTGCAGTGCATATTCAACTGAGAATGTGGAACTATGCAAGTGACATAACATCACAAATATTCACAATTAATTGTTTCAAAGTGTGTTTCTACAAAGAATACAAAAGTGTTGAAAGTAGTATGCTGAATACAGCGTTATCATAAAAAGCACAATGAACATTATTAATTAAAAATAATAACAGAAATTAATTTCTTAGGTAAAAAATATGTGTGATTTTAATTTTTCCACCATGAGCTGTTTCAAATGGGTCAGAGAACTACTGACTAGACTATTTTAGACATTGTTTAGCTGCAATTCCATTAGCTTAAGTTTAGGACAGACCTTCTATCCTTAGAGGAAGGTAAGACAGTTGGTAGATGAGGCATTGTATTGAGGAACTCTGGAATATTTCCCATCCTCTGGCATCACCAGAGGGGTCTGTTCTGACGACATGCAGATTGCAAAATCACTGTGTCCAGTAGGGGATGTCCCAGTGCTGCATCCAGTGCTGCAGTGCAAGGAAGGTAATTCTTCATCTCTACTCAGCACCACTGTAATCTTCAGGAGTCATGGGACCAGTTCCAGGTTCCACACTACAAGAGAGACATGGACTCCCTGGAGTTCAGTTAAGGGCCATGAATACTGTAAAGGAACAGGAGCATCTCTCATACAAAGAGATCCTGAGACACATCGGAATGTTTAGGTGGAGGAAAGAAGGCTTGAGGGAATCTCACTGATGTGTATAAATACCTGATGAGAAGTGATGATCAAGATATAGAGTCTTCCCAGTGCTACATTGATTCAGGACAATAGTGAATGCGCAAAAATTGTATTTAAACACTGGAACGGGTTGCTCAATGATTCTGTGGAGTCTCCATCCTTGGAGACAGTAAAAAACTAACTGGATGCCATTCCAGGAGCCTACCATAGTTGTCCCTCCTCTGAGCAGTGGTTTGGACTGGATTACATTCAGAGATGCTTTCCATTCCCAATCATTCTATAGGTCTATGATTTTGCATTATGCCAAAAGTCACTCCAGAGAGCAGGGCTGGAAGGCACTCTGAAGAGCAACATCTTCCCTCCAATGTGTCTGTAGACTTATGCTGCTCCAACAGATGCCTAGAGCTAATTGGCATGCAACCCAGCACGTACAAAAGTAGAACCTAGAGTTTTATGGTGTATATATAGTTCTGAAAACAATCTGGTCATGGTGTGTTTCCTCATGACCAGACATACTTATTAATTCTATGAAAGACATAGGATCACCAGTCTGGTTGTGCTAGGTTTTGTTGCATACTGAAGCTATGCTGTCGTTGGAAAAAAATCCCCACATATATATATATATCTCTGTGTGTGTGTATTTATTTACAGCTGAAGAGTTTGGAGTTCAGAGTGGCTATATAAAGACCTATAAGTCAGGTATATGGAATGAAAGGTATGAAACCTTTGTCTCTTTTTTTTTTTTTTTGGAATTTATTGCATACTGCTTCCTTCTGTGAGTTCACAGTCTTTTTTATATCATGTGCTTTGCTCTCTTGATTCAGTGGCTCTGTCACCTATTGATCTTCACTGCTATTGGTACAGACAAGACAGTAAAACTACCTGTTTGATCTGATGAATACTGCTGAATTCTACCCCTTCACTTCCTCCAGCAAAAACCCACCTGGGACATTTCACAGTCTTTAAATGAAGTGGTTGATACCATGCTCACTGGGAAATAACTGAAGTAAAAGAAATTAAAGACATGCTTTTTTCTGATTTTTGTTTGGTATTTTACAGGGACTGCTGGTGCTATAAACTGGGTATCAAGTAGCTTTGTGTGTAATGGGACTGAAAAAGACTGCTGTATTGACATAGAAATTCTGTGGTTTGCTATAAGTTCCAGTCATCTGATGTTAATACTATGACCTTGCAGGCTTCTCCTCAGCTTGACAGTGCAAAGACTAGCTCCTTCTTCCTTCCCATTACTTTCATTATTTTATGAGCAGTTAGACAGAAAAGAAAGCAAAGTTGTCTTTGTGCTCTTCAGTTTACTTCTACTCAATATGAAGAAGAGAGGGTGACTTCTACAAATGATGAAGCCATATTGGAAGATACTTCCCCTCCAAAGTACTGACTTTTCATTCAAATCATAACCTTTGGTAGTGCACAAACAGCTGCAGTTAAGCAACACTGTCATTTACAGACGCTGTCAAAGTAAGCATTCCTGCTTCAAGCACAGAATAAATTACAGTCCTCAGTGGATGAACTCAAAATGAAAGACAAGACATTCTATCTGCTCATAAGTAAACCTTTCCTTTTCTGTCTTATCAGGTAGTTTTCAGAAGTCTGTTCACTTTGGGGACATATCTCGATAATGGTTTTTTACAGCTGTCATTCTCCCTCTGCTATTTGATCTCCTGATAATGTATCCATGTCATCATCTAGCTGTACAGAGTAGCTCTTTCTTTGCTTTTCCTTAGTTCTGTTTGTTTCCTTTCATCATCTGTGCAAGTGCTATTCCATCATCGTTCTCTCATTTCACAGCAGTAATTCTTCCCTCCACTCTTTTAGCCATGATAATTAACCTTTTAACAACTATTTTGACCTGAGCTACTTTACTGATAATGACCTTGTTGTGGTCTAATACCAAACCATTTTACTTCATGTTTTTTTATATTTTTGCCAGATGTCTAAAAATAAATAGACTATTTCCTATTGGAAAAAAAAAAAATAAAAATTTGTTAGCATCCACTTCATCTGCTTAGGTCAGCAGGTCCCTGTCAATCAGTGTTGACTAAACAGTCACTGACTTCTTTTGCATCTTACTCTTTCCTGACAGTCACCAAAGAAGTGAAGAGCAGTCAGGACCTCTCTTCACATGCTGAACTCAATTTCATTTTTGTTATCTTGGTGAAGCTTCTCTGTGTAATTTAGATATGAATCTTCCTTAGGCAATTTAACTTGATCCTGCTGAAATTAATGGGAAAATTATCATGAAGTTGCTCATTTTCAAAGTGGTGTTGTATACAAATGCCTACTTACAAATGTCAAAAATGAAGATGTGTACAGGTGCACAGATATGCACAGTATGTCTAAACTTTCACAGCTGAATGTTAATATTTATATATGTAAAAAAAGTGGTTCTTTTGAAATGAAATAGATACATTATTTTTAAACCTAGTAAGAGTTTAAATGGTTTTCTTTAGTATCTGTAGATAAAAATTCTTATTTGGTTTTTTATTTACTGTTTCAATGTTTTTTAATTTTATACTATGAATATTAATATGACATATTTCAATAACCAGAAAACATTGTTTCATCACGCTCTAAGACATGATGAAAAGAGAACAAGGCACATCAACCCCTTCTGGTTAAAGCTGGAACTAGGACACTGACAAAGGTATAAACACAGTTTCTACCTGGGGAAGACAGAACTTTTTATAATATACATGTCCATATATTTCCATTTCTGGATACATTTCCATAAGGCCATCTTTCTGTAAAAATCTGATGCAGTCATGGAAACATAAGAATTAACGCCTTCCACAAGGAATTTACTGTTTAGTACTTAGAATATCTGTTCAGAAAGTGGGATCCTTATCTTTACCTGCTTCTTCCACAGGCTCAACAATGTTGAATTCCCAAATCATGCATCCTTGGCAAATAACATAGCCTTCCTGCTATAGGCCCTCTGTCTTCCATGACAATATGAGCCACAGATATGGAAAACAAAGAAAATATTTAAAGCCAAAGAATGATCAATGAAATATGGAAGACATGGAAGTCTCAAATATTCATTCTATGTATTCGACAACTTTCACAAAAGCGTTCAGTCAAAAGCACTCCTTATTGTTGCACTAAAGGAAAAAGGGTAACACACGTTCCTTCAAAATTTTATTCTCACTCTTTTGTTAGCTTTTACTTCTGCCAACAAAAGGGCAACAAAAAGCAGAATTAATATCATAGAATCATAGAATTGTAGAATCATTAAGGCTGGAAAACACCTCCAAGATCATCAAATCTAACCTTTGCCTGAACACACCCATGCCAACTGAACCATAGCACCAAGTGCCATGTCCAGTCATTTCTTGAACACTTCCAGGGACGGTGACTCCTTTTCTCCAGACTAAACAACCCCAGGTCCCTCAGCTGCTCCTCATATGACTTGTGTTCCAACCCCTTCCCCAGCTCTGTTGCCCTTCTCTGGACTCGCTCCAGCCCCTCGATGTCTTTCTTGTAGTGAGGGGCCCAGAACTGGGCCCAGCACTCGAGGTGTGGCCTCACCAGTGCTGAGTACAGGGGGACGATCACTGCCCTGGTCCTGATGGTCACACTGTTTCTGTTATAATATTGCATTTTTTGGTAACAATTATACTAAGTGAAAGACATCTTCGAAATCCTAGTTGTCCAAGCTGATGTCTTACTCATCTTTTCTCTTCTCTTTTCTTATGGCCCATTTCTTCTTAGAGAACTTTTTCAACATGATTTGGTTCCACAAAACAATACTTTTAAAGCATCAGAACAAGTTGATCATGGTTTAAAAATATAATGAAAATGTTTATAACTTCAGTAACCCAAGGAAGAAGTTGAGTAATGAGTAGCAGATAAAATCTTTGACAGTTTCAGAGTTAATGTTCTTGTTTATACAATAAACATATCAAAAGTTAATAATTTTTCACTGTCTACACTAGATATTAAAACTCTCTGATGACTCTTCTTAATCCTAAAGTTTGAAATGAGAGCAGAAAATTACATGAATCTATTTTCAGGAGAATTAATGTAACAAAAAATAGAGGTATATCTTGGAAGTGTAAAAACAATACCAAAATTTGTGTCCTTGATTTCTAAGGCTTCAAAACAATTGAATGCTCATTGGGCAATGAGTTAGACCGTGTCCCTATTCAAGTCCATAAAATATTAAATAAACTGACTTATTAACCAAAAAATAATTTTTTTCAGTATTTCATATTTTGTTCAAAATTTTATTTCCATTCTGTTCACTGTGTTGAAGATTTAAAAACCTCCATGTCAATTAAGAGGAATAAATTTTCTGGCTAGTTAGGAACCATTCAAGCAAAATGAGTCATCTTCCATTTCTGTCTCCTTCTTAATTTTGATATGTCTTCTCTAGTCTGAATATGCGACAGTTTAGGTAAAGCTCTTATGAAGTGTTAATGAGTAAAACTGTGAGAGAACACAGACATGCTCATTCATCATCTCTTAGTTTGATTAGCAATTTATTTTACTTGTATATAACCATTATATCTAAAAAAGTAACTTGTATATGGAGGGAATACCATCCTCCACTTTCTGCTGCTCTTCAGAAGATGCTTGCTTGCTTGCTTGCTTGCTTTTCTTTCCTTCTTTCTTTCTTTTCTTTCTTTCTTTCCTTCTCAGGGTGCAATGTAAGATGCAACCATAAGTATGTATTCTATCACCATCTGTTAAAACCAGGTGGGGCAATGTTCTTTGTCTCTTCCATGACACATCCCTGGTAACTCCCTCCAGAGGGATATCTTTCTGTTAATGGGCCATCAATGCCTCACTGCATGACTCATAGAATTCCATCATCCCATTGTGAGATGCTCTGCCCAGGGGGAGGAACTAAGCATTCCCCCCCTGGATATAATCTGAGGTTTGGAACACCACTCTCAGCCCTTACCTACTGGATTGCCAAGGCACAAGAGCTACACAACCAATACTGGACCTTCAGGTGAAGACCAGACCCTTCTACAGGATGACCACTTCAACAGAACCACATCTATTGCTTCAAGAGGACTGCACCCACCATTTAATTGGACTGCTACCACCACCCTGCCTGGAAGGGTGTCAGGTTGTACTCTGACTCCATCAGTGTTTCTGTACTACTGCATTTATTTTAATTTTCCTATTAAATTGTAGTTCTGATTTTGAGTCTCTTACTGGTTTGCTTTCAGTCTAGTACTCTATCTGTCTTTCTGTCTGTCTGTCTTCTTCCCTTCTTTTTGTGGAAAAGCCATGGAGTCTTTAGTTGTGTCTGAGTGCTTTCTTTAAATTTCCCACTTTACATCCATTTCTGCTACGTGAGTGATTCTGGAAGAAAGTGTTTTACAATGGCCAAACTGAATATACAATTGAAAAATCAAAGCCTAAAATATAGTACTGAGAAAGGACATTTATGTACAAGGGATGTTATGATCCAGTTATCAAAATTATTAGAGAGATGTCTCTGCCTGCATTAAGGTGAAAACAAGACTGCATGCTGAAGCCAATAGTATGGTTTTTATTTGACAGTAAATGTAAGGGCGGGAGAGAGAGAGAAAGAGATGGAAAGGAATAGAAAAAGAAGGGAGAGAAGGGAAAGAGTGACAGCTTGGTAGAAAATATCACCACTCGGTGGCTCCCGACGGTGTCCCATTGATCCACTTTTTCTGGTCTTCTCAGTGGTGAGGGTCCCTCAAAACAGAGTATTCCATATAGGTTCAGGTATATGTGGGAATGCCCAGGTACCTCCTCTGGGGGGTGGGAGGGAGAAGTTTTACACCATATCTTGCTGCAGACTGTGGATCTATTGCATTCCTAGGCATCACCTGCAGTCCTCTGGTGCAAGGCCTCAGGAATGAGTCTGGGGTCGCTCAGCTGCCTCTCATGTGAATGTCCCATGGGTGTGGCCTTCCCAGGGTGGGGGGGCTCAACAACTGAGCCAGTTTGTGTAAGGGAGGGTGGGTGTTCCCTCTGACCAGGGGTTACACCACACACCCAGGAATTCTCCTCCTCCCACCCTGACCTAGGGGGAGTGCGTGCAAACCTGACCCCAGAAAATGAGTCTGTGGACTGTGGCCTCCCCCACCCCAAACCCAGCCAGAGCTGATTTTCAGGACAGCGGCTGGGTTTGGCTTTCCTTGGGGATATGTTCTTCTCCTTAGACCTGAGATAACTGGACAATAGTACTACCCTTATCTCAAGTTCATGTCAGGTGGCTTAACTCACAGTCCAGTTCCAGTCAGGAGGAACATTTAAATGGGGAGTGGGCTTTGTTAGTTGCAATATCTTTATACAATTTTGCCATAATGGCCAAGGTCCTTTTTAAACAATGTTTAAGCCATTACCCATGGCATTTCAGTTTCTCACAAGGTAATAATTCAAATGTATGTCCAAAACCTACTATCCTTGCATTATAAGTATAAAGGTACTCCTGAGTCCAAATGTGGGGTCGTAGTGGTGATGATCTTCATATATTAGTGAGCAGGATCTCCCTGCCTTGGCAATGTGAATTTACAGTTCAATGTCTGGGCTACAGTCACTTCCAAAGATTGATTTCTTTCTGATACTATCTAAAACAACCAGAAAAGGAGAAAGTAAAAATAAGAGCTGATTAGTTAACTTTTTACCCTGAACATAAATCCCCGAAGAATGCAAAGAACATCCACAAAGATCTCCTATAACAAGACATAAGAACTTTTTTTGTTGTAAAATATCTCATCAGGAATGAAAGCCATAAACACACTTAACTGCCAAGCTAAGGAAATCTAATCATTAGCTGAACTGCTTAGCAAATGGTCCATTTTAAGTGGTTCAACTCACAAGTCACTCAGGGATGACAACACAGTAGCAAATGCAGGAGGGACTGGATAGTCAAATCAGGAGAAAAATGATCAGTGATACTTAATGGAGGCAAACCGATACAATGAATCCTTAGCAAATGGAGCTTAAATACAACAGCACCTGCATGTTAAAATGTGTTACGAGAAACCTCATGAATAGTATCCTCACTGTTTGCATATCAAGATTCTATATTTATTTGGTTTTACATTCTAGTGCCAACTTTCTACGACAACAGAAAATTCACTTTAAAAAAATATCAGTGAAGCTGGAGCTTCTAAATTTCTTGAACACTTTGAAAGTTACAAACTCATAACATTAGCAGTATTTTCAAAAGGGATGTGAAAGTATTGTCTGGTTAAGTTACAGACTGTTTAGGTGTGTGACACCTTTAATTTTCTTTGTATTAGCTTGAAAGTTGTTTTGGATTTGTGATGAAAACAGTATTGGTGATACAGGGATGTTTTATTTATTTATTGCTGAACAGTGCTTACACTGTGTATTGGGTTTGCTTCACCAGGTGTAGTAGCAGCAGGGCTGTAGGGGCAACTTTTGTGAGAAGCTGCTGCAAGTTTCTCCATGTCCAACAAGGCCAATGCCAGCTGATTTCCAGATGGACCCACTGAGGGCCAAGCCAAGCCCACCAGTGACAGTGGTACAGCCTCTGGGATAACATCATTAAAAGCAGGGGAAAAACCTGTGCAAGGGCAATTGAGTGAGCCACAGAGAGGAGTGAGAACATGTGACAGCAACAGCTCTGCAGACACCAAGGTCTGTGCAGAAATAGGGGGAGGAGGTAATCGAGGAGCCAGAGCAGAGATTCCCCTGCAGCTCATGGTGAAGACCACGGTGAGGCAGCTGTGCCCCTGTAATGCCTTAGGAAAGATACTCCTCAGTTGAGTGCCCCCACCAAGACTCTCCAAAACCATGCGATGGTCTCTTTCACTCTCTCCCACACCCTGTGGTGAGGTGGGATGGAGTTGAGAATTGGAGGCACAAAAGGCAAAGATCACAGGTCAAGATAAAAACAGTTTATAGAAACAGCAATGAGATAAGAAAATGAAATAACACTAATGATAACTAACAGCAATGATATTAGTAACAAAAGTATACAAAAGAGAGAGTGATTCACATGCAAATATGCTTACTCCAGACCACATGACAATGAACAATATTGGCTCCCCCCCATATTTTTCTTGATTGGAAGGAATGCGCTTCTTCTCCAAAGGGAGAGAGAGAGAGCCCTTCCCACCTCACCCCAACAATGTCATAATGTGGTGTCGAATGACATTAGAGTCTTGGCCATGTCCCCTCCCAGCTACTGCAAAAAATTAACCCTGTCCTGGCCAAACCCAGGGCACCCTTGCAGCCATGAAAGTCCACAGTGGAGTAGATATTCCCCCTCAGCCAGTGGAGGACCCCACACTGGAGCAGGGAAAGAGTGGAAGGAAGGAGCAGCAGAGATGATGTGAGATGAACTGACTGCAATTCCCATTCCCTGCCCCCTGAGCCACAGTGAGGGAGCACATAGAGAAAATTGGGAGTAAAATTAAACCCAGGAAGAAAGGAGGGGTGAAGAGAAGGTGTTTTGACAATTTGGTTTTGTTTCTCATTATTCTACTGTGATTTGACTGATAATAAATGGAACTACTTCTCCAAGTCAAGTCTGTTTTGCCCATGACAGTAATTGGTGAGTGATCTCTCCCTGTCCTTATCCTGACCCATGAGCCTTTACTTATATTTTCTCTCCTCTGCCCACCTGAGGAGGTGGAATGATAGAGTTGCTTTGGTGGGGAGCTGGTATCAGCCATGGTCAACCCATCACCCAATGTCCTGGATGTCTCTGTTTCTTCTACTGCCCATCCCAGGAAGTAAGCTAGGGATCCACAAGAAGTTGGGAGGGGTCACAGCTGGGACAGATGACCCAAACCAACCAAACGGATATAAGACTATAAGAAGAACACGGATCTGTTGGAGTGGGGCCAGAGGGGGGCCACGAAGATAATCAGAGGTTTGGAGCACCTCTCCTATGAAG